>CATIWC010001748.1:0-345716 GCA_948472305.1 Vicia faba
AAACTCATTATTTTTCAAAATTATCTCCAGTTAAATCATTGGTAAAAAAGCACTGCCTCTCCAACCACCATACCAAACAAGATCCCATCAAAAGAAAGTGATGGAACAGATTGAAGAGAATTAAGCTACCTTCGAGGAAGATTTCGAGCAAGTGAAGGGCAACATTGACTCAATGAAAGGAGACATGAGTCAAGTTCTTCTAGCCTTGAAGAACATCATTGAGAGGAAAGAACAGACTTCTAGAGCAACCTTTAAATAAGTAGCCCAGACTATTGGTGCATCGAGCGGTCACCAACCAAGAAGAGAACTAGAGTCATGACCTCTAAAGTCAATTGTGGCTCAACAAGATGTCAGGAAAGTTGATACTGAAGGATTTGTCCCACCTCCACCGAAGGTAGGGGCATCTCATACCTTTCAAATTCCAGTCAACAATCCACACAACATGGATAATTACATAGACATGCAGTATAGAGACCATGACATATAAGACATCAACCAAATACCTCAAAGAACTACCCCTACTAATATTTCTAAAAATCTTGTGGCATTTACTCAAGTTTAAAGCTCTTAAAGAAAGGTTGAAGAATGTGGAGGGCTACTATGCTTTCGACATTGATGCTCTCGAAATGGGTTTAGTTCCAGATGTAGTGATCCCCCCAAAATTCAAAGTACCTGACTTTGGAAAATATAAGGGACTCATATACCCGAGGAACCATCTACGCATGTACTGCCAAAAATGTATGCATATGCTCAACATTAGAAGTTGATGATCCATTGTTTCTAAGACAGTTTGAGTAGGGAATCTCTAGATTGATACATGTAATTGGAGCGAGTTTATATCTAAACATGGGCAGATCTTGCCAACACTTTCTTGAGACAATATAAGTATAATTTGGACATGGCTCCTAACCGTATGTGTTGTACCCAAAACATTTCCCTCCCATTTTCAATATAAATTAATTCAAGACACATCCTCATGGTCATGAAGGTCTCAAACACTCAAGACTTATCAAGGATTGATCAGATGGATTCTCCTCCTAAGCAACCAATCTACAACTAGGGTTTTTCTTTTCTCAAAGGAAATTGAGTTTCTAATGACTCAAATGGATTTCATGGTTCCTCATATGCTTCAAATAATCCTCATGTCAAATTTCAATCCTTGTAGTACAAGTTTGCTCAGTCAATTAGTCAAATGATTGAAAATCGATTGTATTGAACAAAAAGTCAACTTTGACCAATTGACAGTCAAATTTCAATAATTTTTGTCAAAATCAAGATTTTGAAGTCACATTCATTATTTGATCAAGGGTTGATCATAATTCATCAAGAAAACTCAAGATTCATCAAAAGTCAAAAGTTACTAAATTAGGATTTTCTTAAGGAGAAGTCAACTAAACTTTGACCAAGCATAACTTTCACATACTTCATCAGAAATTCCTCAACCAAAGCTAATTTTGAAGGAAATTCAATTCTCTACAACTTTTCCTTTAAAAGCTCAAGGCCAAAAATACTTCATTTGAGAGATATGAGCCAAAACTTTACAGGTCATTTTGAAAGTCAACAAAAAGACATCTTTTGTTAAAGAAATTTACATCAAATTAAAGACTTCAAATGAATAAATGACCAACATGAAAGTTGTAGGAGACATCTTGAGGTTTCCAAAAAGTCCAAGATCATCTTCACATGATAAAAATTGAAAGAGTTATGATTGGTGCAAGTTGAGAAATTTTGAGAAAACACATGAAGTCCACTTTGAGCAAAGTTGAATTTTGGTCTAATGGGCCTAAGTTTTTAGGTTCAAACATGTTTATAACGTTATAAAGGACTCCTAAATCCATTCACATATTTTTATGATTTTTATTTCTTTTATTTGGATTTTATTCATTTAAATGCAAATTAAATCAAATAAAATATAAAAACATTGGATTAAGGCGCATGGTTAATATTTTTAATCATGTTGGAGGCCCAAAAATCTACCTTGAAGCTGAAGAAATTTTGTGGTCTATATTTGAAACAAATCTTCATTGGTTTTGGAAGATTTCAACTTATTTTCAAACAAAATCAATTATATGATTTCATGAGATGTCCAAACCCACCATTTGACCTAATCTTCTCTCCTATAAATACATAACACATTCAGACCAAGCAGGACACGCATGCTGCATCATAGAAGCAACCCTAAAATCTTTAAATTTTCTCAAAACTAGGGCACAGTCAAACCCTTATCTGCAACCATTCTCAATCGATTTCAATTATCAAATCACCTTCTTGAGACTTCCAAGAGTTGATCCAAGATCTTATTGAAGCTCAAGCAATCCCGGAATGTGCCAACCAAGTTGCTCCGGTTTGATAACTTTTTTTCTTTCAAACTTTTAATTCACACAATATAAATTGTTTTTAAGCACTCGCATATGTTCATAATATTGTTTAGAATGTTTTTGAATCATTAACTTTGAGGTTTAGTGCGAGGAACAACAAAACACCATTGTTAGGGCTCGAAGTTCTCAAAACTTTGAAACCCTAGCTACAAGTTGTTTTAGCTGAAACTAACACTACCATTAAGATCGCAAGACCCTAATTAGTGGATCAGGATTATTTGTTTTCTTATTTTGATCAATTTTAACAGGTTTCGTGTTTGGGCTTGCCGGAGAAGATGGAGGGCGCCACCGTTGGTGGTGGCGCTGACTCTAGTCAAGGCTCACGTGGCCTTCTCCCCTCTCTCTAATTAGTTGGTTCAAAAAACCCGACCCACCACAACGCGTGTTTTTTTTTTTATTTTAATTTGATTTCTTGATTTTGATTTATATATGGAATGTGAAATTCTGGTATCAGATATGTGATGTCGAATGAGATGTCACGACACAAATATCTGAGGAATAAAGTAAAGTACAATAATAATAAATGCAGTAAAAACACAAGAGATTGTTAATCTACAAAGTAACTTTCAATTTGTGATATTGTTAATTGACTATAGTTAATCACACTTCTGATCTGTGATTATCAATCTTGTTTCTAATGATTTTTTTTTTGTTTTAATAGATGAATTCCAGGAACTATTGAACTTTCAAATGCTATGGACAAACAAAAGATTATGCAGGCTTCGAAATTGGCATTGAAGCTATGTTTTCCGGCAAGCCCGTGAGTATTGGTATGAAATGCATAACTTTTTTTTGGACTTTTAATATATTTTTTGGACCATGTGTGCAAGTACATAACTTGTTTTTGGACTTTCAATATATGTTTTCTGTTGTAGCTTTTAATATCACCGCAAACGGATCATGTGAACTTGAGATTCAAATAGAATAATCCACTACCTTTCTAACATCCGAAAGGGACAAGAAAGACCTCGAAGACTCCAAATTCTAGAAAAAGAAAATGAAAAAAAGAAGAAAAAAAAGCACTTGTTGCACTCCATCAATTAAAAATCAAAATAAAATATTAAATCCAATAAAATAAAAAATATTATGTTTTTTTAGAAATTTAAACCACAATGAGAAACAATGAATTTCCTTAAAAAAAACATAGTTATAGAATGAGAATTTATCGCAGCTCCTATGTTATGAGTATACAATTCCTATGTTGTGAGTCATATGTTGTGAGTATACAATTTCTATGTTGTGAGTCATATTTTGTGAGTATACAATTCGTATGTTGTGAGTCATATGTTGTGAGTATACAATTCCTATGTTGTGAGTCATATTTTGTGAGTATACAATTCTTATATTGTGAGTCATATGTTGTGAGTATACAATTCCTATATTGTGAGTCATATTTTGTGAGTATACAATTTCTATGTTGTGAGTCATATTTTGTGAGTATACAATTCTTATATTGTGAGTTATATGTTGTGAGTATACAATTTCTATGTTGTGAGTCATATTTTGTGAGTATACAATTCGTATGTTGTGAGTCATATGTTGTGAGTATACAATTCCTATGTTGTGAGTCATATTTTGTGAGTATACAATTCCTATGTTGTGAGTCATAGGTTGTGAGTATACAATTCCTATGTTGTGACTCATATTTTATGAGTATACAATTCCTATGTTGTGAGTCATATTTTGTGAGTATACAGTTCCTATTCAATATTAATGTGCATCAATACTAATCCAAAAATAAATAAATTAAACAACAATGCAATCAAGGAGAATATCTTATATTTACCACTCTTCTACATCTTATATTTTGCATATGCCACTCTTCTGTAATAAATTTTTTTTTTGGGTTTTAACACACTGAACAGTCTAGCATTTACTGACTGATTAATGTGCATCAAAACTATACCAAAAATTTAAAAACAACATTTTTCTTAAATACTACTATTAAATAAAAATGTAATCAAACACAATAAATACCCGATTTAATGCACGTGCACAATATCTTATATTTTGCTAATGCCACTCTTCTACAACAAGTTTTATTAGCTCCATCCAATAAGAATTCCCAAAAATTAAAATTAAAATTTAACGAGAAGCACTTCTGGAATTCTTTATTGGATGGAGCTAAAAAAACTTGTTGTAGAAAAGTGGCATTAGCAAAATATAGGATACTGTGCATGTGCATTAAATCGGTTGTTTCTTGTGTTTGATTGCATTTTTGTTTAATAGTATTTAAGCAAAATGCTGTTTTTAAATTTTTGGTATAGCTTATAGCTTTGATGCACATTAATCAGAAAATGCTAGACTTTTCAGTGTTAAAACCCCAAAAAAAATTTGTTGCAGAAGAGTGGCATATACAAAATAAAAAATATTCTTCTTGATTGCATTGTTGTTTAATTCTTTTTTTTGAATTAGTATTGATGCACATTAACATTGTGTTGGTAATGAATATGAATTGTATACTCATAAAATAGGACTCACAACATGAACTCTATACTCAAAAAATAGGACTACAACATAGGAATTGTATACTCACAACATATAGTTAATTTTGATATTGTCACCTAAACTGTTCCGATTACCATCCTGCATAAATTTTCTTTTAACTTAGTTGAGTTTATCTTATAAATATTTTCAGAGACAAAACTGAATGTTTTAGATATTTTTGTTACATTCTAAGTTATGTTCATCAATTATTCTAGAAATACAATTATTTGATGTTTTTGTTCATAATTATAAAATTCACAATGTTATCTTGGAAACTTTGTCAGTCTAAAAATGTCTGATTATCTTGTAATTTTCTTAGATTTAAACTCTCTTTTTATTAATATAAAACTATGTTTTAATATTGAAGAAGGATGAAAAAAAAAAAGTAGGAATCTAACTAAATAATATGTTATTTTAAAAAAAATGGTACAATCTATTCATTATTCAATTTTATTTGGATGCAATCTATTAATTTTTAAAAATATTAATTTGGATTCTATATATAAAAAATGTTATTCGCTATATATAATAATGGTAGCTCTTGTTGATTTCATGGCGGAGGAAGTTCTATTTTTGAAGTGATAATGAATGCATTAAATGATAAAATAATGAGATTTTAATGATATATAAGCTTCCTCTATTTTTTTGGGTTGGGTTCTCATAATTTTTCTCTCACACATTCTTGGACAAACAATTGTATTTCATCACTTACTAGTTACTAAGGGCATTTGCGTAGGACAAAATTTTGATATTGTCACCTAAACTGTTCCGATTACCATCCTGCATAAATTTTCTTTTAACTTAGTTGAGTTTATCTTATAAATATTTTCAGAGACAAAACTGAATGTTTTAGATATTTTTGTTAGATTCTAAGTTATGGTCATCCATTATTCTAGAAATACAATTATTTAATGTTTTTGTTCATAATTATAAAATTCACAATGTTATCTTGGAAACTTTGTCAGTCTAAAAATGTCTGATTATCTTGTAATTTTCTTAGATTTAAACCCTCTTTTTATTAATATAAAACCATGTTTTAATATTGAAGAAGGATGAAAAAAAATAGGAATCTAACTAAATAGTATGTTATTTTAAAAAAAATGGTACAATCTATTCATTATTCAATTTTATTTGGATGCAATTTATTAATTTTTTAAAATATTAATTTGGATTCTATATATAAAAAATGTTATTCGCTATATATAATAATGGTAGCTCTTGATGATTTCATGGCGGAGGAAGTTCTATTTTTTAAGTGATAATGAAGGCATTAAATGACAAAATAATGAGATTTTAATCCTATATAAACTTCCTCTATTTTTTTGAGTTGGGTTCTCATAATTTTTCTCTCGCACATTCTCGGGAAAACAATTGAATTTCATCACTTACTAGTTACTAAGGGCATTTGCGTGAGTATGAGCATGAGGACAAAATTTTGATATTGTCACCTAAACTGTTCCGATTACCATCCTGCATAAATTTTCTTTTAACTTAGTTGAGTTTATCTTATAACTATTTTCAGAGACAAAACTGAATGTTTTAGATATTTTTGTTACATTCTAAGTTATGGTCATCAATTATTCTAGAAATACAATTATTTAATGTTTTTGTTCATAATTATAAAATTCACAATGTTATCTTGGAAACTTTGTCAGATGTCTGGTTATCTTGTAATTTTCTTAGATTTAAACTCTATTTTTATTAATATAAAACTATGTTTTAATATTGAAGAAGGATGAAAAAAAAAAAAGTAGGAATCTAACTAATTAGTATGTTATTTTTAAAAAAATGGTACAATCTATTCATTATTCAATTTTATTTGGATGCAATCTATTAATTTTTTAAAATATTAATTTGGATTCTATATATAAAAAATATTATTCGCTATATATAATAATGGTAGCTCTTGCTGATTTTATGGCGGAGGAAGTTCTATTTTTGAAGCGATAATGAATGCATTAAATGACAAAATAATGAGATTTTAATGATATTATGAAATAAAGTAGGAATTTAACTAAATAGTATGTTATTTTAAAAAAAATGGTACAATCTATTCATTATTCAATTTTATTTGGATGCAATCTATTAATTTTTTAAAATATTAATTTGGATTCTATATATAAAAAATGTTATTCGATATATATATATATAATAATGGTAGTTCTTGCTGATTTCATGGCGGAGGAAGTTCTATTTTTGAAGTGATAATGAATGCATTAAATGACAAAATAATGAGATTTTAATGATATATAAGCATCCTCTATTTTTTTGGGTTGGGTTCTCATAATTTTTCTCTCGCACATTCTCGGAAAACAATTGTATTTCATCACTTACTAGTTACTGAGGTCATTTGTGTGAATATGAGCATGAGGACAAAATATGCTCTCGTGCGAACGCTCTACAACGCCACTTCATCTATAAGCATCACCACTTCGCAAATTTTGGCACTTGAAATTTAAACCTCCCCGTTCACGATTGTTCACGATTTCGAAGTTTGCTTGTGGTGAATGTAATTGCTGCGGCAGCCTCAGCTTTCGAAGTTGTCTCTTAGCTTATATTAGATTAGCTTATTATTAGCATATCTTGATCCAATGGCTAATATTTAATATAGACTTCTATATATATATATATATATATATATATATATATATATATATATATATATATATATATATATATATATATATATATATATATATATATATATATATATATATATATATATATATATATATATATATATATATATCAAGATAACACCACATGTATTTTATCACTTCATTTTCAATACAACAGTAAAACTTTACTTTCTTTAGCTTTTCTGTTACGATTACAGTTGGAAGTTTGTTACATTTCTCTTCCTCCAATGGAGTGTTTCACCATTGTTGATAGTGTCTATTATGCCATCAATCAGGTTGCTGTCAGTCTTTCTACAAACTTCTTTCTACTAACTTAAGTGGCTACTTGCTAGGCCGATTCGAACTGATTCGGAATCGAGAGAGTTCAATTTCAATTTATGATTCCAAATGAAAGAATCACTCATTGGTTCGTTAATATTGTTAATTGTGAATATGATTAGTTTGTTACAATAGGTTGGAATTATAATTACAACATACCTGCAGAAAATTGCTTGTTAATAATGTGTGAAACCATTGTAATTTAAACAAACTCGAGTTTACGGAGGCTCCACGAGTTTACCTAGACTCCCTGAGTTCGATACACTTGTTTGTATCACTTCATTTTCGTCATTTTGTTCATTATGAAACCTCTTGATTTTTACTCACATACAAGCTTTTAAGTTTTCCTCTGATTCCTAATAATAATAGAAGAGAATTAATAACATGCAGGCACCATTATGCAGGATGGAGTAGATGTTGTTGGCTATCCTATATTCGATGATGCAAAGGTTTAATATCTTGATTCAAGTTATGACCTGCTCACTCTCTTGTTGCATCTTTGAATACCTTATGCTATGCGTGAAGGCAGGTACATAAAGCTATAGCTTTTGCAAGGAAGGCACACGGTGGCCAAATGCGGAAGGCATGAGATCCTTATTTAACACATTGTATTCATACAGGAAGAATTTTGGCTGCGCTGGTTCCATCAAGTGGTAAACGAGTATGTGCTCTGATTAGTTTTTCCTTTTGGACAACACTGCTTTCAAAATTTCCAACCACTTGGAAGCTTTTTTCTCCTTTTTCCCCACCAATATACTCTGCAGAATGCATACCATGATGCAACAAACGAGTTTTCCAAATACACGCCATTTAATAAGCTTGTGCTCACACCTTAACATTACACAAACATCTGTATGCGGTCATCTCTTATAAGAATCACATTATTGAAATATTCAACTTAACATAGCATTATCAATTAAATTGATACATACCAATGTCATTTAACCTAATTAGTATGTGCATAGCTTTTACTTTGATATATTAATTATCAAACACAATGTATGTGGTGCAAATATTTGATATATTAGTGTGAGAAAGCTAGGTGGAAATGTTTAAGTTTCCAGGTAACTATAGATATACATTAAGGGTTGGCTTTAGCCTTTAGCTTTTATCTGTAGATCTTAGTTGGAGAAACCGAGAGAAGAAGTAAATGAAAAGTTCAAGATATGGAAATATTCCCTCCCGTCTCGAATATAAGCAATATAAAAAAATTTCAACGGTCTTAATTATAATCAAAAATCACCTATAATTATTACATTCAATGTCATTATTCCAAATATAACCCTACTTTTTTCACATTATGTGTTTTTAAGGATTTCCAAGATAAAAAGTAGGCGTAAAATTAGAAAGAATGTAAGACTTAAATGCATTTAAACATTTTTCTTAAAGGTGAACTTTTTGTAAAATTGCTTATATATGAGACCGGAGGGAGTGAGCCTTAGAAACTCATGGTTTCCACTCAAGTAGAAGTAGAACAGAACATATGAAACAAAATATATGAAATAGAGAGACACAAAGGTAGAGATAAAATTTGGAAAATAACAGTGTCTCAAATCACACATTTTAAGTATCTCGGGTCCATCATATATAGTAATTCAATGTAGAGATAGATGTCAATCATAGGTGTGTGGATAAAAATAGTGGAATGTTTCACATGTGATTTGTGATGGAAAAGTATCAATTACATTAAAGAAAATTTTGTTAATTAACAATAACACCTACAACAGGGTTTGAAACTGAATTAAGGCAGTAAAAAGACAACATGAAAGTAAGCTCTGTTTCACAAAGACAAGAACGCTTTGACGGACAGTAGAGTTACAAAAGAAAAGCAGAATTAGAAATACAATTAGTATAGCAAAGGTGTAGAGTGCCATTTTAGATGTTTTGGGCATGTCTAGAGACCTATTGAAGCACTGTTGAGGAGAATTTACCAAATGAAAGATACTCCAATTACTGGAAACGGAGGCAGACCAAGGAAAACTATTGGTCAAATCATTAAGAGTAATTTAAAAAGAAATGATCTATAGTTGGATCTAATGCACAACAAGAATTTATGGCATTAAGTGATTCACGTAACCAACTCTACTTCTAGGAATAGGAGTACTATATATTATTAAGTTTTGAGAGGCTATACTAGTATACCTAAATAATTGTGTTTCATTTTATTGTGCATTTGTTTGATATCTTGAAATTGTGTTGCAGGCTGTTGAAACAATTGTGGCTGGTATTTCACATGACATAGTTGATGACACTTGCCAAAGTCTACATGACATTGAGACAGAGTTTGGGGATGATGTGGCCGAGTTGGTAGCCAGTGTTTCTAAGCTGAGTTATATAAATCAGGTAGCATATAGAGGAAGAAAAGATTATCTTTTCTAATACTTTTTAATCTTGTAGTGGGGCTTTACATCATGGTTGTCAAACTCTACGATTAACACATAAATTCACAAGAGCTTATGACTCTAGGGATCAAAATTGAGTTAACTCACTTTAAAAATCTTGTGTAAACACAGATCGCTTGTATGGAAATCATGACTTTGAAGACGATTAAATGAGTCTATAAGATAATTGTGAGAAATTCTGCTTTATAATTAGTGCATGTATTGTTAGAAATTCAAGTGTGAGAAGTTGCATGTTGGGTTAAAATAAGTTTGTATAACTGAAAATGGCGACATACTTGTTGCTTAAAGGTTTTGTGTCAAGACATAATGTCAAACACATTATTCCATTTTGGTTTAAAGAATGGGATGTGTGAAGACCATTGTGATTTGGAAAGAATACTAGTTTTGGAACTCACATTTGAAGTGGAGAATATTGAAGATTCAAATGTCACGGATGAAGTTCTACACTTGTTTATAATGGATTAAATCAGGACCATAAAAGTAAAAAGAAAAATCTATTTACTGGTTGACTAAATATTTCAATTCAAGATTTGATATCAAGCTCTTTATTGTGGATTTTTCACTGATGGTGGAGATTCTCCAGCTTTTAAGAATTCCCCAAACATTCTAACTTAACTATAGTGCAATACCTTAAGAATTTAGTGATGCCATGTATTATACTATATATATATATATATATATATATATATATATATATATATATATATATATATATATATATATATATATATATATATATATATATATATATATATTAGAGGCCTGCATTTCAAAACTCTCAACAACTTTGATGAGCATCACTGTTTTCTGTTATTACCCTATTATATAATAACTACATCATCTTTTGCAGCTGTTACGCAGACATCGAAGGGTAAATGTGAACCAGGGTGTCCACGGCCTAGAAGAGGTACAGAACCTGCATTTGACACATATAGCAGTTAGCTATTTGGGCTCTATATTTTGGTGTTATGTTAATGATCAATAACCAAATATAAGGGTATTTTTCTTGTAGAAATTTGAGATTGGATCAATATTTTACATAAGCTGTTTTACTTTTGTTAAAAATATATATTTTTAGACAAGGGAGGAGGAATATTATTATTCCCCAATGCGGATTCAAATTCACTCCATTTTGATTACAAAACCAGGCATTCATCGTTGCACCAACAATCATGGAATTCACTATGTTTTATTTTATGAAACTAATCTTCTACAAAAAGTTTGATCTGACAAGTTTTTGTATCTGCCATTGTAATGCGTCTACTGGTTGGTAAAGATATTATTGAAACTGTGTGCCTTTTTAGTTTGTAGAACGTAAGTATATTGGGAAGTGGAATTGGTATCCGAAAGTTTTCTGATGCGTTTCATTCTTAATCTACTAGGCAAGTAATTTACGAGTCATGCTTTTGGGAATGATTGATGATCCACGTGCTGTGCTCATCAAGCTTGCTGATCGTCTTCACAACATGAGAACAATGTACCAGTTCCGAGCTTCTATGTCTTTTTCCCATTATTCCCAATTATTCTGTCTTTTTTTTTTGCTCATTTTTTCTGATTCACTTCAGACTTGTCATTCTTTCAAGATGACATAAAGATTACTTCCTTGCAATAGAAGCTAGTTCGGATCAATGACCTTAAGCCATGCAGTGTGTACAACTTTTTGGATATAGAGTTTAGAATTTATAAGTATGTTGCATAGGTCGTTTTATTGGGTGAAAATATTTACTTTGCAGTTATGCTCTGCCATTACATAAGGCTCAAGCTGTTGCAGAGGAGACATTGATTTTTTGGTGTTCACTTGCTTCGAGATTGGGTCTGTGGGCATTAAAAGCTGAACTTGAAGATCTATGCTTTGCTGTTCTACAGGTCTAATAATATTTTTTTTATGTTTCTTTCAATTTTAGAGTCCTCAATTATATTGATTTATTTATAACATGACACGGAATAAAGCTGACAGACAGGGGTCCTCAATCACTGTGAACATCTGGCCACCCAAAAGAAAGTGCTTAAATTATTTTTTCTCATAAAACATTTGATCATCATTTAGGGAAATAGTAATTAGGTCCTTTTCTTTATATAAAGTGAATGATCATCAGAAGTTATGAAAATTCATTCCTGCTTTTGGATAGGAACAGCAATCTAATAGTACTATTCAGATGACATTATTTTTACAGTATCATGAATTATCACCACTTGTAATTTGTATCTTATTTCAGCCTCAAATATTTTAAAACATGCGAGCAGATCTGGCTTCCACGTGGAGCCCTTCGGCTAGAACAGGAAGCTCGAGAAGATTATATGTGAAAGGCAACTTGATACCTTTGGATGAGAAAAGTTCAACTTCTTTCAACAATAAATCTGACATTCAATGAGGGTGTATATAGTACGAAGGTAAGAATTTGTAAGTGCAGAGTTCGTTATTCTACTTGTTTGTATGCATGATCATGAAATTTTATTAAATGATGTTTTATGGTGTTCATAGGTAGTTGCTTTTGGGTTTAGGCTGGTACTTATTGCAACAGTAACAACTCACACCTAAATGCTTCTGTTGTGCCTGACTATATAGCATCAAACAGCGATATTCTTGTTTGTTTGTTTTGTATTTTGCTTTTTGTTTGTGCCCAATGAAGTTCAGAATATGGTAAGCTGAATCTTTCAAGTTAAATAGGTATGGGGCAGGTGGAAAGGGAGACCCGGGAAAGGGAGAAGAGCGCGTGTTTTTCTCCATCTGATACACCATTTTCAAGTTTCAGCAGCATGCAGTAATATCCATGCTAAATTGCTGTTCGACTTAGAGCGTATATCTCCATTATTGAGAAGTTGAGTTGCATTCCACTCTTCCCCGAACTTAGTTTCTTCTCCAACTGTTGTCAAAAATTCTAAAGCATGTTAATACTCATAATTTCTGCCTTTCGGTATTACACTCTGGATTTCCCAGCTACAAGAGGCTATGACTTGATATGCCACTCTGATTTGTATCTTATCTTTTGGTGCATATACTTCCATTCTTCTCGATGGTGGAGTTACATCGAGGCAAGAATTCGGATTTTTAGGGAGAATTCCGGTAAAGTCCAATACTCATTAGCGAAGAACTTAATGGATGAATAAGTTCTGGTACAAATGAGTGATTAATAACAGTTCATGTGAGAACTAAGGTAGTTAGAGATCCTAAAGGAAATTAGCTGACCACCGTGAATGACCAACTAAATAAAAATGCTAAATGAAAATATTAACAGTATGTAAATATTCTAACATACATTATTTTATGTGGTGTGTCAATCACATATCCCACACTTAGAACTTTACAATGCCAAATATAGTATATCCACTAAAGAGAGTTTTTAAATAGTTACATGTATTAATTGCAAGTATTTTATAGTAACAAAACTTTACAATGATAATCTTATCTGGCTATCTCCTATTTGAAGTGACTCTTTTGTAAGCCTTTTTCTTGATGTCATAGACCCTGATGATTGATAACTAAGGATTATTCTTTCTTCATTGCTTCAACAAGTCCTGTGAAAGGGTGAGAACAATTTATTCATTCTGATTATGTCACATTGTTTTCAGGATTTGTTGGAAGCTGTAGTCCCATTTGATGTACTGTTGGATCGGAGAAAAGGAGCCAACTTTCTCTAGTATTGCTAATAATCTGGAAACATGCACAGCACCGAAGGTTGTCCAGGATGCTGGATTAGCTTTGGCATCATTGGTAATTTGTGAGGAAGCCCTTGAGCGAGACTTGGTTATGTCGGCTTCGTATGTTCTTGTGCTCATTATCCCTAATGCTGTGTTTTATGTAGCACGATTTATGTGCTGACTGTTAGAATACTATGGTCTAACTCTAATCAATTTTGTAAAAGTTTCCTTCTGTATTTACAGTTATGTTCCAGGAATGGAAGTTACATTATCAAGCCGACTAAAAAGGCTGTATAGTATATACAGTAAGGTATCAGCAAATAAACTTATTAACATTTGAATTAAGAATTATGTCCATTGTGTTTTAGCTATGATCGCTATATAATTATGTAGAACCATGACATTATTTAAAGAGTTAATTATGATTATCCAAGTAAGTTTGAATAAAGCGTAATGCAAGTGAAATTGATGCATATATGGGAAGTTTTGTAAAAGACCTTGGAGAAAAAAAGAGAAGTTAAGTTCCGTGGCTCCCATTTAATTAGTCCATGTTGATCACGGATTAGTGAAAACAAGAATAGCCACTGAGAATTTTATCGGGTCGAGTCGCGGTTCAGTACGCTTTCTTTAAGACGTTTCGCCGGATGCCAACAAAGTGCAAGGCAGTCGATAATAGGCGACGTCTCCAGGATAAAACAGCCCGTTCGAATAAAATACGATTATCACTTGCACTGTGATAAATCGTTCGATGAATAACACCTTCTGATGGTGTAGAAACCACTCGTAGTATCTGGCAAGAAGCAGTCGAAAAAACAGAGAAGGAAAAAAAACTTGAGATGAAGCAGAATAGAGAGAGAGAAGAGAGAATTCGAGATATTGAATTCTGGAGTTATTTGCAAATGAAATAAGCACGGATCCAACAAAACGGTTCGAAAAAGTAGGAAGAACGTGGGAGAGGGTGGAATTGGCCCAGTCAAAAGTGACCGTTATTTCTGGAATTAATGCTAATTAATTCCACCGAATTAATTAATTATTAATAATCATTAATAATTAATTTTTCACCAAAATCCGGTTCAAAAAGTTAATTCATCTAGATCGAACCGAGCCGAGCCGGTCGGACGGACGGACGGACGGCGGCGGCGGCGCGCGCGCGTGTGTGTCTAGATGACTTAGTGTGTCGTCACTCCTTAACAAAATTGGGGTGCCCCTTGGGGCCCAACCCAAGTGTCCAAGTTGGAGTATTTATGCACTACTAAAAGTTGTGTTCCCTCCAATGTGGGACTAAAATGAATCCTTTCAAATTCACTCACAACCTAGTTCATTCATGTGCTCATTTATTGCCCATTTAATGTCAATGAATCATTCCAATTCCCAATCCAAGTTATCATCATTCCAAGATTTCCAACAATCCCCCACTTGAATTTAAAAGGTGATTTTAGAGGTAACGTCAGACGTTTCTAAGATTGTGCATAAGCAAAGGTGTCTATGACTTGAACCTTTGCGTAGCAAGTAGGATTCTGATTCAACAAGAGTGACACAATTGTCTTGAACTCTATCTCAGACATCAGACCCGCACACAACCTTTTCTTTAAGGTGTATTCTAATAGCCCGTGCTTTAATGGCCCTGCACGTGTATCCCGGTTTAGTGAAGGCTCTAGGAATTTTGCCTCGCAATTCCATAGGAACCGACCCAAGTTCCACAATCACCAAGGTGAGTCTATCAAGAGTACTCCTGTAGTCTAGGTACTCCCTCATACAGAGTATAGATCTCATTAAGAGTTTCTATTATCTCAACCTCTTATTACTTCAGGAATCATGCTTCTCTTGCATGATCATTTCATATCACTCACAACTTGTTATTACCTATTGAACCTATTTCTTGGGATCTCCAGTCATTTAGGTCGGGTTACCATTGTGAGTAACTCATATTTATATAGGCATTAGTCCCATCTTATATGATGTGTTATAGACTTTCTCTCTAGCTAATCCTTTCGTCAAAGGATCTTCTAAGTTTTCATCAGTGCGTACATGATCCACTCTTACAGCTCCTTTAGAGATACAGTCTCTAATGGTGCTGTGCTTTCTTCTTATTTGACGTCTTTTACCATTATAATAACGGTTCTCAATTTTTGCAATAGCCGCGGTACTATCGCAGTGGATCAACACAGCTGGCATAGGTTTTTCCCATACGGGAATCTCAGCTAGCAAGCATCTTAACCAACTTGCTTCTTCACTAGCTGTGGCTAGTGCTATCATTTCAGACTCCATTGTGGACTGAGCCAGAATGGTCTGTTTCTTTGATTTCCAAGATACAGCTCCTCCGGCTATACTAAATATATAGCCACTAGTAGCTTTGGAATCATCTGACAAAGTATTCCAATCAGCATCACTGTATCCTTCAAGTACAGCAGGAAATCTCTGATAATGTAAACCGAGGTTCACAGTCTTTTTAAGATATCTCATGACTCGCTCAATAGCTTGCCAATGTTCATTACTTGGTCTACTAGTAAACCTGCACAATAATCCCACGACATATGCAATGTCAGGTCTAGTACAGTCAGTAGCATATCTAAGACTTCCAATGATACTTGCATATTCTGTCTGTTTAACACTTTCACCAGTGTTCTTAAACAGTTTCATGCTTGGATCGTATGGAGTGCTAGCAGGTTTACAATCAAAGTAATTATATTTCTTTAAGATCTTTTCCACATAGTGTGATTGATCCAAAGAAATTCCTTGTTTGGATCTCGTGATCTTGATACCGAGGATTAAATTTGCTTCTCCCAGGTCTTTCATATCAAAGTTGTTGCACAACAAAGATTTCACATCATTAATAGTCTGAATGTTTGATCCAAATATAAGTAGATCATCTACATAAAGACATATGATAGTGCAAATGCGATTCTCAGATTTGTAATAAACGCATTTGTCACTTTCATTCACTTTATATCCATTTGATATCATTAAGTTATCAAATTTTTCATGCCATTGCTTAGGGGCTTGTTTTAGTCCATATAGAGACTTGTCTAACTTACAAACCTTGTTTTCTTGTCCATGGATCACAAACCCTTCTGGTTGTTCCATATAGATTTCTTCCTCTAAGTCACCATTTAAAAAGGCTGTTTTAACATCCATTTGGTGTACTATTAAGTTATAAATAGCAGCAATTGAAATAAGTACCCTAATGGATGTGATTCTAGTGACTGGAGAGAAAGTGTCGAAGAAATCTATATTTTCTCTTTGTCTAAAACCCTTGGCTACAAGGCGAGCCTTGTATTTATCAATAGTTCCATCAGGTTTTAGTTTCTTTTTCAGAACCCATTTACAACCGATCGGTTTGCAACCAGGAGGCAAGTCTACTAAGTGCCATGTCTTGTTAGAATCTAGGGATTCTATCTCATCATTTATAGCTTCTTGCCATAAATCTGCATCTAGAGATGACAATGCTGCTTGAAGATTTATTGGATCTTCTTCTATATTATAAGCCGCATAATCAGGCCCATAGTCTTTAGCGACTCTTACTCTTTTACTTCTCCGAAGTTTTGTTTCTACTTCGTTGTTGTTTTCTGTACTTCTTATCACAGGAATGTGACTCGATTGGGTGCCCCCACTATTTCTCAGTTTGAAAGGAAATTTGTCTTCATAGAATTCAACATCATTTGATTCTATGATTACTTTTGCATTTAGGTCATAGAACCTATATGCCTTACTGTTTGCTGCATACCCAATGAATACACATTCATATGCTCTACTAGCGAGTTTAACTCGTTTCGGATCCGGAATTCTGACATAAGCCAGGCAGCCCCAAGTTCTCAAATAAGACAAGTTTGGTTGTCTTTTCTTTAATATCTCATATGGTGAGATCTTACTTTTTGACTTGGGGATTCTATTCAGGACGTAGCAAACAGTCAATAAAATTTCCCCCCACCAGTGAGGAGCAGCACCAGAATTTATCATAATTGCAACAACAAGTTCGGTAAGAGTCCTATTCTTTCTTTCTGCTTTACCATTCATTTCAGGAGAATATGGAGCAGTCGTTTCATGTACAATTCTATGTTCTTTATAAAAATCATTAAATAAACCAGAATCATATTCAGTCCCCCTATCACTACGAAGTCTCTTAATCTTCTTACTAAGTTGATTCTCAATTTCAGTTACATATATCTTAAACATTTCAAGCGCTTCACTTTTATTCTTCATTAAGTATACATAAGTATAATCTGAATAATCATCAATAAAAGTGATAAAATAACGTTTATTGTTTCTAGTTAAACTTCCATCTAATTCGCATATATCAGAATGTATAAGATCTAGGGGATCAGATTCCTTATTAATTGATTTATGCGAAGTCTTGATTATTTTTGCTTGACTACAATATTCACATTTATTTGTATCATTAATACTTAATTTAGGGATTAGGCCCAAGTTGCTTGCATTATGCATAATTCGCTTATTAACGTGACAAAGTCTAGTATGCCAAATATTAAAATCACACAAAGAGTAAACAGAAGGAGAAATCTTATTAAAATCAACATTCAACTTAAACATGCCATCAGTGGCGTACCCTTTCCCAAAAAAAATACCATTCTTAGTGATGGTGTACAAATCTGCCCCTAGAGTTTGACTAAACCCTGCCTTATTTAAAAGAAAACCAGAAACAAGATTCTTCCTAATTTCAGGAACGTGCATGACGTCCTTCAAGATCAAAGTCTTTCCTGAGGTGAATTTCAGCTCAACATCCCCAATTCCAGCAACCTTAGTGGTGTGAGCATCTCCCAACAACACTTTCTTATCTTCAGCATTCATGTATGTTTTGAACATAGCACGATCGTAGCAGACATGACGAGAGGCGCCAGTGTCTATCCACCAACCATCACTTCCACCAACCATGTTGACTTCAGTGATCATAGCAATGAATTGCTCATCAGTCAGGTTAACCTGAGCATTTGAGCCAACAACAGGTTTAGGCCTGCTCTTACACCTTTTTGCCATGTGACCCGGTTTCCCACAATTGTAGCAAGTGAAAACCGGAGCATCATTTCTCTGTGGTGGTGGTTGCTGCCTAGCAAGTGGAGCATTTGGGGCCCTAGAGGGATTCCCATTCTTAATTCGGTTCACAGCATTGCGGTTCTGATTCTTTAATGGTTTGCCCGTAGGCTTCAAAACCGCACCGAATCTCTTTTTGTTGTTAGAAACAACTAAGACTTCATCTTTCTGATCTTGTCTTCGAGCTTCCTCTTCAATTCGGAGGCGAGTAATCAAACTTTCGATTGAAAACTCTTTGGTTTTATGGCGAAACATATTTTTGAAATCTTTCCAACCAGGGGGCAGTTTGTCAATAATAACAGCAATTTGAAATTGTTCATTCAGGGGCATACCTTCAGTTATGATTTCATGAGCAATTTTCTGAATTTCGTGGCTTTGAGTTTCCACAGACTTTTCATCCACCATCTTGTAATTCAAGTAGCGGCTGACAGCATATTTCTTTGCACCTGCTTCTTCAGTATCATATTTCTTCTGCAGAGCTTCCCACACTTCTTTAGCACTGTTGTAATTACTGTAGTAATCGTACAGGTCATCAGCAAGACCGTTCAGAATGTGATTTTTGCATAGGTAGTCATTCTCTTGCCATATGGCAATTTCTTTTCGAAGCTGTAAATCATCTGCTGCGGCTTTGGCTTTTGCAGCAGCTTGTGCTTCAGCAGAGCTGGGAGCTTTGTCAGAAGTTACAATTGTTGCAGCATCAGTTTGTTCGGTTGATCCAGAAGGAACAACAGGGATATCCTCAGTCAGAACGTGGGCAACCTTCTTGATAGTTAAGAAAAATCTCATCTTAGCTTGCCAACGTTTGAAATGAGAACCCTCAAACTTAAATGGTTTGTCAGTGACAGCAGCGACCGCATTATTACTGATAATTTCCTCAGTAGCCATGGCAGTTAAGGCGACCGTCTTAAAATTGTTGATCACGGATTAGTGAAAACAAGAATAGCCACTGAGAATTTTATCGGGTCGAGTCGCGGTTCAGTACGCTTTCTTTAAGACGTTTCGCCGGATGCCAACAAAGTGCAAGGCAGTCGATAATAGGCGACGTCTCCAGGATAAAACAGCCCGTTCGAATAAAATACGATTATCACTTGCACTGTGATAAATCGTTCGATGAATAACACCTTCTGATGGTGTAGAAACCACTCGTAGTATCTGGCAAGAAGCAGTCGAAAAAACAGAGAAGGAAAAAAAACTTGAGATGAAGCAGAATAGAGAGAGAGAAGAGAGAATTCGAGATATTGAATTCTGGAGTTATTTGCAAATGAAATAAGCACGGATCCAACAAAACGGTTCGAAAAAGTAGGAAGAACGTGGGAGAGGGTGGAATTGGCCCAGTCAAAAGTGACCGTTATTTCTGGAATTAATGCTAATTAATTCCACCGAATTAATTAATTATTAATAATCATTAATAATTAATTTTTCACCAAAATCCGGTTCAAAAAGTTAATTCATCTAGATCGAACCGAGCCGAGCCGAGCCGAGCCGGTCGGACGGACGGACGGACGGCGGCGGCGGCGCGCGCGCGTGTGTGTCTAGATGACTTAGTGTGTCGTCACTCCTTAACAAAATTGGGGTGCCCCTTGGGGCCCAACCCAAGTGTCCAAGTTGGAGTATTTATGCACTACTAAAAGTTGTGTTCCCTCCAATGTGGGACTAAAATGAATCCTTTCAAATTCACTCACAACCTAGTTCATTCATGTGCTCATTTATTGCCCATTTAATGTCAATGAATCATTCCAATTCCCAATCCAAGTTATCATCATTCCAAGATTTCCAACAATCCCCCACTTGAATTTAAAAGGTGATTTCAGAGGTAACGTCAGACGTTTCTAAGATTGTGCATAAGCAAAGGTGTCTATGACTTGAACCTTTGCGTAGCAAGTAGGATTCTGATTCAACAAGAGTGACACAATTGTCTTGAACTCTATCTCAGACATCAGACCCGCACACAACCTTTTCTTTAAGGTGTATTCTAATAGCCCGTGCTTTAATGGCCCTGCACGTGTATCCCGGTTTAGTGAAGGCTCTAGGAATTTTGCCTCGCAATTCCATAGGAACCGACCCAAGTTCCACAATCACCAAGGTGAGTCTATCAAGAGTACTCCTGTAGTCTAGGTACTCCCTCATACAGAGTATAGATCTCATTAAGAGTTTCTATTATCTCAACCTCTTATTACTTCAGGAATCATGCTTCTCTTGCATGATCATCTCATATCACTCACAACTTGTTATTACCCATTGAACCTATTTCTTGGGATCTCCAATCATTTAGGTCGGGTTACCATTGTGAGCAACTCATATTTATATAGGCATTAGTCCCATCTTATATGATGTGTTATAGACTTTCTCTCTAGCTAATCCTTTCGTCAAAGGATCTGCTAAGTTTTCATCAGTGCGTACATGATCCACTCTTACAGCTCCTTTAGAGATACAGTCTCTAATGGTGCTGTGCTTTCTTCTTATTTGACGTCTTTTACCATTATAATAACGGTTCTCAATTTTTGCAATAGCCGCGGTACTATCGCAGTGGATCAACACAGCTGGCATAGGTTTTTCCCATACGGGAATCTCAGCTAGCAAGCATCTTAACCAACTTGCTTCTTCACTAGCTGTGGCTAGTGCTATCATTTCAGACTCCATTGTGGACTGAGCCAGAATGGTCTGTTTCTTTGATTTCCAAGATACAGCTCCTCCGGCTATACTAAATATATAGCCACTAGTAGCTTTGGAATCATCTGACAAAGTATTCCAATCAGCATCACTGTATCCTTCAAGTACAACAGGAAATCTCTGATAATGTAAACCGAGGTTCACAGTCTTTTTAAGATATCTCATGACTCGCTCAATAGCTTGCCAATGTTCATTACTTGGTCTACTAGTAAACCTGCACAATAATCCCACGACATATGCAATGTCAGGTCTAGTACAGTCAGTAGCATATCTAAGACTTCCAATGATACTTGCATATTCTGTCTGTTTAACACTTTCACCAGTGTTCTTAAACAGTTTCATGCTTGGATCGTATGGAGTGCTAGCAGGTTTACAATCAAAGTAATTATATTTCTTTAAGATCTTTTCCACATAGTGTGATTGATCCAAAGAAATTCCTTGTTTGGATCTCGTGATCTTGATACCGAGGATTAAATTTGCTTCTCCCAGGTCTTTCATATCAAAGTTGTTGCACAACAAAGATTTCACATCATTAATAGTCTGAATGTTTGATCCAAATATAAGTAGATCATCTACATAAAGACATATGATAGTGCAAATGCGATTCTCAGATTTGTAATAAACGCATTTGTCACTTTCATTCACTTTATATCCATTTGATATCATTAAGTTATCAAATTTTTCATGCCATTGCTTAGGGGCTTGTTTTAGTCCATATAGAGACTTGTCTAACTTACAAACCTTGTTTTCTTGTCCATGGATCACAAACCCTTCTGGTTGTTCCATATAGATTTCTTCTTCTAAGTCACCATTTAAAAAGGCTGTTTTAACATCCATTTGGTGTACTATTAAGTTATAAATAGCAGCAATTGAAATAAGTACCCTAATGGATGTGATTCTAGTGACTGGAGAGAAAGTGTCGAAGAAATCTATATTTTCTCTTTGTCTAAAACCCTTGGCTACAAGGCGAGCCTTGTATTTATCAATAGTTCCATCAGGTTTTAGTTTCTTTTTCAGAACCCATTTACAACCGATCGGTTTGCAACCAGGAAGCAAGTCTACTAAGTGCCATGTCTTGTTAGAATCTAGGGATTCTATCTCATCATTTATAGCTTCTTGCCATAAATCTGCATCTAGAGATGACAATGCTGCTTGAAGATTTATTGGATCTTCTTCTATATTATAAGCCGCATAATCAGGCCCATAGTCTTTAGCGACTCTTACTCTTTTACTTCTCCGAAGTTTTGTTTCTACTTCGTTGTTGTTTTCTGTACTTCTTATCACAGGAATGTGACTCGATTGGGTGGCCCCACTATTTCTCAGTTTGAAAGGAAATTTGTCTTCATAGAATTCAACATCATTTGATTCTATGATTACTTTTGCATTTAGGTCATAGAACCTATATGCCTTACTGTTTGCTGCATACCCAATGAATACACATTCATATGCTCTACTAGCGAGTTTAACTCGTTTCGGATCCGGAATTCTGACATAAGCCAGGCAGCCCCAAGTTCTCAAATAAGACAAGTTTGGTTGTCTTTTCTTTAATATCTCATATGGTGAGATCTTACTTTTTGACTTGGGGATTCTATTCAGGACGTAGCAAACAGTCAATAAAATTTCCCCCCACCAGTGAGGAGCAGCACCAGAATTTATCATAATTGCAACAACAAGTTCGGTAAGAGTCCTATTCTTTCTTTCTGCTTTACCATTCATTTCAGGAGAATATGGAGCAGTCGTTTCATGTACAATTCCATGTTCTTTATAAAAACCATTAAATAAACCAGAATCATATTCAGTCCCCCTATCACTACGAAGTCTCTTAATCTTCTTACTAAGTTGATTCTCAATTTCAGTTACATATATCTTAAACATTTCAAGCGCTTCACTTTTATTCTTCATTAAGTATACATAAGTATAATCTGAATAATCATCAATAAAAGTGATAAAATAACGTTTATTGTTTCTAGTTAAACTTCCATCTAATTCGCATATATCAGAATGTATAAGATCTAGGGGATCAGATTCCTTATTAATTGATTTATGCGAAGTCTTGATTATTTTTGCTTGACTACAATATTCACATTTATTTGTATCATTAATACTTAATTTAGGGATTAGGCCCAAGTTGCTTGCATTATGCATAATTCGCTTATTAACGTGACAAAGTCTAGTATGCCAAATATTAAAATCACACAAAGAGTAAACAGAAGGAGAAATCTTATTAAAATCAACATTCAACTTAAACATGCCATCAGTGGCGTACCCTTTCCCAACAAAAATACCATTCTTAGTGATGGTGTACAAATCTGCCCCTAGAGTTTGACTAAACCCTGCCTTATTTAAAAGAAAACCAGAAACAAGATTCTTCCTAATTTCAGGAACGTGCATGACGTCCTTCAAGATCAAAGTCTTTCCTGAGGTGAATTTCAGCTCAACATCCCCAATTCCAGCAACCTTAGTGGTGTGAGCATCTCCCAACAACACTTTCTTATCTTCAGCATTCATGTATGTTTTGAACATAGCACGATCGTAGCAGACATGACGAGAGGCGCCAGTGTCTATCCACCAACCATCACTTCCACCAACCATGTTGACTTCAATGATCATAGCAATGAATTGCTCATCAGTCAGGTTAACCTGAGCATTTGAGCCAACAACAGGTTTAGGCCTGCTCTTACACCTTTTTGCCATGTGACCCGGTTTCCCACAATTGTAGCAAGTGAAAACCGGAGCATCATTTCTCTGTGGTGGTGGTTGCTGCCTAGCAAGTGGAGCATTTGGGGCCCTAGAGGGATTCCCATTCTTAATTCGGTTCACAGCATTGCGGTTCTGATTCTTTAATGGTTTGCCCGTAGGCTTCAAAACCGCACCGAATCTCTTTTTGTTGTTAGAAACAACTAAGACTTCATCTTTCTGATCTTGTCTTCGAGCTTCCTCTTCAATTCGGAGGCGAGTAATCAAACTTTCGATTGAAAACTCTTTGGTTTTATGGCGAAACATATTTTTGAAATCTTTCCAACCAGGGGGCAGTTTGTCAATAATAACAGCAATTTGAAATTGTTCATTCAGGGGCATACCTTCAGTTATGATTTCATGAGCAATTTTCTGAATTTCGTGGCTTTGAGTTTCCACAGACTTTTCATCCACCATCTTGTAATTCAAGTAGCGGCTGACAGCATATTTCTTTGCACCTGCTTCTTCAGTATCATATTTCTTCTGCAGAGCTTCCCACACTTCTTTAGCACTGTTGTAATTACTGTAGTAATCGTACAGGTCATCAGCAAGACCGTTCAGAATGTGATTTTTGCCTAGGTAGTCATTCTCTTTCCATATGGCAATTTCTTTTCGAAGCTGTAAATCATCTGTTGCGGCTTTGGCTTTTGCAGCAGCTTGTGCTTCAGCAGAGCTGGGAGCTTTGTCAGAAGTTACAATTGTTGCAGCATCAGTTTGTTCGGTTGATCCAGAAGGAACAACAGGGATATCCTCAGTCAGAACGTGGGCAACCTTCTTGATAGTTAAGAAAAATCTCATCTTAGCTTGCCAACGTTTGAAATGAGAACCCTCAAACTTAAATGGTTTGTCAGTGACAGCAGCGACCGCATTATTACCGATAATTTCCTCAGTAGCCATGGCAGTTAAGGCGACCGTCTTAAAATTGTTGATCACGGATTAGTGAAAACAAGAATAGCCACTGAGAATTTTATCGGGTCGAGTCGCGGTTCAGTACGCTTTCTTTAAGACGTTTCGCCGGATGCCAACAAAGTGCAAGGCAGTCGATAATAGGCGACGTCTCCAGGATAAAACAGCCCGTTCAAATAAAATACGATTATCACTTGCACTGTGATAAATCGTTCGATGAATAACACCTTCTGATGGTGTAGAAACCACTCGTAGTATCTGGCAAGAAGCATTCGAAAAAACAGAGAAGGAAAAAAAACTTGAGATGAAGCAGAATAGAGAGAGAGAAGAGAGAATTCGAGATATTGAATTCTGGAGTTATTTGCAAATGAAATAAGCACGGATCCAACAAAACGGTTCGAAAAAGTAGGAAGAACGTGGGAGAGGGTGGAATTGGCCCAGTCAAAAGTGACCGTTATTTCTGGAATTAATGCTAATTAATTCCACCGAATTAATTAATTATTAATAATCATTAATAATTAATTTTTCACCAAAATCCGGTTCAAAAAGTTAATTCATCTAGATCGAACCGAGCCGAGCCGAGCCGAGCCGGTCGGACGGACGGAAGGACGGCGGCGGCGGCGCGCGCGCGTGTGTGTCTAGATGACTTAGTGTGTCCTCACTCCTTAACAAAATTGGGGTGCCCCTTGGGGCCCAACCCAAGTGTCCAAGTTGGAGTATTTATGCACTACTAAAAGTTGTGTTCCCTTCAATGTGGGACTAAAATGAATCCTTTCAAATTCACTCACAACCTAGTTCATTCATGTGCTCATTTATTGCCCATTTAATGTCAATGAATCATTCCAATTCCCAATCCAAGTTATCATCATTCCAAGATTTCCAACAATCCCCCACTTGAATTTAAAAGGTGATTTTAGAGGTAACGTCAGACGTTTCTAAGATTGTGCATAAGAAAAGGTGTCTATGACTTGAACCTTTGCGTAGCAAGTAGGATTCTGATTCAACAAGAGTGACACAATTGTCTTGAACTCTATCTCAGACATCAGACCCGCACACAACCTTTTCTTTAAGGTGTATTCTAATAGCCCGTGCTTTAATGGCCCTGCACGTGTATCCCGGTTTAGTGAAGGCTCTAGGAATTTTGCCTCGCAATTCCATAGGAACCGACCCAAGTTCCACAATCACCAAGGTGAGTCTATCAAGAGTACTCCTGTAGTCTAGGTACTCCCTCATACAGAGTATAGATCTCATTAAGAGTTTCTATTATCTCAACCTCTTATTACTTCAGGAATCATGCTTCTCTTGCATGATCATCTCATATCACTCACAACTTGTTATTACCCATTGAACCTATTTCTTGGGATCTCCAGTCATTTAGGTCGGGTTACCATTGTGAGCAACTCATATTTATATAGGCATTAGTCCCATCTTATATGATGTGTTATAGACTTTCTCTCTAGCTAATCCTTTCGTCAAAGGATCTGCTAAGTTTTCATCAGTGCGTACATGATCCACTCTTACAGCTCCTTTAGAGATACAGTCTCTAATGGTGCTGTGCTTTCTTCTTATTTGACGTCTTTTACCATTATAATAACGGTTCTCAATTTTTGCAATAGCCGCGGTACTATCGCAGTGGATCAACACAGCTGGCATAGGTTTTTCCCATACGGGAATCTCAGCTAGCAAGCATCTTAACCAACTTGCTTCTTCACTAGCTGTGGCTAGTGCTATCATTTCAGACTCCATTGTGGACTGAGCCAGAATGGTCTGTTTCTTTGATTTCCAAGATACAGCTCCTCCGGCTATACTAAATATATAGCCACTAGTAGCTTTGGAATCATCTGACAAAGTATTCCAATCAGCATCACTGTATCCTTCAAGTACAGCAGGAAATCTCTGATAATGTAAACCGAGGTTCACAGTCTTTTTAAGATATCTCATGACTCGCTCAATAGCTTGCCAATGTTCATTACTTGGTCTACTAGTAAACCTGCACAATAATCCCACGACATATGCAATGTCAGGTCTATTACAGTCAGTAGCATATCTAAGACTTCCAATGATACTTGCATATTCTGTCTGTTTAACACTTTCACCAGTGTTCTTAAACAGTTTCATGCTTGGATCGTATGGAGTGCTAGCAGGTTTACAATCAAAGTAATTATATTTCTTTAAGATCTTTTCCACATAGTGTGATTGATCCAAAGAAATTCCTTGTTTGGATCTCGTGATCTTGATACCGAGGATTAAATTTGCTTCTCCCAGGTCTTTCATATCAAAGTTGTTGCACAACAAAGATTTCACATCATTAATAGTCTGAATGTTTGATCCAAATATAAGTAGATCATCTACATAAAGACATATGATAGTGCAAATGCGATTCTCAGATTTGTAATAAACGCATTTGTCACTTTCATTCACTTTATATCCATTTGATATCATTAAGTTATCAAATTTTTCATGCCATTGCTTAGGGGCTTGTTTTAGTCCATATAGAGACTTGTCTAACTTACAAACCTTGTTTTCTTGTCCATGGATCACAAACCCTTCTGGTTGTTCCATATAGATTTCTTCCTCTAAGTCACCATTTAAAAAGGCTGTTTTAACATCCATTTGGTGTACTATTAAGTTATAAATAGCAGCAATTGAAATAAGTACCCTAATGGATGTGATTCTAGTGACTGGAGAGAAAGTGTCGAAGAAATCTATATTTTCTCTTTGTCTAAAACCCTTGGCTACAAGGCGAGCCTTGTATTTATCAATAGTTCCATCAGGTTTTAGTTTCTTTTTCAGAACCCATTTACAACCGATCGGTTTGCAACCAGGAGGCAAGTCTACTAAGTGCCATGTCTTGTTAGAATCTAGGGATTCTATCTCATCATTTATAGCTTCTTGCCATAAATCTGCATCTAGAGATGACAATGCTGCTTGAAGATTTATTGGATCTTCTTCTATATTATAAGCCGCATAATCAGGCCCATAGTCTTTAGCGACTCTTACTCTTTTACTTCTCCGAAGTTTTGTTTCTACTTCGTTGTTGTTTTCTGTACTTCTTATCACAGGAATGTGACTCGATTGGGTGCCCCCACTATTTCTCAGTTTGAAAGGAAATTTGTCTTCATAGAATTCAACATCATTTGATTCTATGATTACTTTTGCATTTAGGTCATAGAACCTATATGCCTTACTGTTTGCTGCATACCCAATGAATACACATTCATATGCTCTACTAGCGAGTTTAACTCGTTTCGGATCCGGAATTCTGACATAAGCCAGGCAGCCCCAAGTTCTCAAATAAGACAAGTTTGGTTGTCTTTTCTTTAATATCTCATATGGTGAGATCTTACTTTTTGACTTGGGGATTCTATTCAGGACGTAGCAAACAGTCAATAAAATTTCCCCCCACCAGTGAGGAGCAGCACCAGAATTTATCATAATTGCAACAACAAGTTCGGTAAGAGTCCTATTCTTTCTTTCTGCTTTACCATTCATTTCAGGAGAATATGGAGCAGTCGTTTCATGTACAATTCCATGTTCTTTATAAAAATCATTAAATAAACCAGAATCATATTCAGTCCCCCTATCACTACGAAGTCTCTTAATCTTCTTACTAAGTTGATTCTCAATTTCAGTTACATATATCTTAAACATTTCAAGCGCTTCACTTTTATTCTTCATTAAGTATACATAAGTATAATCTGAATAATCATCAATAAAAGTGATAAAATAACGTTTATTGTTTCTAGTTAAACTTCCATCTAATTCGCATATATCAGAATGTATAAGATCTAGGGGATCAGATTCCTTATTAATTGATTTATGCGAAGTCTTGATTATTTTTGCTTGACTACAATATTCACATTTATTTGTATCATTAATACTTAATTTAGGGATTAGGCCCAAGTTGCTTGCATTATGCATAATTCGCTTATTAACGTGACAAAGTCTAGTATGCCAAATATTAAAATCACACAAAGAGTAAACAGAAGGAGAAATCTTATTAAAATCAACATTCAACTTAAACATGCCATCAGTGGCGTACCCTTTCCCAAAAAAAATACCATTCTTAGTGATGGTGTACAAATCTGCCCCTAGAGTTTGACTAAACCCTGCCTTATTTAAAAGAAAACCAGAAACAAGATTCTTCCTAATTTCAGGAACGTGCATGACGTCCTTCAAGATCAAAGTCTTTCCTGAGGTGAATTTCAGCTCAACATCCCCAATTCCAGCAACCTTAGTGGTGTGAGCATCTCCCAACAACACTTTCTTATCTTCAGCATTCATGTATGTTTTGAACATAGCACGATCGTAGCAGACATGACGAGAGGCGCCAGTGTCTATCCACCAACCATCACTTCCACCAACCATGTTGACTTCAGTGATCATAGCAATGAATTGCTCATCAGTCAGGTTAACCTGAGCATTTGAGCCAACAACAGGTTTAGGCCTGCTCTTACACCTTTTTGCCATGTGACCCGGTTTCCCACAATTGTAGCAAGTGAAAACCGGAGCATCATTTCTCTGTGGTGGTGGTTGCTGCCTAGCAAGTGGAGCATTTGGGGCCCTAGAGGGATTCCCATTCTTAATTCGGTTCACAGCATTGCGGTTCTGATTCTTTAATGGTTTGCCCGTAGGCTTCAAAACCGCACCGAATCTCTTTTTGTTGTTAGAAACAACTAAGACTTCATCTTTCTGATCTTGTCTTCGAGCTTCCTCTTCAATTCGGAGGCGAGTAATCAAACTTTCGATTGAAAACTCTTTGGTTTTATGGCGAAACATATTTTTGAAATCTTTCCAACCAGGGGGCAGTTTGTCAATAATAACAGCAATTTGAAATTGTTCATTCAGGGGCATACCTTCAGTTATGATTTCATGAGCAATTTTCTGAATTTCGTGGCTTTGAGTTTCCACAGACTTTTCATCCACCATCTTGTAATTCAAGTAGCGGCTGACAGCATATTTCTTTGCACCTGCTTCTTCAGTATCATATTTCTTCTGCAGAGCTTCCCACACTTCTTTAGCACTGTTGTAATTACTGTAGTAATCGTACAGGTCATCAGCAAGACCGTTCAGAATTTGATTTTTGCATAGGTAGTCATTCTCTTGCCATATGGCAATTTCTTTTCGAAGTTGTAAATCATCTGCTGCGGCTTTGGCTTTTGCAGCAGCTTGTGCTTCAGCAGAGTTGGGAGCTTTGTCAGAAGTTACAATTGTTGCAGCATCAGTTTGTTCGGTTGATCCAGAAGGAACAACAGGGATATCCTCAGTCAGAACGTGGGCAACCTTCTTGATAGTTAAGAAAAATCTCATCTTAGCTTGCCAACGTTTGAAATGAGAACCCTCAAACTTAAATGGTTTGTCAGTGACAGCAGCGACCGCATTATTACCGATAATTTCCTCAGTAGCCATGGCAGTTAAGGCGACCGTCTTAAAATTGTTGATCACGGATTAGTGAAAACAAGAATAGCCACTGAGAATTTTATCGGGTCGAGTCGCGGTTCAGTACGCTTTCTTTAAGACGTTTCGCCGGATGCCAACAAAGTGCAAGGCAATCGATAATAGGCGACGTCTCCAGGATAAAATAGCCCGTTCGAATAAAATACGATTATCACTTGCACTGTGATAAATCGTTCGATGAATAACACCTTCTGATGGTGTAGAAACCACTCGTAGTATCTGGCAAGAAGCAGTCGAAAAAACAGAGAAGGAAAAAAAACTTGAGATGAAGCAGAATAGAGAGAGAGAAGAGAGAATTCGAGATATTGAATTCTGGAGTTATTTGCAAATGAAATAAGCACGGATCCAACAAAACGGTTCGAAAAAGTAGGAAGAACATGGGAGAGGGTGGAATTGGCCCAGTCAAAAGTGACCGTTATTTCTGGAATTAATGCTAATTAATTCCACCGAATTAATTAATTATTAATAATCATTAATAATTAATTTTTCACCAAAATCCGGTTCAAAAAGTTAATTCATCTAGATCGAACCGAGCCGAGCCGAGCCGAGCCGGTCGGAAGGACGGAAGGACGGCGGCGGCGGCGCGCGCGCGTGTGTGTCTAGATGACTTAGTGTGTCGTCACTCCTTAACAAAATTGGGGTGCCCCTTGGGGCCCAACCCAAGTGTCCAAGTTGGAGTATTTATGCACTACTAAAAGTTGTGTTCCCTCCAATGTGGGACTAAAATGAATCCTTTCAAATTCACTCACAACCTAGTTCATTCATGTGCTCATTTATTGCCCATTTAATGTCAATGAATCATTCCAATTCCCAATCCAAGTTATCATCATTCCAAGATTTCCAACAATCCCCCACTTGAATTTAAAAGGTGATTTTAGAGGTAACGTCAGACGTTTCTAAGATTGTGCATAAGCAAAGGTGTCTATGACTTGAACCTTTGCGTAGCAAGTAGGATTCTGATTCAACAAGAGTGACACAATTGTCTTGAACTCTATCTCAGACATCAGACCCGCACACAACCTTTTCTTTAAGGTGTATTCTAATAGCCCGTGCTTTAATGGCCCTGCACGTGTATCCCGGTTTAGTGAAGGCTCTAGGAATTTTGCCTCGCAATTCCATAGGAACCGACCCAAGTTCCACAATCACCAAGGTGAGTCTATCAAGAGTACTCCTGTAGTCTAGGTACTCCCTCATACAGAGTATAGATCTCATTAAGAGTTTCTATTATCTCAACCTCTTATTACTTCAGGAATCATGCTTCTCTTGCATGATCATCTCATATCACTCACAACTTGTTATTACCCATTGAACCTATTTCTTGGGATCTCCAGTCATTTAGGTCGGGTTACCATTGTGAGCAACTCATATTTATATATGCATTAGTCCCATCTTATATGATGTGTTATAGACTTTCTCTCTAGCTAATCCTTTCGTCAAAGGATCTGCTAAGTTTTCATCAGTGCGTACATGATCCACTCTTACAGCTCCTTTAGAGATACAGTCTCTAATGGTGCTGTGCTTTCTTCTTATTTGACGTCTTTTACCATTATAATAACGGTTCTCAATTTTTGCAATAGCCGCGGTACTATCGCAGTGGATCAACACAGCTGGCATAGGTTTTTCCCATACGGGAATCTCAGCTAGCAAGCATCTTAACCAACTTGCTTCTTCACTAGCTGTGGCTAGTGCTATCATTTCAGACTCCATTGTGGACTGAGCCAGAATGGTCTGTTTCTTTGATTTCCAAGATACAGCTCCTCCGGCTATACTAAATATATAGCCACTAGTAGCTTTGGAATCATCTGACAAAGTATTCCAATCAGCATCACTGTATCCTTCAAGTACAGCAGGAAATCTCTGATAATGTAAACCGAGGTTCACAGTCTTTTTAAGATATCTCATGACTCGCTCAATAGCTTGCCAATGTTCATTACTTGGTCTACTAGTAAACCTGCACAATAATCCCACGACATATGCAATGTCAGGTCTATTACAGTCAGTAGCATATCTAAGACTTCCAATGATACTTGCATATTCTGTCTGTTTAACACTTTCACCAGTGTTCTTAAACAGTTTCATGCTTGGATCGTATGGAGTGCTAGCAGGTTTACAATCAAAGTAATTATATTTCTTTAAGATCTTTTCCACATAGTGTGATTGATCCAAAGAAATTCCTTGTTTGGATCTCGTGATCTTGATACCGAGGATTAAATTTGCTTCTCCCAGGTCTTTCATATCAAAGTTGTTGCACAACAAAGATTTCACATCATTAATAGTCTGAATGTTTGATCCAAATATAAGTAGATCATCTACATAAAGACATATGATAGTGCAAATGCGATTCTCATATTTGTAATAAACGCATTTGTCACTTTCATTCACTTTATATCCATTTGATATCATTAAGTTATCAAATTTTTCATGCCATTGCTTAGGGGCTTGTTTTAGTCCATATAGAGACTTGTCTAACTTACAAACCTTGTTTTCTTGTCCATGGATCACAAACCCTTCTGGTTGTTCCATATAGATTTCTTCCTCTAAGTCACCATTTAAAAAGGCTGTTTTAACATCCATTTGGTGTACTATTAAGTTATAAATAGCAGCAATTGAAATAAGTACCCTAATGGATGTGATTCTAGTGACTGGAGAGAAAGTGTCGAAGAAATCTATATTTTCTCTTTGTCTAAAACCCTTGGCTACAAGGCGAGCCTTGTATTTATCAATAGTTCCATCAGGTTTTAGTTTCTTTTTCAGAACCCATTTACAACCGATCGGTTTGCAACCAGGAGGCAAGTCTACTAAGTGCCATGTCTTGTTAGAATCTAGGGATTCTATCTCATCATTTATAGCTTCTTGCCATAAATCTGCATCTAGAGATGACAATGCTGCTTGAAGATTTATTGGATCTTCTTCTATATTATAAGCCGCATAATCAGGCCCATAGTCTTTAGCGACTCTTACTCTTTTACTTCTCCGAAGTTTTGTTTCTACTTCGTTGTTGTTTTCTGTACTTCTTATCACAGGAATGTGACTCGATTGGGTGCCCCCACTATTTCTCAGTTTGAAAGGAAATTTGTCTTCATAGAATTCAACATCATTTGATTCTATGATTACTTTTGCATTTAGGTCATAGAACCTATATGCCTTACTGTTTGCTGCATACCCAATGAATACACATTCATATGCTCTACTAGCGAGTTTAACTCGTTTCGGATCCGGAATTCTGACATAAGCCAGGCAGCCCCAAGTTCTCAAATAAGACAAGTTTGGTTGTCTTTTCTTTAATATCTCATATGGTGAGATCTTACTTTTTGACTTGGGGATTCTATTCAGGACGTAGCAAACAGTCAATAAAATTTCCCCCCACCAGTGAGGAGCAGCACCAGAATTTATCATAATTGCAACAACAAGTTCGGTAAGAGTCCTATTCTTTCTTTCTGCTTTACCATTCATTTCAGGAGAATATGGAGCAGTCGTTTCATGTACAATTCCATGTTCTTTATAAAAATCATTAAATAAACCAGAATCATATTCAGTCCCCCTATCACTACGAAGTCTCTTAATCTTCTTACTAAGTTGATTCTCAATTTCAGTTACATATATCTTAAACATTTCAAGCGCTTCACTTTTATTCTTCATTAAGTATACATAAGTATAATCTGAATAATCATCAATAAAAGTGATAAAATAACGTTTATTGTTTCTAGTTAAACTTCCATCTAATTCGCATATATCAGAATGTATAAGATCTAGGGGATCAGATTCCTTATTAATTGATTTATGCGAAGTCTTGATTATTTTTGCTTGACTACAATATTCACATTTATTTGTATCATTAATACTTAATTTAGGGATTAGGCCCAAGTTGCTTGCATTATGCATAATTCGCTTATTAACGTGACAAAGTCTAGTATGCCAAATATTAAAATCACACAAAGAGTAAACAGAAGGAGAAATCTTATTAAAATCAACATTCAACTTAAACATGCCATCAGTGGCGTACCCTTTCCCAACAAAAATACCATTCTTAGTGATGGTGTACAAATCTGCCCCTAGAGTTTGACTAAACCCTGCCTTATTTAAAAGAAAACCAGAAACAAGATTCTTCCTAATTTCAGGAACGTGCATGACGTCCTTCAAGATCAAAGTCTTTCCTGAGGTGAATTTCAGCTCAACATCCCCAATTCCAGCAACCTTAGTGGTGTGAGCATCTCCCAACAACACTTTCTTATCTTCAGCATTCATGTATGTTTTGAACATAGCACGATCGTAGCAGACATGACGAGAGGCGCCAGTGTCTATCCACCAACCATCACTTCCACCAACCATGTTGACTTCAATGATCATAGCAATGAATTGCTCATCAGTCAGGTTAACCTGAGCATTTGAGCCAACAACAGGTTTAGGCCTGCTCTTACACCTTTTTGCCATGTGACCCGGTTTCCCACAATTGTAGCAAGTGAAAACCGGAGCATCATTTCTCTGTGGTGGTGGTTGCTGCCTAGCAAGTGGAGCATTTGGGGCCCTAGAGGGATTCCCATTCTTAATTCGGTTCACAGCATTGCGGTTCTGATTCTTTAATGGTTTGCCCGTAGGCTTCAAAACCGCACCGAATCTCTTTTTGTTGTTAGAAACAACTAAGACTTCATCTTTCTGATCTTGTCTTCGAGCTTCCTCTTCAATTCGGAGGCGAGTAATCAAACTTTCGATTGAAAACTCTTTGGTTTTATGGCGAAACATATTTTTGAAATCTTTCCAACCAGGGGGCAGTTTGTCAATAATAACAGCAATTTGAAATTGTTCATTCAGGGGCATACCTTCAGTTATGATTTCATGAGCAATTTTCTGAATTTCGTGGCTTTGAGTTTCCACAGACTTTTCATCCACCATCTTGTAATTCAAGTAGCGGCTGACAGCATATTTCTTTGCACCTGCTTCTTCAGTATCATATTTCTTCTGCAGAGCTTCCCACACTTCTTTAGCACTGTTGTAATTACTGTAGTAATCGTACAGGTCATCAGCAAGACCGTTCAGAATGTGATTTTTGCATAGGTAGTCATTCTCTTGCCATATGGCAATTTCTTTTCGAAGCTGTAAATCATCTGCTGCGGCTTTGGCTTTTGCAGCAGCTTGTGCTTCAGCAGAGCTGGGAGCTTTGTCAGAAGTTACAATTGTTGCAGCATCAGTTTGTTCGGTTGATCCAGAAGGAACAACAGGGATATCCTCAGTCAGAACGTGGGCAACCTTCTTGATAGTTAAGAAAAATCTCATCTTAGCTTGCCAACGTTTGAAATGAGAACCCTCAAACTTAAATGGTTTGTCAGTGACAGCAGCGACCGCATTATTACCGATAATTTCCTCAGTAGCCATGGCAGTTAAGGCGACCGTCTTAAAATTGTTGATCACGGATTAGTGAAAACAAGAATAGCCACTGAGAATTTTATCGGGTCGAGTCGCGGTTCAGTACGCTTTCTTTAAGACGTTTCGCCGGATGCCAACAAAGTGCAAGGCAGTCGATAATAGGCGACGTCTCCAGGATAAAACAGCCCGTTCGAATAAAATACGATTATCACTTGCACTGTGATAAATCGTTCGATGAATAACACCTTCTGATGGTGTAGAAACCACTCGTAGTATCTGGCAAGAAGCAGTCGAAAAAACAGAGAAGGAAAAAAAACTTGAGATGAAGCAGAATAGAGAGAGAGAAGAGAGAATTCGAGATATTGAATTCTGGAGTTATTTGCAAATGAAATAAGCACGGATCCAACAAAACGGTTCGAAAAAGTAGGAAGAACGTGGGAGAGGGTGGAATTGGCCCAGTCAAAAGTGACCGTTATTTCTGGAATTAATGCTAATTAATTCCACCGAATTAATTAATTATTAATAATCATTAATAATTAATTTTTCACCAAAATCCGGTTCAAAAAGTTAATTCATCTAGATCGAACCGAGCCGAGCCGAGCCGAGCCGGTCGGACGGACAGACGGACGGCGGCGGCGGCGCGCGCGCGTGTGTGTCTAGATGACTTAGTGTGTCCTCACTCCTTAACAAAATTGGGGTGCCCCTTGGGGCCCAACCCAAGTGTCCAAGTTGGAGTATTTATGCACTACTAAAAGTTGTGTTCCCTCCAATGTGGGACTAAAATGAATCCTTTCAAATTCACTCACAACCTAGTTCATTCATGTGCTCATTTATTGCCCATTTAATGTCAATGAATCATTCCAATTCCCAATCCAAGTTATCATCATTCCAAGATTTCCAACAATCCCCCACTTGAATTTAAAAGGTGATTTTAGAGGTAACGTCAGACGTTTCTAAGATTGTGCATAAGCAAAGGTGTCTATGACTTGAACCTTTGCGTAGCAAGTAGGATTCTGATTCAACAAGAGTGACACAATTGTCTTGAACTCTATCTCAGACATCAGACCCGCACACAACCTTTTCTTTAAGGTGTATTCTAATAGCCCGTGCTTTAATGGCCCTGCACGTGTATCCCGGTTTAGTGAAGGCTCTAGGAATTTTGCCTCGCAATTCCATAGGAACCGACCCAAGTTCCACAATCACCAAGGTGAGTCTATCAAGAGTACTCCTGTAGTCTAGGTACTCCCTCATACAGAGTATAGATCTCATTAAGAGTTTCTATTATCTCAACCTCTTATTACTTCAGGAATCATGCTTCTCTTGCATGATCATCTCATATCACTCACAACTTGTTATTACCCATTGAACCTATTTCTTGGGATCTCCAGTCATTTAGGTCGGGTTACCATTGTGAGCAACTCATATTTATATAGGCATTAGTCCCATCTTATATGATGTGTTATAGACTTTCTCTCTAGCTAATCCTTTCGTCAAAGGATCTGCTAAGTTTTCATCAGTGCGTACATGATCCACTCTTACAGCTCCTTTAGAGATACAGTCTCTAATGGTGCTGTGCTTTCTTCTTATTTGACGTCTTTTACCATTATAATAACGGTTCTCAATTTTTGCAATAGCCGCGGTACTATCGCAGTGGATCAACACAGCTGGCATAGGTTTTTCCCATACGGGAATCTCAGCTAGCAAGCATCTTAACCAACTTGCTTCTTCACTAGCTGTGGCTAGTGCTATCATTTCAGACTCCATTGTGGACTGAGCCAGAATGGTCTGTTTCTTTGATTTCCAAGATACAGCTCCTCCGGCTATACTAAATATATAGCCACTAGTAGCTTTGGAATCATCTGACAAAGTATTCCAATCAGCATCACTGTATCCTTCAAGTACAGCAGGAAATCTCTGATAATGTAAACCGAGGTTCACAGTCTTTTTAAGATATCTCATGACTCGCTCAATAGCTTGCCAATGTTCATTACTTGGTCTACTAGTAAACCTGCACAATAATCCCACGACATATGCAATGTCAGGTCTAGTACAGTCAGTAGCATATCTAAGACTTCCAATGATACTTGCATATTCTGTCTGTTTAACACTTTCACCAGTGTTCTTAAACAGTTTCATGCTTGGATCGTATGGAGTGCTAGCAGGTTTACAATCAAAGTAATTATATTTCTTTAAGATCTTTTCCACATAGTGTGATTGATCCAAAGAAATTCCTTGTTTGGATCTCGTGATCTTGATACCGAGGATTAAATTTGCTTCTCCCAGGTCTTTCATATCAAAGTTGTTGCACAACAAAGATTTCACATCATTAATAGTCTGAATGTTTGATCCAAATATAAGTAGATCATCTACATAAAGACATATGATAGTGCAAATGCGATTCTCAGATTTGTAATAAACGCATTTGTCACTTTCATTCACTTTATATCCATTTGATATCATTAAGTTATCAAATTTTTCATGCCATTGCTTAGGGGCTTGTTTTAGTCCATATAGAGACTTGTCTAACTTACAAACCTTGTTTTCTTGTCCATGGATCACAAACCCTTCTGGTTGTTCCATATATATTTCTTCCTCTAAGTCACCATTTAAAAAGGCTGTTTTAACATCCATTTGGTGTACTATTAAGTTATAAATAGCAGCAATTGAAATAAGTACCCTAATGGATGTGATTCTAGTGACTGGAGAGAAAGTGTCGAAGAAATCTATATTTTCTCTTTGTCTAAAACCCTTGGCTACAAGGCGAGCCTTGTATTTATCAATAGTTCCATCAGGTTTTAGTTTCTTTTTCAGAACCCATTTACAACCGATCGGTTTGCAACCAGGAGGCAAGTCTACTAAGTGCCATGTCTTGTTAGAATCTAGGGATTCTATCTCATCATTTATAGCTTCTTGCCATAAATCTGCATCTAGAGATGACAATGCTGCTTGAAGATTTATTGGATCTTCTTCTATATTATAAGCCGCATAATCAGGCCCATAGTCTTTAGCGACTCTTACTCTTTTACTTCTCCGAAGTTTTGTTTCTACTTCGTTGTTGTTTTCTGTACTTCTTATCACAGGAATGTGACTCGATTGGGTGCCCCCACTATTTCTCAGTTTGAAAGGAAATTTGTCTTCATAGAATTCAACATCATTTGATTCTATGATTACTTTTGCATTTAGGTCATAGAACCTATATGCCTTACTGTTTGCTGCATACCCAATGAATACACATTCATATGCTCTACTAGCGAGTTTAACTCGTTTCGGATCCGGAATTCTGACATAAGCCAGGCAGCCCCAAGTTCTCAAATAAGACAAGTTTGGTTGTCTTTTCTTTAATATCTCATATGGTGAGATCTTACTTTTTGACTTGGGGATTCTATTCAGGACGTAGCAAACAGTCAATAAAATTTCCCCCCACCAGTGAGGAGCAGCACCAGAATTTATCATAATTGCAACAACAAGTTCGGTAAGAGTCCTATTCTTTCTTTCTGCTTTACCATTCATTTCAGGAGAATATGGAGCAGTCGTTTCATGTACAATTCCATGTTCTTTATAAAAATCATTAAATAAACCAGAATCATATTCAGTCCCCCTATCACTACGAAGTCTCTTAATCTTCTTACTAAGTTGATTCTCAATTTCAGTTACATATATCTTAAACATTTCAAGCGCTTCACTTTTATTCTTCATTAAGTATACATAAGTATAATCTGAATAATCATCAATAAAAGTGATAAAATAACGTTTATTGTTTCTAGTTAAACTTCCATCTAATTCGCATATATCAGAATGTATAAGATCTAGGGGATCAGATTCCTTATTAATTGATTTATGCGAAGTCTTGATTATTTTTGCTTGACTACAATATTCACATTTATTTGTATCATTAATACTTAATTTAGGGATTAGGCCCAAGTTGCTTGCATTATGCATAATTCGCTTATTAATGTGACAAAGTCTAGTATGCCAAATATTAAAATCACACAAAGAGTAAACAGAAGGAGAAATCTTATTAAAATCAACATTCAACTTAAACATGCCATCAGTGGCGTACCCTTTCCCAACAAAAATACCATTCTTAGTGATGGTGTACAAATCTGCCCCTAGAGTTTGACTAAACCCTGCCTTATTTAAAAGAAAACCAGAAACAAGATTCTTCCTAATTTCAGGAACGTGCATGACGTCCTTCAAGATCAAAGTCTTTCCTGAGGTGAATTTCAGCTCAACATCCCCAATTCCAGCAACCTTAGTGGTGTGAGCATCTCCCAACAACACTTTCTTATCTTCAGCATTCATGTATGTTTTGAACATAGCACGATCGTAGCAGACATGACGAGAGGCGCCAGTGTCTATCCACCAACCATCACTTCCACCAACCATGTTGACTTCAGTGATCATAGCAATGAATTGCTCATCAGTCAGGTTAACCTGAGCATTTGAGCCAACAACAGGTTTAGGCCTGCTCTTACACCTTTTTGCCATGTGACCCGGTTTCCCACAATTGTAGCAAGTGAAAACCGGAGCATCATTTCTCTGTGGTGGTGGTTGCTGCCTAGCAAGTGGAGCATTTGGGGCCCTAGAGGGATTCCCATTCTTAATTCGGTTCACAGCATTGCGGTTCTGATTCTTTAATGGTTTGCCCGTAGGCTTCAAAACCGCACCGAATCTCTTTTTGTTGTTAGAAACAACTAAGACTTCATCTTTCTGATCTTGTCTTCGAGCTTCCTCTTCAATTCGGAGGCGAGTAATCAAACTTTCGATTGAAAACTCTTTGGTTTTATGGCGAAACATATTTTTGAAATCTTTCCAACCAGGGGGCAGTTTGTCAATAATAACAGCAATTTGAAATTGTTCATTCAGGGGCATACCTTCAGTTATGATTTCATGAGCAATTTTCTGAATTTCGTGGCTTTGAGTTTCCACAGACTTTTCATCCACCATCTTGTAATTCAAGTAGCGGCTGACAGCATATTTCTTTGCACCTGCTTCTTCAGTATCATATTTCTTCTGCAGAGCTTCCCACACTTCTTTAGCACTGTTGTAATTACTGTAGTAATCGTACAGGTCATCAGCAAGACCGTTCAGAATGTGATTTTTGCATAGGTAGTCATTCTCTTGCCATATGGCAATTTCTTTTCGAAGCTGTAAATCATCTGCTGCGGCTTTGGCTTTTGCAGCAGCTTGTGCTTCAGCAGAGCTGGGAGCTTTGTCAGAAGTTACAATTGTTGCAGCATCAGTTTGTTCGGTTGATCCAGAAGGAACAACAGGGATATCCTCAGTCAGAACGTGGGCAACCTTCTTGATAGTTAAGAAAAATCTCATCTTAGCTTGCCAACGTTTGAAATGAGAACCCTCAAACTTAAATGGTTTGTCAGTGACAGCAGCGGCCGCATTATTACCGATAATTTCCTCAGTAGCCATGGCAGTTAAGGCGACCGTCTTAAAATTGTTGATCACGGATTAGTGAAAACAAGAATAGCCACTGAGAATTTTATCGGGTCGAGTCGCGGTTCAGTACGCTTTCTTTAAGACGTTTCGCCGGATGCCAACAAAGTGCAAGGCAGTCGATAATAGGCGACGTCTCCAGGATAAAACAGCCCGTTCGAATAAAATACGATTATCACTTGCACTGTGATAAATCGTTCGATGAATAACACCTTCTGATGGTGTAGAAACCACTCGTAGTATCTGGCAAGAAGCAGTCGAAAAAACAGAGAAGGAAAAAAAACTTGAGATGAAGCAGAATAGAGAGAGAGAAGAGAGAATTCGAGATATTGAATTCTGGAGTTATTTGCAAATGAAATAAGCACGGATCCAACAAAACGGTTCGAAAAAGTAGGAAGAACGTGGGAGAGGGTGGAATTGGCCCAGTCAAAAGTGACCGTTATTTCTGGAATTAATGCTAATTAATTCCACCGAATTAATTAATTATTAATAATCATTAATAATTAATTTTTCACCAAAATCCGGTTCAAAAAGTTAATTCATCTAGATCGAACCGAGCCGAGCCGAGCCGAGCCGAGCCGGTCGGACGGCGGCGGCGCGCGCGCGTGTGTGTCTAGATGACTTAGTGTGTACTCACTCCTTAACAAAATTGGGGTGCCCCTTGGGGCCCAACCCAAGTGTCCAAGTTGGAGTATTTATGCACTACTAAAAAGTTGTGTTCCCTCCAATGTGGGACTAAAATGAATCCTTTCAAATTCACTCACAACCTAGTTCATTCATGTGCTCATTTATTGCCCATTTAATGTCAATGAATCATTCCAATTCCCAATCCAAGTTATCATCATTCCAAGATTTCCAACAATCCCCCACTTGAATTTAAAAGGTGATTTTAGAGGTAACGTCAGACGTTTCTAAGATTGTGCATAAGCAAAGGTGTCTATGACTTGAACCTTTGCGTAGAAAGTAGGATTCTGATTCAACAAGAGTGACACAATTGTCTTGAACTCTATCTCAGACATCAGACCCGCACACAACCTTTTCTTTAAGGTGTATTCTAATAGCCCGTGCTTTAATGGCCCTGCACGTGTATCCCGGTTTAGTGAAGGCTCTAGGAATTTTGCCTCGCAATTCCATAGGAACCGACCCAAGTTCCACAATCACCAAGGTGAGTCTATCAAGAGTACTCCTGTAGTCTAGGTACTCCCTCATACAGAGTATAGATCTCATTAAGAGTTTCTATTATCTCAACCTCTTATTACTTCAGGAATCATGCTTCTCTTGCATGATCATCTCATATCACTCACAACTTGTTATTACCCATTGAACCTATTTCTTGGGATCTCCAGTCATTTAGGTCGGGTTAACATTGTGAGCAACTCATATTTATATAGGCATTAGTCCCATCTTATATGATGTGTTATAGACTTTCTCTCTAGCTAATCCTTTCGTCAAAGGATCTGCTAAGTTTTCATCAGTGCGTACATGATCCACTCTTACAGCTCCTTTAGAGATACAGTCTCTAATGGTGCTGTGCTTTCTTCTTATTTGACGTCTTTTACCATTATAATAACGGTTCTCAATTTTTGCAATAGCCGCGGTACTATCGCAGTGGATCAACACAGCTGGCATAGGTTTTTCCCATACGGGAATCTCAGCTAGCAAGCATCTTAACCAACTTGCTTCTTCACTAGCTGTGGCTAGTGCTATCATTTCAGACTCCATTGTGGACTGAGCCAGAATGGTCTGTTTCTTTGATTTCCAAGATACAGCTCCTCCGGCTATACTAAATATATAGCCACTACTAGCTTTGGAATCATCTGACAAAGTATTCCAATCAGCATCACTGTATCCTTCAAGTACAGCAGGAAATCTCTGATAATGTAAACCGAGGTTCACAGTCTTTTTAAGATATCTCATGACTCGCTCAATAGCTTGCCAATGTTCATTACTTGGTCTACTAGTAAACCTGCACAATAATCCCACGACATATGCAATGTCAGGTCTAGTACAGTCAGTAGCATATCTAAGACTTCCAATGATACTTGCATATTCTGTCTGTTTAACACTTTCACCAGTGTTCTTAAACAGTTTCATGCTTGGATCGTATGGAGTGCTAGCAGGTTTACAATCAAAGTAATTATATTTCTTTAAGATCTTTTCCACATAGTGTGATTGATCCAAAGAAATTCCTTGTTTGGATCTCGTGATCTTGATACCGAGGATTAAATTTGCTTCTCCCAGGTCTTTCATATCAAAGTTGTTGCACAACAAAGATTTCACATCATTAATAGTCTGAATGTTTGATCCAAATATAAGTAGATCATCTACATAAAGACATATGATAGTGCAAATGCGATTCTCAGATTTGTAATAAACGCATTTGTCACTTTCATTCACTTTATATCCATTTAATATCATTAAGTTATCAAATTTTTCATGCCATTGCTTAGGGGCTTGTTTTAGTCCATATAGAGACTTGTCTAACTTACAAACCTTGTTTTCTTGTCCATGGATCACAAACCCTTCTGGTTGTTCCATATAGATTTCTTCCTCTAAGTCACCATTTAAAAAGGCTGTTTTAACATCCATTTGGTGTACTATTAAGTTATAAATAGCAGCAATTGAAATAAGTACCCTAATGGATGTGATTCTAGTGACTGGAGAGAAAGTGTCGAAGAAATCTATATTTTCTCTTTGTCTAAAACCCTTGGCTACAAGGCGAGCCTTGTATTTATCAATAGTTCCATCAGGTTTTAGTTTCTTTTTCAGAACCCATTTACAACCGATCGGTTTGCAACCAGGAGGCAAGTCTACTAAGTGCCATGTCTTGTTAGAATCTAGGGATTCTATCTCATCATTTATAGCTTCTTGCCATAAATCTGCATCTAGAGATGACAATGCTGCTTGAAGATTTATTGGATCTTCTTCTATATTATAAGCCGCATAATCAGGCCCATAGTCTTTAGCGACTCTTACTCTTTTACTTCTCCGAAGTTTTGTTTCTACTTCGTTGTTGTTTTCTGTACTTCTTATCACAGGAATGTGACTCGATTGGGTGCCCCCACTATTTCTCAGTTTGAAAGGAAATTTGTCTTCATAGAATTCAACATCATTTGATTCTATGATTACTTTTGCATTTAGGTCATAGAACCTATATGCCTTACTGTTTGTTGCATACCCAATGAATACACATTCATATGCTCTACTAGCGAGTTTAACTCGTTTCGGATCCGGAATTCTGACATAAGCCAGGCAGCCCCAAGTTCTCAAATAAGACAAGTTTGGTTGTCTTTTCTTTAATATCTCATATGGTGAGATCTTACTTTTTGACTTGGGGATTCTATTCAGGACGTAGCAAACAGTCAATAAAATTTCCCCCCACCAGTGAGGAGCAGCACCAGAATTTATCATAATTGCAACAACAAGTTCGGTAAGAGTCCTATTCTTTCTTTCTGCTTTACCATTCATTTCAGGAGAATATGGAGCAGTCGTTTCATGTACAATTCCATGTTCTTTATAAAAATCATTAAATAAACCAGAATCATATTCAGTCCCCCTATCACTACGAAGTCTCTTAATCTTCTTACTAAGTTGATTCTCAATTTCAGTTACATATATCTTAAACATTTCAAGCGCTTCACTTTTATTCTTCATTAAGTATACATAAGTATAATCTGAATAATCATCAATAAAAGTGATAAAATAACGTTTATTGTTTCTAGTTAAACTTCCATCTAATTCGCATATATCAGAATGTATAAGATCTAGGGGATCAGATTCCTTATTAATTGATTTATGCGAAGTCTTGATTATTTTTGCTTGACTACAATATTCACATTTATTTGTATCATTAATACTTAATTTAGGGATTAGGCCCAAGTTGCTTGCATTATGCATAATTCGCTTATTAACGTGACAAAGTCTAGTATGCCAAATATTAAAATCACACAAAGAGTAAACAGAAGGAGAAATCTTATTAAAATCAACATTCAACTTAAACATGCCATCAGTGGCGTACCCTTTCCCAACAAAAATACCATTCTTAGTGATGGTGTACAAATCTGCCCCTAGAGTTTGACTAAACCCTGCCTTATTTAAAAGAAAACCAGAAACAAGATTCTTCCTAATTTCAGGAACGTGCATGACGTCCTTCAAGATCAAAGTCTTTCCTGAGGTGAATTTCAGCTCAACATCCCCAATTCCAGCAACCTTAGTGGTGTGAGCATCTCCCAACAACACTTTCTTATCTTCAGCATTCATGTATGTTTTGAACATAGCACGATCGTAGCAGACATGACGAGAGGCGCCAGTGTCTATCCACCAACCATCACTTCCACCAACCATGTTGACTTCAGTGATCATAGTAATGAATTGCTCATCAGTCAGGTTAACCTGAGCATTTGAGCCAACAACAGGTTTAGGCCTGCTCTTACACCTTTTTGCCATGTGACCCGGTTTCCCACAATTGTAGCAAGTGAAAACCGGAGCATCATTTATCTGTGGTGGTGGTTGCTGCCTAGCAAGTGGAGCATTTGGGGCCCTAGAGGGATTCCCATTCTTAATTCGGTTCACAGCATTGCGGTTCTGATTCTTTAATGGTTTGCCCGTAGGCTTCAAAACCGCACCGAATCTCTTTTTGTTGTTAGAAACAACTAAGACTTCATCTTTCTGATCTTGTCTTCGAGCTTCCTCTTCAATTCGGAGGCGAGTAATCAAACTTTCGATTGAAAACTCTTTGGTTTTATGGCGAAACATATTTTTGAAATCTTTCCAACCAGGGGGCAGTTTGTCAATAATAACAGCAATTTGAAATTGTTCATTCAGGGGCATACCTTCAGTTATGATTTCATGAGCAATTTTCTGAATTTCGTGGCTTTGAGTTTCCACAGACTTTTCATCCACCATCTTGTAATTCAAGTAGCGGCTGACAGCATATTTCTTTGCACCTGCTTCTTCAGTATCATATTTCTTCTGCAGAGCTTCCCACACTTCTTTAGCACTGTTGTAATTACTGTAGTAATCGTACAGGTCATCAGCAAGACCGTTCAGAATGTGATTTTTGCATAGGTAGTCATTCTCTTGCCATATGGCAATTTCTTTTCGAAGCTGTAAATCATCTGCTGCGGCTTTGGCTTTTGCAGCAGCTTGTGCTTCAGCAGAGCTGGGAGCTTTGTCAGAAGTTACAATTGTTGCAGCATCAGTTTGTTCGGTTGATCCAGAAGGAACAAGAGGGATATCCTCAGTCAGAACGTGGGCAACCTTCTTGATAGTTAAGAAAAATCTCATCTTAGCTTGCCAACGTTTGAAATGAGAACCCTCAAACTTAAATGGTTTCTCAGTGACAGCAGCGACCGCATTATTACCGATAATTTCCTCAGTAGCCATGGCAGTTAAGGCGACCGTCTTAAAATTGTTGATCACGGATTAGTGAAAACAAGAATAGCCACTGAGAATTTTATCGGGTCGAGTCGCGGTTCAGTACGCTTTCTTTAAGACGTTTCGCCGAATGCCAACAAAGTGCAAGGCAGTCGATAATAGGCGACGTCTCCAGGATAAAACAGCCCGTTCGAATAAAATACGATTATCACTTGCACTGTGATAAATCGTTCGATGAATAACACCTTCTGATGGTGTAGAAACCACTCGTAGTATCTGGCAAGAAGCAGTCGAAAAAACAGAGAAGGAAAAAAAAACTTGAGATGAAGCAGAATAGAGAGAGAGAAGAGAGAATTCGAGATATTGAATTCTGGAGTTATTTGCAAATGAAATAAGCACGGATCCAACAAAACGGTTCGAAAAAGTAGGAAGAACGTGGGAGAGGGTGGAATTGGCCCAGTCAAAAGTGACCGTTATTTCTGGAATTAATGCTAATTAATTCCACCGAATTAATTAATTATTAATAATCATTAATAATTAATTTTTCACCAAAATCCGGTTCAAAAAGTTAATTCATCTAGATCGAACCGAGCCGAACCGAGCCGAGCCGAGCCGAGCCGGTCGGACGGTGGCGGCGCGCGCGCGTGTGTGTCTAGATGACTTAGTGTGTCCTCACTCCTTAACAAAATTGGGGTGCCCCTTGGGGCCCAACCCAAGTGTCCAAGTTGGAGTATTTATGCACTACTAAAAGTTGTGTTCCCTCCAATGTGGGACTAAAATGAATCCTTTCAAATTCACTCACAACCTAGTTCATTCATGTGCTCATTTATTGCCCATTTAATGTCAATGAATCATTCCAATTCCCAATCCAAGTTATCATCATTCCAAGATTTCCAACAATCCCCCACTTGAATTTAAAAGGTGATTTTAGAGGTAACGTCAGACGTTTCTAAGATTGTGCATAAGCAAAGGTGTCTATGACTTCAACCTTTGCGTAGCAAGTAGGATTCTGATTCAACAAGAGTGACACAATTGTCTTGAACTCTATCTCAGACATCAGACCCGCACACAACCTTTTCTTTAAGGTGTATTCTAATAGCCCGTGCTTTAATGGCCCTGCACGTGTATCCCGGTTTAGTGAAGGCTCTAGGAATTTTGCCTCGCAATTCCATAGGAACCGACCCAAGTTCCACAATCACCAAGGTGAGTCTATCAAGAGTACTCCTGTAGTCTAGGTACTCCCTCATACAGAGTATAGATCTCATTAAGAGTTTCTATTATCTCAACCTCTTATTACTTCAGGAATCATGCTTCTCTTGCATGATCATCTCATATCACTCACAACTTGTTATTACCCATTGAACCTATTTCTTGGGATCTCCAGTCATTTAGGTCGGGTTACCATTGTGAGCAACTCATATTTATATAGGCATTAGTCCCATCTTATATGATGTGTTATAGACTTTCTCTCTAGCTAATCCTTTCGTCAAAGGATCTGCTAAGTTTTCATCAGTGCGTACATGATCCACTCTTACAGCTCCTTTAGAGATACAGTCTCTAATGGTGCTGTGCTTTCTTCTTATTTGACGTCTTTTACCATTATAATAACGGTTCTCAATTTTTGCAATAGCCGCGGTACTATCGCAGTGGATCAACACAGCTGGCATAGGTTTTTCCCATACGGGAATCTCAGCTAGCAAGCATCTTAACCAACTTGCTTCTTCACTAGCTGTGGCTAGTGCTATCATTTCAGACTCCATTGTGGACTGAGCCAGAATGGTCTGTTTCTTTGATTTCCAAGATACAGCTCCTCCGGCTATACTAAATATATAGCCACTAGTAGCTTTGGAATCATCTGACAAAGTATTCCAATCAGCATCACTGTATCCTTCAAGTACAGCAGGAAATCTCTGATAATGTAAACCGAGGTTCACAGTCTTTTTAAGATATCTCATGACTCGCTCAATAGCTTGCCAATGTTCATTACTTGGTCTACTAGTAAACCTGCACAATAATCCCACGACATATGCAATGTCAGGTCTAGTACAGTCAGTAGCATATCTAAGACTTCCAATGATACTTGCATATTCTGTCTGTTTAACACTTTCACCAGTGTTCTTAAACAATTTCATGCTTGGATCGTATGGAGTGCTAGCAGGTTTACAATCAAAGTAATTATATTTCTTTAAGATCTTTTCCACATAGTGTGATTGATCCAAAGAAATTCCTTGTTTGGATCTCGTGATCTTGATACCGAGGATTAAATTTGCTTCTCCCAGGTCTTTCATATCAAAGTTGTTGCACAACAAAGATTTCACATCATTAATAGTCTGAATGTTTGATCCAAATATAAGTAGATCATCTACATAAAGACATATGATAGTGCAAATGCGATTCTCAGATTTGTAATAAACGCATTTGTCACTTTCATTCACTTTATATCCATTTGATATCATTAAGTTATCAAATTTTTCATGCCATTGCTTAGGGGCTTGTTTTAGTCCATATAGAGACTTGTCTAACTTACAAACCTTGTTTTCTTGTCCATGGATCACAAACCCTTCTGGTTGTTCCATATAGATTTCTTCCTCTAAGTCACCATTTAAAAAGGCTGTTTTAACATCCATTTGGTGTACTATTAAGTTATAAATAGCAGCAATTGAAATAAGTACCCTAATGGATGTGATTCTAGTGACTGGAGAGAAAGTGTCGAAGAAATCTATATTTTCTCTTTGTCTAAAACCCTTGGCTACAAGGCGAGCCTTGTATTTATCAATAGTTCCATCAGGTTTTAGTTTCTTTTTCAGAACCCATTTACAACCGATCGGTTTGCAACCAGGAGGCAAGTCTACTAAGTGCCATGTCTTGTTAGAATCTAGGGATTCTATCTCATCATTTATAGCTTCTTGCCATAAATCTGCATCTAGAGATGACAATGCTGCTTGAAGATTTATTGGATCTTCTTCTATATTATAAGCCGCATAATCAGGCCCATAGTCTTTAGCGACTCTTACTCTTTTACTTCTCCGAAGTTTTGTTTCTACTTCGTTGTTGTTTTCTGTACTTCTTATCACAGGAATGTGACTCGATTGGGTGCCCCCACTATTTCTCAGTTTGAAAGGAAATTTGTCTTCATAGAATTCAACATCATTTGATTCTATGATTACTTTTGCATTTAGGTCATAGAACCTATATGCCTTACTGTTTGCTGCATACCCAATGAATACACATTCATATGCTCTACTAGCGAGTTTAACTCGTTTCGGATCCGGAATTCTGACATAAGCCAGGCAGCCCCAAGTTCTCAAATAAGACAAGTTTGGTTGTCTTTTCTTTAATATCTCATATGGTGAGATCTTACTTTTTGACTTGGGGATTCTATTCAGGACGTAGCAAACAGTCAATAAAATTTCCCCCCACCAGTGAGGAGCAGCACCAGAATTTATCATAATTGCAACAACAAGTTCGGTAAGAGTCCTATTCTTTCTTTCTGCTTTACCATTCATTTCAGGAGAATATGGAGCAGTCGTTTCATGTACAATTCCATGTTCTTTATAAAAATCATTAAATAAACCAGAATCATATTCAGTCCCCCTATCACTACGAAGTCTCTTAATCTTCTTACTAAGTTGATTCTCAATTTCAGTTACATATATCTTAAACATTTCAAGCGCTTCACTTTTATTCTTCATTAAGTATACATAAGTATAATCTGAATAATCATCAATAAAAGTGATAAAATAACGTTTATTGTTTCTAGTTAAACTTCCATCTAATTCGCATATATCAGAATGTATAAGATCTAGGGGATCAGATTCCTTATTAATTGATTTATGCGAAGTCTTGATTATTTTTGCTTGACTACAATATTCATATTTATTTGTATCATTAATACTTAATTTAGGGATTAGGCCCAAGTTGCTTGCATTATGCATAATTCGCTTATTAACGTGACAAAGTCTAGTATGCCAAATATTAAAATCACACAAAGAGTAAACAGAAGGAGAAATCTTATTAAAATCAACATTCAACTTAAACATGCCATCAGTGGCGTACCCTTTCCCAACAAAAATACCATTCTTAGTGATGGTGTACAAATCTGCCCCTAGAGTTTGACTAAACCCTGCCTTATTTAAAAGAAAACCAGAAACAAGATTCTTCCTAATTTCAGGAACGTGCATGACGTCCTTCAAGATCAAAGTCTTTCCTGAGGTGAATTTCAGCTCAACATCCCCAATTCCAGCAACCTTAGTGGTGTGAGCATCTCCCAACAACACTTTCTTATCTTCAGCATTCATGTATGTTTTGAACATAGCACGATCGTAGCAGACATGACGAGAGGCGCCAGTGTCTATCCACCAACCATCACTTCCACCAACCATGTTGACTTCAGTGATCATAGCAATGAATTGCTCATCAGTCAGGTTAACCTGAGCATTTGAGCCAACAACAGGTTTAGGCCTGCTCTTACACCTTTTTGCCATGTGACCCGGTTTCCCACAATTGTAGCAAGTGAAAACCGGAGCATCATTTCTCTGTGGTGGTGGTTGCTGCCTAGCAAGTGGAGCATTTGGGGCCCTAGAGGGATTCCCATTCTTAATTCGGTTCACAACATTGCGGTTCTGATTCTTTAATGGTTTGCCCGTAGGCTTCAAAACCGCACCGAATCTCTTTTTGTTGTTAGAAACAACTAAGACTTCATCTTTCTGATCTTGTCTTCGAGCTTCCTCTTCAATTCGGAGGCGAGTAATCAAACTTTCGATTGAAAACTCTTTGGTTTTATGGCGAAACATATTTTTGAAATCTTTCCAACCAGGGGGCAGTTTGTCAATAATAACAGCAATTTGAAATTGTTCATTCAGGGGCATACCTTCAGTTATGATTTCATGAGCAATTTTCTGAATTTCGTGGCTTTGAGTTTCCACAGACTTTTCATCCACCATCTTGTAATTCAAGTAGCGGCTGACAGCATATTTCTTTGCACCTGCTTCTTCAGTATCATATTTCTTCTGCAGAGCTTCCCACACTTCTTTAGCACTGTTGTAATTACTGTAGTAATCGTACAGGTCATCAGCAAGACCGTTCAGAATGTGATTTTTGCATAGGTAGTCATTCTCTTGCCATATGGCAATTTCTTTTCGAAGCTGTAAATCATCTGCTGCGGCTTTGGCTTTTGCAGCAGCTTGTGCTTCAGCAGAGCTGGGAGCTTTGTCAGAAGTTACAATTGTTGCAGCATCAGTTTGTTCGGTTGATCCAGAAGGAACAAGAGGGATATCCTCAGTCAGAACGTGGGCAACCTTCTTGATAGTTAAGAAAAATCTCATCTTAGCTTGCCAACGTTTGAAATGAGAACCCTCAAACTTAAATGGTTTGTCAGTGACAGCAGCGACCGCATTATTACCGATAATTTCCTCAGTAGCCATGGCAGTTAAGGCGACCGTCTTAAAATTGTTGATCACGGATTAGTGAAAACAAGAATAGCCACTGAGAATTTTATCGGGTCGAGTCGCGGTTCAGTACGCTTTCTTTAAGACGTTTCGCCGGATGCCAACAAAGTGCAAGGCAGTCGATAATAGGCGACGTCTCCAGGATAAAACAGCCCGTTCGAATAAAATACGATTATCACTTGCACTGTGATAAATCGTTCGATGAATAACACCTTCTGATGGTGTAGAAACCACTCGTAGTATCTGGAAAGAAGCAGTCGAAAAAACAGAGAAGGAAAAAAAACTTGAGATGAAGCAGAATAGAGAGAGAGAAGAGAGAATTCGAGATATTGAATTCTGGAGTTATTTGCAAATGAAATAAGCACGGATCCAACAAAACGGTTCGAAAAAGTAGGAAGAACGTGGGAGAGGGTGGAATTGGCCCAGTCAAAAGTGACCGTTATTTCTGGAATTAATGCTAATTAATTCCACTGAATTAATTAATTATTAATAATCATTAATAATTAATTTTTCACCAAAATCCGGTTCAAAAAGTTAATTCATCTAGATCGAACCGAGCCGAACCGAGCCGAGCTGAGCCGAGCCGGTCGGACGGCGGCGGCGCGCGCGCGTGTGTGTCTAGATGACTTAGTGTGTCCTCACTCCTTAACAAAATTGGGGTGCCCCTTGGGGCCCAACCCAAGTGTCCAAGTTGGAGTATTTATGCACTACTAAAAGTTGTGTTCCCTCCAATGTGGGACTAAAATGAATCCTTTCAAATTCACTCACAACCTAGTTCATTCATGTGCTCATTTATTGCCCATTTAATGTCAATGAATCATTCCAATTCCCAATCCAAGTTATCATCATTCCAAGATTTCCAACAATCCCCCACTTGAATTTAAAAGGTGATTTTAGAGGTAACGTCAGACGTTTCTAAGATTGTGCATAAGCAAAGGTGTCTATGACTTGAACCTTTGCGTAGCAAGTAGGATTCTGATTCAACAAGAGTGACACAATTGTCTTGAACTCTATCTCAGACATCAGACCCGCACACAACCTTTTCTTTAAGGTGTATTCTAATAGCCCGTGCTTTAATGGCCCTGCACGTGTATCCCGGTTTAGTGAAGGCTCTAGGAATTTTGCCTCGCAATTCCATAGGAACCGACCCAAGTTCCACAATCACCAAGGTGAGTCTATCAAGAGTACTCCTGTAGTCTAGGTACTCCCTCATACAGAGTATAGATCTCATTAAGAGTTTCTATTATCTCAACCTCTTATTACTTCAGGAATCATGCTTCTCTTGCATGATCATCTCATATCACTCACAACTTGTTATTACCCATTAAACCTATTTCTTGGGATCTCCAGTCATTTAGGTCGGGTTACCATTGTGAGCAACTCATATTTATATAGGCATTAGTCCCATCTTATATGATGTGTTATAGACTTTCTCTCTAGCTAATCCTTTCGTCAAAGGATCTGCTAAGTTTTCATCAGTGCGTACATGATCCACTCTTACAGCTCCTTTAGAGATACAGTCTCTAATGGTGCTGTGCTTTCTTCTTATTTGACGTCTTTTACCATTATAATAACGGTTCTCAATTTTTGCAATAGCCGCGGTACTATCGCAGTGGATCAACACAGCTGGCATAGGTTTTTCCCATACGGGAATCTCAGCTAGCAAGCATCTTAACCAACTTGCTTCTTCACTAGCTGTGGCTAGTGCTATCATTTCAGACTCCATTGTGGACTGAGCCAGAATGGTCTGTTTCTTTGATTTCCAAGATACAGCTCCTTCGGCTATACTAAATATATAGCCACTAGTAGCTTTGGAATCATCTGACAAAGTATTCCAATCAGCATCACTGTATCCTTCAAGTACAGCAGGAAATCTCTGATAATGTAAACCGAGGTTCACAGTCTTTTTAAGATATCTCATGACTCGCTCAATAGCTTGCCAATGTTCATTACTTGGTCTACTAGTAAACCTGCACAATAATCCCACGACATATGCAATGTCAGGTCTAGTACAGTCAGTAGCATATCTAAGACTTCCAATGATACTTGCATATTCTGTCTGTTTAACACTTTCACCAGTGTTCTTAAACAGTTTCATGCTTGGATCGTATGGAGTGCTAGCAGGTTTACAATCAAAGTAATTATATTTCTTTAAGATCTTTTCCACATAGTGTGATTGATCCAAAGAAATTCCTTGTTTGGATCTCGTGATCTTGATACTGAGGATTAAATTTGCTTCTCCCAGGTCTTTCATATCAAAGTTGTTGCACAACAAAGATTTCACATCATTAATAGTCTGAATGTTTGATCCAAATATAAGTAGATCATCTACATAAAGACATATGATAGTGCAAATGCGATTCTCAGATTTGTAATAAACGCATTTGTCACTTTCATTCACTTTATATCCATTTGATATCATTAAGTTATCAAATTTTTCATGCCATTGCTTAGGGGCTTGTTTTAGTCCATATAGAGACTTGTCTAACTTACAAACCTTGTTTTCTTGTCCATGGATCACAAACCCTTCTGGTTGTTCCATATAGATTTCTTCCTCTAAGTCACCATTTAAAAAGGCTGTTTTAACATCCATTTGGTGTACTATTAAGTTATAAATGGCAGCAATTGAAATAAGTACCCTAATGGATGTGATTCTAGTGACTGGAGAGAAAGTGTCGAAGAAATCTATATTTTCTCTTTGTCTAAAACCCTTGGCTACAAGGCGAGCCTTGTATTTATCAATAGTTCCATCAGGTTTTAGTTTCTTTTTTAGAACCCATTTACAACCGATCGGTTTGCAACCAGGAGGCAAGTCTACTAAGTGCCATGTCTTGTTAGAATCTAGGGATTCTATCTCATCATTTATAGCTTCTTGCCATAAATCTGCATCTAGAGATGACAATGCTGCTTGAAGATTTATTGGATCTTCTTCTATATTATAAGCTGCATAATCAGGCCCATAGTCTTTAGCGACTCTTACTCTTTTACTTCTCCGAAGTTTTGTTTCTACTTCGTTGTTGTTTTCTGTACTTCTTATCACAGGAATGTGACTCGATTGGGTGCCCCCACTATTTCTCAGTTTGAAAGGAAATTTGTCTTCATAGAATTCAACATCATTTGATTCTATGATTACTTTTGCATTTAGGTCATAGAACCTATATGCCTTACTGTTTGCTGCATACCCAATGAATACACATTCATATGCTCTACTAGCGAGTTTAACTCGTTTCGGATCCGGAATTCTGACATAAGCCAGGCAGCCCCAAGTTCTCAAATAAGACAAGTTTGGTTGTCTTTTCTTTAATATCTCATATGGTGAGATCTTACTTTTTGACTTGGGGATTCTATTCAGGACGTAGCAAACAGTCAATAAAATTTCCCCCCACCAGTGAGGAGCAGCACCAGAATTTATCATAATTGCAACAACAAGTTCGGTAAGAGTCCTATTCTTTCTTTCTGCTTTACCATTCATTTCAGGAGAATATGGAGCAGTCGTTTCATGTACAATTCCATGTTCTTTATAAAAATCATTAAATAAACCAGAATCATATTCAGTCCCCCTATCACTACGAAGTCTCTTAATCTTCTTACTAAGTTGATTCTCAATTTCAGTTACATATATCTTAAACATTTCAAGCGCTTCACTTTTATTCTTCATTAAGTATACATAAGTATAATCTGAATAATCATCAATAAAAGTGATAAAATAACGTTTATTGTTTCTAGTTAAACTTCCATCTAATTCGCATATATCAGAATGTATAAGATCTAGGGGATCAGATTCCTTATTAATTGATTTATGCGAAGTCTTGATTATTTTTGCTTGACTACAATATTCACATTTATTTGTATCATTAATACTTAATTTAGGGATTAGGCCCAAGTTGCTTGCATTATGCATAATTCGCTTATTAACGTGACAAAGTCTAGTATGCCAAATATTAAAATCACACAAAGAGTAAACAGAAGGAGAAATCTTATTAAAATCAACATTCAACTTAAACATGCCATCAGTGGCGTACCCTTTCCCAACAAAAATACCATTCTTAGTGATGGTGTACAAATCTGCCCCTAGAGTTTGACTAAACCCTGCCTTATTTAAAAGAAAACCAGAATGTGATTTTTGCATAGGTAGTCATTCTCTTGCCATATGGCAATTTCTTTTCGAAGCTGTAAATCATCTGCTGCGGCTTTGGCTTTTGCAGCAGCTTGTGCTTCAGCAGAGCTGGGAGCTTTGTCAGAAGTTACAATTGTTGCAGCATCAGTTTGTTCGGTTGATCCAGAAGGAACAAGAGGGATATCCTCAGTCAGAACGTGGGCAACCTTCTTGATAGTTAATAAAAATCTCATCTTAGCTTGCCAACGTTTGAAATGAGAACCCTCAAACTTAAATGGTTTGTCAGTGACAGCAGCGACCGCATTATTACCGATAATTTCCTCAGTAGCCATGGCAGTTAAGGCGACCGTCTTAAAATTGTTGATCACGGATTAGTGAAAACAAGAATAGCCACTGAGAATTTTATCGGGTCGAGTCGCGGTTCAGTACGCTTTCTTTAAGACGTTTCGCCGGATGCCAACAAAGTGCAAGGCAGTCGATAATAGGCGACGTCTCCAGGATAAAACAGCCCGTTCGAATAGAATACGATTATCACTTGCACTGTGATAAATCGTTCGATGAATAACACCTTCTGATGGTGTAGAAACCACTCGTAGTATCTGGCAAGAAGCAGTCGAAAAAACAGAGAAGGAAAAAAAACTTGAGATGAAGCAGAATAGAGAGAGAGAAGAGAGAATTCGAGATATTGAATTCTGGAGTTATTTGCAAATGAAATAAGCACGGATCCAACAAAACGGTTCGAAAAAGTAGGAAGAACGTGGGAGAGGGTGGAATTGGCCCAGTCAAAAGTGACCGTTATTTCTGGAATTAATGCTAATTAATTCCACCGAATTAATTATTTATTAATAATCATTAATAATTAATTTTTCACCAAAATCCAGTTCAAAAAGTTAATTCATCTAGATCGAACCGAGCCGAACCGAGCCGAGCCGAGCCGAGCCGGTCGGACGGCGGCGGCGCGCGCGCGTGTGTGTCTAGATGACTTAGTGTGTCCTCACTCCTTAACAAAATTGGGGTGCCCCTTGGGGCCCAACCCAAGTGTCCAAGTTGGAGTATTTATGCACTACTAAAAGTTGTGTTCCCTCCAATGTGGGACTAAAATGAATCCTTTCAAATTCACTCACAACCTAGTTCATTCATGTGCTCATTTATTGCCCATTTAATGTCAATGAATCATTCCAATTCCCAATCCAAGTTATCATCATTCCAAGATTTCCAACAATCCCCCACTTGAATTTAAAAGGTGATTTTAGAGGTAACGTCAGACGTTTCTAAGATTTTGCATAAGCAAAGGTGTCTATAACTTGAACCTTTGCGTAGCAAGTAGGATTCTGATTCAACAAGAGTGACACAATTGTCTTGAACTCTATCTCAGACATCAGACCCGCACACAACCTTTTCTTTAAGGTGTATTCTAATAGCCCGTGCTTTAATGGCCCTGCACGTGTATCCCGGTTTAGTGAAGGCTCTAGGAATTTTGCCTCGCAATTCCATAGGAACCGACCCAAGTTCCACAATCACCAAGGTGAGTCTATCAAGAGTACTCCTGTAGTCTAGGTACTCCCTCATACAGAGTATAGATCTCATTAAGAGTTTCTATTATCTCAACCTCTTATTACTTCAGGAATCATGCTTCTCTTGCATGATCATCTCATATCACTCACAACTTGTTATTACCCATTGAACCTATTTCTTGGGATCTCCAGTCATTTAGGTCGGGTTACCATTGTGAGCAACTCATATTTATATAGGCATTAGTCCCATCTTATATGATGTGTTATAGACTTTCTCTCTAGCTAATCCTTTCGTCAAAGGATCTGCTAAGTTTTCATCAGTGCGTACATGATCCACTCTTACAGCTCCTTTAGAGATACAGTCTCTAATGGTGCTGTGCTTTCTTCTTATTTGACGTCTTTTACCATTATAATAACGGTTCTCAATTTTTGCAATAGCTGCGGTACTATCGCAGTGGATCAACACAGCTGGCATAGGTTTTTCCCATACGGGAATCTCAGCTAGCAAGCATCTTAACCAACTTGCTTCTTCACTAGCTGTGGCTAGTGCTATCATTTCAGACTCCATTGTGGACTGAGCCAGAATGGTCTGTTTCTTTGATTTCCAAGATACAGCTCCTCCGGCTATACTAAATATATAGCCACTAGTAGCTTTGGAATCATCTGACAAAGTATTCCAATCAGCATCACTGTATCCTTCAAGTACAGCAGGAAATCTCTGATAATGTAAACCGAGGTTCACAGTCTTTTTAAGATATCTCATGACTCGCTCAATAGCTTGCCAATGTTCATTACTTGGTCTACTAGTAAACCTGCACAATAATCCCACGACATATGCAATGTCAGGTCTAGTACATTCAGTAGCATATCTAAGACTTCCAATGATACTTGCATATTCTGTCTGTTTAACACTTTCACCAGTGTTCTTAAACAGTTTCATGCTTGGATCGTATGGAGTGCTAGAAGGTTTACAATCAAAGTAATTATATTTCTTTAAGATCTTTTCCACATAGTGTGATTGATCCAAAGAAATTCCTTGTTTGGATCTCGTGATCTTGATACCGAGGATTAAATTTGCTTCTCCCAGGTCTTTCATATCAAAGTTGTTGCACAACAAAGATTTCACATCATTAATAGTCTGAATGTTTGATCCAAATATAAGTAGATCATCTACATAAAGACATATGATAGTGCAAATGCGATTCTCAGATTTGTAATAAACGCATTTGTCACTTTCATTCACTTTATATCCATTTGATATCATTAAGTTATCAAATTTTTCATGCCATTGCTTAGGGGCTTGTTTTAGTCCATATAGAGACTTGTCTAACTTACAAACCTTGTTTTCTTGTCCATGGATCACAAACCCTTCTGGTTGTTCCATATAGATTTCTTCCTCTAAGTCACCAATTAAAAAGGCTGTTTTAACATCCATTTGGTGTACTATTAAGTTATAAATAGCAGCAATTGAAATAAGTACCCTAATGGATGTGATTCTAGTGACTGGAGAGAAAGTGTCGAAGAAATCTATATTTTCTCTTTGTCTAAAACCCTTGGCTACAAGGCGAGCCTTGTATTTATCAATAGTTCCATCAGGTTTTAGTTTCTTTTTCAGAACCCATTTACAACCGATCGGTTTGCAACCAGGAGGCAAGTCTACTAAGTGCCATGTCTTGTTAGAATCTAGGGATTCTATCTCATCATTTATAGCTTCTTGCCATAAATCTGCATCTAGAGATGACAATGCTGCTTGAAGATTTATTGGATCTTCTTCTATATTATAAGCCGCATAATCAGGCCCATAGTCTTTAGCGACTCTTACTCTTTTACTTCTCCGAAGTTTTGTTTCTACTTCGTTGTTGTTTTCTGTACTTCTTATCACAGGAATGTGACTCGATTGGGTGCCCCCACTATTTCTCAGTTTGAAAGGAAATTTGTCTTCATAGAATTCAACATCATTTGATTCTATGATTACTTTTGCATTTAGGTCATAGAACCTATATGCCTTACTGTTTGCTGCATACCCAATGAATACACATTCATATGCTCTACTAGCGAGTTTAACTCGTTTCGGATCCGGAATTCTGACATAAGCCAGGCAGCCCCAAGTTCTCAAATAAGACAAGTTTGGTTGTCTTTTCTTTAATATCTCATATGGTGAGATCTTACTTTTTGACTTGGGGATTCTATTCAGGACGTAGCAAACAGTCAATAAAATTTCCCCCCACCAGTGAGGAGCAGCACCAGAATTTATCATAATTGCAACAACAAGTTCGGTAAGAGTCCTATTCTTTCTTTCTGCTTTACCATTCATTTCAGGAGAATATGGAGCAGTCGTTTCATGTACAATTCCATGTTCTTTATAAAAATCATTAAATAAACCAGAATCATATTCAGTCCCCCTATCACTACGAAGTCTCTTAATCTTCTTACTAAGTTGATTCTCAATTTCAGTTACATATATCTTAAACATTTCAAGCGCTTCACTTTTATTCTTCATTAAGTATACATAAGTATAATCTGAATAATCATCAATAAAAGTGATAAAATAACGTTTATTGTTTCTAGTTAAACTTCCATCTAATTCGCATATATCAGAATGTATAAGATCTAGGGGATCAGATTCCTTATTAATTGATTTATGCGAAGTCTTGATTATTTTTGCTTGACTACAATATTCACATTTATTTGTATCATTAATACTTAATTTAGGGATTAGGCCCAAGTTGCTTGCATTATGCATAATTCGCTTATTAACGTGACAAAGTCTAGTATGCCAAATATTAAAATCACACAAAGAGTAAACAGAAGGAGAAATCTTATTAAAATCAACATTCAACTTAAACATGCCATCAGTGGCGTACCCTTTCCCAACAAAAATACCATTCTTAGTGATGGTGTACAAATCTGCCCCTAGAGTTTGACTAAACCCTGCCTTATTTAAAAGAAAACCAGAATGTGATTTTTGCATAGGTAGTCATTCTCTTGCCATATGGCAATTTCTTTTCGAAGCTGTAAATCATCTGCTGCGGCTTTGGCTTTTGCAGCAGCTTGTGCTTCAGCAGAGCTGGGAGCTTTGTCAGAAGTTACAATTGTTGCAGCATCAGTTTGTTCGGTTGATCCAGAAGGAACAAGAGGGATATCCTCAGTCAGAACGTGGGCAACCTTCTTGATAGTTAAGAAAAATCTCATCTTAGCTTGCCAACGTTTGAAATGAGAACCCTCAAACTTAAATGGTTTGTCAGTGACAGCAGCGACCGCATTATTACCGATAATTTCCTCAGTAGCCATGGCAGTTAAGGCGACCGTCTTAAAATTGTTGATCACGGATTAGTGAAAACAAGAATAGCCACTGAGAATTTTATCGGGTCGAGTCGCGGTTCAGTACGCTTTCTTTAAGACGTTTCGCCGGATGCCAACAAAGTACAAGGCAGTCGATAATAGGCGACGTCTCCAGGATAAAACAACCCGTTCAAATAAAATACGATTATCACTTGCACTGTGATAAATCGTTCGATGAATAACACCTTCTGATGGTGTAGAAACCACTCGTAGTATCTGGCAAGAAGCAGTCGAAAAAACAGAGAAGGAAAAAAAACTTGAGATGAAGCAGAATAGAGAGAGAGAAGAGAGAATTCGAGATATTGAATTCTGGAGTTATTTGCAAATGAAATAAGCACGGATCCAACAAAACGGTTCGAAAAAGTAGGAAGAACGTGGGAGAGGGTGGAATTAGCCCAGTCAAAAGTGACCGTTATTTCTGGAATTAATGCTAATTAATTCCACCGAATTAATTAATTATTAATAATCATTAATAATTAATTTTTCACCAAAATCCGGTTCAAAAAGTTAATTCATCTAGATCGAACCGAGCCGAACCGAGCCGAGCCGAGCCGAGCCGGTCGGACGGCGGCGGCGCGCGCGCGTGTGTGTCTAGATGACTTAGTGTGTCCTCACTCCTTAACAAAATTGGGGTGCCCCTTGGGGCCCAACCCAAGTGTCCAAGTTGGAGTATTTATGCACTACTAAAAGTTGTGTTCCCTCCAATGTGGGACTAAAATGAATCCTTTCAAATTCACTCACAACCTAGTTCATTCATGTGCTCATTTATTGCCCATTTAATGTCAATGAATCATTCCAATTCCCAATCCAAGTTATCATCATTCCAAGATTTCCAACAATCTCCCACTTGAATTTAAAAGGTGATTTTAGAGGTAACGTCAGACGTTTCTAAGATTGTGCATAAGCAAAGGTGTCTATGACTTGAACCTTTGCGTAGCAAGTAGGATTCTGATTCAACAAGAGTGACACAATTGTCTTGAACTCTATCTCAGACATCATACCCGCACACAACCTTTTCTTTAAGGTGTATTCTAATAGCCCGTGCTTTAATGGCCCTGCACGTGTATCCCGGTTTAGTGAAGGCTCTAGGAATTTTGCCTCGCAATTCCATAGGAACCGACCCAAGTTCCACAATCACCAAGGTGAGTCTATCAAGAGTACTCATGTAGTCTAGGTACTCCCTCATACAGAGTATAGATCTCATTAAGAGTTTCTATTATCTCAACCTCTTATTACTTCAGGAATCATGCTTCTCTTGCATGATCATCTCATATCACTCACAACTTGTTATTACCCATTGAACCTATTTCTTGGGATCTCCAGTCATTTAGGTCGGGTTACCATTGTGAGCAACTCATATTTATATAGGCATTAGTCCCATCTTATATGATGTGTTATAGACTTTCTCTCTAGCTAATCCTTTCGTCAAAGGATCTGCTAAGTTTTCATCAGTGCGTACATGATCCACTCTTACAGCTCCTTTAGAGATACAGTCTCTAATGGTGTTGTGCTTTCTTCTTATTTGACGTCTTTTACCATTATAATAACGGTTCTCAATTTTTGCAATAGCTGCGGTACTATCGCAGTGGATCAACACAGCTGGCATAGGTTTTTCCCATACGGGAATCTCAGCTAGCAAGCATCTTAACCAACTTGCTTCTTCACTAGCTGTGGCTAGTGCTATCATTTCAGACTCCATTGTGGACTGAGCCAGAATGGTCTGTTTCTTTGATTTCCAAGATACAGCTCCTCCGGCTATACTAAATATATAGCCACTAGTAGCTTTGGAATCATCTGACAAAGTATTCCAATCAGCATCACTGTATCCTTCAAGTACAGCAGGAAATCTCTGATAATGTAAACCGAGGTTCACAGTCTTTTTAAGATATCTCATGACTCGCTCAATAGCTTGCCAATGTTCATTACTTGGTCTACTAGTAAACCTGCACAATAATCCCACGGCATATGCAATGTCAGGTCTAGTACAGTCAGTAGCATATCTAAGACTTCCAATGATACTTGCATATTCTGTCTGTTTAACACTTTCACCAGTGTTCTTAAACAGTTTCATGCTTGGATCGTATGGAGTGCTAGAAGGTTTACAATCAAAGTAATTATATTTCTTTAAGATCTTTTCCACATAGTGTGATTGATCCAAAGAAATTCCTTGTTTGGATCTCGTGATCTTGATACCGAGGATTAAATTTGCTTCTCCCAGGTCTTTCATATCAAAGTTGTTGCACAACAAAGATTTCACATCATTAATAGTCTGAATGTTTGATCCAAATATAAGTAGATCATCTACATAAAGACATATGATAGTGCAAATGCGATTCTCAGATTTGTAATAAACGCATTTGTCACTTTCATTCACTTTATATCCATTTGATATCATTAAGTTATCAAATTTTTCATGCCATTGCTTAGGGGCTTGTTTTAGTCCATATAGAGACTTGTCTAACTTACAAACCTTGTTTTCTTGTCCATGGATCACAAACCCTTCTGGTTGTTCCATATAGATTTCTTCCTCTAAGTCACCATTTAAAAAGGCTGTTTTAACATCCATTTGGTGTACTATTAAGTTATAAATAGCAGCAATTGAAATAAGTACCCTAATGGATGTGATTCTAGTGACTGGAGAGAAAGTGTCGAAGAAATCTATATTTTCTCTTTGTCTAAAACCCTTGGCTACAAGGCGAGCCTTGTATTTATCAATAGTTCCATCAGGTTTTAGTTTCTTTTTCAGAACCCATTTACAACCGATCGGTTTGCAACCAGGAGGCAAGTCTACTAAGTGCCATGTCTTGTTAGAATCTAGGGATTCTATCTCATCATTTATAGCTTATTGCCATAAATCTGCATCTAGAGATGACAATGCTGCTTGAAGATTTATTGGATCTTCTTCTATATTATAAGCCGCATAATCAGGCCCATAGTCTTTAGCGACTCTTACTCTTTTACTTCTCCGAAGTTTTATTTCTACTTCGTTGTTGTTTTCTGTACTTCTTATCACAGGAATGTGACTCGATTGGGTGCCCCCACTATTTCTCAGTTTGAAAGGAAATTTGTCTTCATAGAATTCAACATCATTTGATTCTATGATTACTTTTGCATTTAGGTCATAGAACCTATATGCCTTACTGTTTGCTGCATACCCAATGAATACACATTCATATGCTCTACTAGCGAGTTTAACTCGTTTCGGATCCGGAATTCTGACATAAGCCAGGCAGCCCCAAGTTCTCAAATAAGACAAGTTTGGTTGTCTTTTCTTTAATATCTCATATGGTGAGATCTTACTTTTTGACTTGGGGATTCTATTCAGGATGTAGCAAACAGTCAATAAAATTTCCCCCCACCAGTGAGGAGCAGCACCAGAATTTATCATAATTGCAACAACAAGTTCGGTAAGAGTCCTATTCTTTCTTTCTGCTTTACCATTCATTTCAGGAGAATATGGAGCAGTCGTTTCATGTACAATTCCATGTTCTTTATAAAAATCATTAAATAAACCAGAATCATATTCAGTCCCCCTATCACTACGAAGTCTCTTAATCTTATTACTAAGTTGATTCTCAATTTCAGTTACATATATCTTAAACATTTCAAGCGCTTCACTTTTATTCTTCATTAAGTATACATAAGTATAATCTGAATAATCATCAATAAAAGTGATAAAATAACGTTTATTGTTTCTAGTTAAACTTCCATCTAATTCGCATATATCAGAATGTATAAGATCTAGGGGATCAGATTCCTTATTAATTGATTTATGCGAAGTCTTGATTATTTTTGCTTGACTACAATATTCACATTTATTTGTATCATTAATACTTAATTTAGGGATTAGGCCCAAGTTGCTTGCATTATGCATAATTCGCTTATTAACGTGACAAAGTCTAGTATGCCAAATATTAAAATCACACAAAGAGTAAACAGAAGGAGAAATCTTATTAAAATCAACATTCAACTTAAACATGCCATCAGTGGCGTACCCTTTCCCAACAAAAATACCATTCTTAGTGATGGTGTACAAATCTGCCCCTAGAGTTTGACTAAACCCTGCCTTATTTAAAAGAAAACCAGAATGTGATTTTTGCATAGGTAGTCATTCTCTTGCCATATGGCAATTTCTTTTCGAAGCTGTAAATCATCTGCTGCGGCTTTGGCTTTTGCAGCAGCTTGTGCTTCAGCAGAGCTGGGAGCTTTGTCAGAAGTTACAATTGTTGCAGCATCAGTTTGTTCGGTTGATCCAGAAGGAACAAGAGGGATATCCTCAGTCAGAACGTGGGCAACCTTCTTGATAGTTAAGAAAAATCTCATCTTAGCTTGCCAACGTTTGAAATGAGAACCCTCAAACTTAAATGGTTTGTCAGTGACAGCAGCGACCGCATTATTACCGATAATTTCCTCAGTAGCCATGGCAGTTAAGGCGACCGTCTTAAAATTGTTGATCACGGATTAGTGAAAACAAGAATAGCCACTGAGAATTTTATCGGGTCGAGTCGCGGTTCAGTACGCTTTCTTTAAGACGTTTCGCCGGATGCCAACAAAGTGCAAGGCAGTCGATAATAGGCGACGTCTCCAGGATAAAACAGCCTGTTCGAATAAAATACGATTATCACTTGCACTGTGATAAATCGTTCGATGAATAACACCTTCTGATGGTGTAGAAACCACTCGTAGTATCTGGCAAGAAGCAGTCGAAAAAACAGAGAAGGAAAAAAAACTTGAGATGAAGCAGAATAGAGAGAGAGAAGAGGGAATTCGAGATATTGAATTCTGGAGTTATTTGCAAATGAAATAAGCACGGATCCAACATAACGGTTCGAAAAAGTAGGAAGAACGTGGGAGAGGGTGGAATTGGCCCAGTCAAAAGTGACCGTTATTTCTGGAATTAATGCTAATTAATTCCACCGAATTAATTAATTATTAATAATCATTAATAATTAATTTTTCACCAAAATCCGGTTCAAAAAGTTAATTCATCTAGATCGAACCGAGCCGAACCGAGCCGAGCCGAGTCGAGCCGGTCGGACGGCGGCGGCGCGCGCGCGTGTGTGTCTAGATGACTTAGTGTGTCCTCACTCCTTAACAAAATTGGGGTGCCCCTTGGGGCCCAACCCAAGTGTCCAAGTTGGAGTATTTATGCACTACTAAAAGTTGTGTTCCCTCCAATGTGGGACTAAAATGAATCCTTTCAAATTCACTCACAACCTAGTTCATTCATGTGCTCATTTATTGCCCATTTAATGTCAATGAATCATTCCAATTCCCAATCCAAGTTATCATCATTCCAAGATTTCCAACAATCCCCCACTTGAATTTAAAAGGTGATTTTAGAGGTAACGTCAGACGTTTCTAAGATTGTGCATAAGCAAAGGTGTCTATGACTTGAACCTTTGCGTAGCAAGTAGGATTCTGATTCAACAAGAGTGACACAATTGTCTTGAACTCTATCTCAGACATCAGACCCGCACACAACCTTTTCTTTAAGGTGTATTCTAATAGCCCGTGCTTTAATGGCCCTGCACGTGTATCCCGGTTTAGTGAAGGCTCTAGGAATTTTGCCTCGCAATTCCATAGGAACCGACCCAAGTTCCACAATCACCAAGGTGAGTCTATCAAGAGTACTCCTGTAGTCTAGGTACTCCCTCATACAGAGTATAGATCTCATTAAGAGTTTCTATTATCTCAACCTCTTATTACTTCAGGAATCATGCTTCTCTTGCATGATCATCTCATATCACTCACAACTTGTTATTACCCATTGAACCTATTTCTTGGGATCTCCAGTCATTTAGGTCGGGTTACCATTGTGAGCAACTCATATTTATATAGGCATTAGTCCCATCTTATATGATGTGTTATAGACTTTCTCTCTAGCTAATCCTTTCGTCAAAGGATCTGCTAAGTTTTCATCAGTGCGTACATGATCCACTCTTACAGCTCCTTTAGAGATACAGTCTCTAATGGTGCTGTGCTTTCTTCTTATTTGACGTCTTTTACCATTATAATAACGGTTCTCAATTTTTGCAATAGCCGCGGTACTATCGCAGTGGATCAACACAGCTGGCATAGGTTTTTCCCATACGGGAATCTCAGCTAGCAAGCATCTTAACCAACTTGCTTCTTCACTAGCTGTGGCTAGTGCTATCATTTCAGACTCCATTGTGGACTGAGCCAGAATGGTCTGTTTCTTTGATTTCCAAGATACAGCTCCTCCGGCTATACTAAATATATAGCCACTAGTAGCTTTGGAATCATCTGACAAAGTATTCCAATCAGCATCACTGTATCCTTCAAGTACAGCAGGAAATCTCTGATAATGTAAACCGAGGTTCACAGTCTTTTTAAGACATCTCATGACTCGCTCAATAGCTTGCCAATGTTCATTACTTGGTCTACTAGTAAACCTGCACAATAATCCCACGACATATGCAATGTCAGGTCTAGTACAGTCAGTAGCATATCTAAGACTTCCAATGATACTTGCATATTCTGTCTGTTTAACACTTTCACCAGTGTTCTTAAACAGTTTCATGCTTGGATCGTATGGAGTGCTAGCAGGTTTACAATCAAAGTAATTATATTTCTTTAAGATCTTTTCCACATAGTGTGATTGATCCAAAGAAATTCCTTGTTTGGATCTCGTGATCTTGATACCGAGGATTAAATTTGCTTCTCCCAGGTCTTTCATATCAAAGTTGTTGCACAACAAAGATTTCACATCATTAATAGTCTGAATGTTTGATCCAAATATAAGTAGATCATCTACATAAAGACATATGATAGTGCAAATGCGATTCTCAGATTTGTAATAAACGCATTTGTCACTTTCATTCACTTTATATCCATTTGATATCATTAAGTTATCAAATTTTTCATGCCATTGCTTAGGGGCTTGTTTTAGTCCATATAGAGACTTGTCTAACTTACAAACCTTGTTTTCTTGTCCATGGATCACAAACCCTTCTGGTTGTTCCATATAGATTTCTTCCTCTAAGTCACCATTTAAAAAGGTTGTTTTAACATCCATTTGGTGTACTATTAAGTTATAAATAGCAGCAATTGAAATAAGTACCCTAATGGATGTGATTCTAGTGACTGGAGAGAAAGTGTCGAAGAAATCTATATTTTCTCTTTGTCTAAAACCCTTGGCTACAAGGCGAGCCTTGTATTTATCAATAGTTCCATCAGGTTTTAGTTTCTTTTTCAGAACCCATTTACAACCGATCGGTTTGCAACCAGGAGGCAAGTCTACTAAGTGCCATGTCTTGTTAGAATCTAGGGATTCTATCTCATCATTTATAGCTTCTTGCCATAAATCTGCATCTAGAGATGACAATGCTGCTTGAAGATTTATTGGATCTTCTTCTATATTATAAGCCGCATAATCAGGCCCATAGTCTTTAGCGACTCTTACTCTTTTACTTCTCCGAAGTTTTGTTTCTACTTCGTTGTTGTTTTCTGTACTTCTTATCACAGGAATGTGACTCGATTGGGTGCCCCCACTATTTCTCAGTTTGAAAGGAAATTTGTCTTCATAGAATTCAACATCATTTGATTCTATGATTACTTTTGCATTTAGGTCATAGAACCTATATGCCTTACTGTTTGTTGCATACCCAATGAATACACATTCATATGCTCTACTAGCGAGTTTAACTCGTTTCGGATCCGGAATTCTGACATAAGCCAGGCAGCCCCAAGTTCTCAAATAAGACAAGTTTGGTTGTCTTTTCTTTAATATCTCATATGGTGAGATCTTACTTTTTGACTTGGGGATTCTATTCAGGACGTAGCAAACAGTCAATAAAATTTCCCCCCACCAGTGAGGAGCAGCACCAGAATTTATCATAATTGCAACAACAAGTTCGGTAAGAGTCCTATTCTTTCTTTCTGCTTTACCATTCATTTCAGGAGAATATGGAGCAGTCGTTTCATGTACAATTCCATGTTCTTTATAAAAATCATTAAATAAACCAGAATCATATTCAGTCCCCCTATCACTACGAAGTCTCTTAATCTTATTACTAAGTTGATTCTCAATTTCAGTTACATATATCTTAAACATTTCAAGCGTTTCACTTTTATTCTTCATTAAGTATACATAAGTATAATCTGAATAATCATCAATAAAAGTGATAAAATAACGTTTATTGTTTCTAGTTAAACTTCCATCTAATTCGCATATATCAGAATGTATAAGATCTAGGGGATCAGATTCCTTATTAATTGATTTATGCGAAGTCTTGATTATTTTTGCTTGACTACAATATTCACATTTATTTGTATCATTAATACTTAATTTAGGGATTAGGCCCAAGTTGCTTGCATTATGCATAATTCGCTTATTAACGTGACAAAGTCTAGTATGCCAAATATTAAAATCACACAAAGAGTAAACAGAAGGAGAAATCTTATTAAAATCAACATTCAACTTAAACATGCCATCAGTGGCGTACCCTTTCCCAACAAAAATACCATTCTTAGTGATGGTGTACAAATCTGCCCCTAGAGTTTGACTAAACCCTGCCTTATTTAAAAGAAAACCAGAATGTGATTTTTGCATAGGTAGTCATTCTCTTGCCATATGGCAATTTCTTTTCGAAGCTGTAAATCATCTGCTGCGGCTTTGGCTTTTGCAGCAGCTTGTGCTTCAGCAGAGCTGGGAGCTTTGTCAGAAGTTACAATTGTTGCAGCATCAGTTTGTTCGGTTGATCCAGAAGGAACAAGAGGGATATCCTCAGTCAGAACGTGGGCAACCTTCTTGATAGTTAAGAAAAATCTCATCTTAGCTTGCCAACGTTTGAAATGAGAACCCTCAAACTTAAATGGTTTGTCAGTGACAGCAGCGACCGCATTATTACCGATAATTTCCTCAGTAGCCATGGCAGTTAAGGCGACCGTCTTAAAATTGTTGATCACGAATTAGTGAAAACAAGAATAGCCACTGAGAATTTTATCGGGTCGAGTCGCGGTTCAGTACGCTTTCTTTAAGACGTTTCGCCGGATGCCAACAAAGTGCAAGGCAGTCGATAATAGGCGACGTCTCCAGGATAAAACAGCCCGTTCGAATAAAATACGATTATCACTTGCACTGTGATAAATCGTTCGATGAATAACACCTTCTGATGGTGTAGAAACCACTCGTAGTATCTGGCAAGAAGCAGTCGAAAAAACAGAGAAGGAAAAAAAACTTGAGATGAAGCAGAATAGAGAGAGAGAAGAGAGAATTCGAGATATTGAATTCTGGAGTTATTTGCAAATGAAATAAGCACGGATCCAACAAAACGGGTCGAAAAAGTAGGAAGAACGTGGGAGAGGGTGGAATTGGCCCAGTCAAAAGTGACCGTTATTTCTGGAATTAATGCTAATTAATTCCACCGAATTAATTAATTATTAATAATCATTAATAATTAATTTTTCACCAAAATCCGGTTCAAAAAGTTAATTCATCTAGATCGAACCGAGCCGAACCGAGCCGAGCCGAGCCGAGCCGGTCGGACGGCGGCGGCGCGCGCGTGCGTGTGTGTCTAGATGACTTAGTGTGTCCTCACTCCTTAACAAAATTGGGGTGCCCCTTGGGGCCCAACCCAAGTGTCCAAGTTGGAGTATTTATGCACTACTAAAAGTTGTGTTCCCTCCAATGTGGGACTAAAATGAATCCTTTCAAATTCACTCACAACCTAGTTCATTCATGTGCTCATTTATTGCCCATTTAATGTCAATGAATCATTCCAATTCCCAATCCAAGTTATCATCATTCCAAGATTTCCAACAATCCCCCACTTGAATTTAAAAGGTGATTTTAGAGGTAACGTCAGACGTTTCTAAGATTGTGCATAAGCAAAGGTGTCTATGACTTGAACCTTTGCGTAGCAAGTAGGATTCTGATTCAACAAGAGTGACACAATTGTCTTGAACTCTATCTCAGACATCAGACCCGCACACAACCTTTTCTTTAAGGTGTATTCTAATAGCCCGTGCTTTAATGGCCCTGCACGTGTATCCCGGTTTAGTGAAGGCTCTAGGAATTTTGCCTCGCAATTCCATAGGAACCGACCCAAGTTCCACAATCACCAAGGTGAGTCTATCAAGAGTACTCCTGTAGTCTAGGTACTCCCTCATACAAAGTATAGATCTCATTAAGAGTTTCTATTATCTCAACCTCTTATTACTTCAGGAATCATGCTTCTCTTGCATGATCATCTCATATCACTCACAACTTGTTATTACCCATTGAACCTATTTCTTTGGATCTCCAGTCATTTAGGTCGGGTTACCATTGTGAGCAACTCATATTTATATAGGCATTAGTCCCATCTTATATGATGTGTTATAGACTTTCTCTCTAGCTAATCCTTTCGTCAAAGGATCTGCTAAGTTTTCATCAGTGCGTACATGATCCACTCTTACAGCTCCTTTAGAGATACAGTCTCTAATGGTGCTGTGCTTTCTTCTTATTTGACGTCTTTTACCATTATAATAACGGTTCTCAATTTTTGCAATAGCCGCGGTACTATCGCAGTGGATCAACACAGCTGGCATAGGTTTTTCCCATACGGGAATCTCAGCTAGCAAGCATCTTAACCAACTTGCTTCTTCACTAGCTGTGGCTAGTGCTATCATTTCAGACTCCATTGTGGACTGAGCCAGAATGGTCTGTTTCTTTGATTTCCAAGATACAGCTCCTCCGGCTATACTAAATATATAGCCACTAGTAGCTTTGGAATCATCTGACAAAGTATTCCAATCAGCATCACTGTATCCTTCAAGTACAGCAGGAAATCTCTGATAATGTAAACCGAGGTTCACAGTCTTTTTAAGATATCTCATGACTCGCTCAATAGCTTGCCAATGTTCATTACTTGGTCTACTAGTAAACCTGCACAATAATCCCACGACATATGCAATGTCAGGTCTAGTACAGTCAGTAGCATATCTAAGACTTCCAATGATACTTGCATATTCTGTCTGTTTAACACTTTCACCAGTGTTCTTAAACAGTTTCATGCTTGGATCGTATGGAGTGCTAGAAGGTTTACAATCAAAGTAATTATATTTCTTTAAGATCTTTTCCACATAGTGTGATTGATCCAAAGAAATTCCTTGTTTGGATCTCGTGATCTTGATACCGAGGATTAAATTTGCTTCTCCCAGGTCTTTCATATCAAAGTTGTTGCACAACAAAGATTTCACATCATTAATAGTCTGAATGTTTGATCCAAATATAAGTAGATCATCTACATAAAGACATATGATAGTGCAAATGCGATTCTCAGATTTGTAATAAACGCATTTGTCACTTTCATTCACTTTATATCCATTTGATATCATTAAGTTATCAAATTTTTCATGCCATTGCTTAGGGGCTTGTTTTAGTCCATATAGAGACTTGTCTAACTTACAAACCTTGTTTTCTTGTCCATGGATCACAAACCCTTCTGGTTGTTCCATATAGATTTCTTCCTCTAAGTCACCATTTAAAAAGGCTGTTTTAACATCCATTTGGTGTACTATTAAGTTATAAATAGCAGCAATTGAAATAAGTACCCTAATGGATGTGATTCTAGTGACTGGAGAGAAAGTGTCGAAGAAATCTATATTTTCTCTTTGTCTAAAACCCTTGGCTACAAGGCGAGCCTTGTATTTATCAATAGTTCCATCAGGTTTTAGTTTCTTTTTCAGAACCCATTTACAACCGATCGGTTTGCAACCAGGAGGCAAGTCTACTAAGTGCCATGTCTTATTAGAATCTAGGGATTCTATCTCATCATTTATAGCTTCTTGCCATAAATCTGCATCTAAAGATGACAATGCTGCTTGAAGATTTATTGGATCTTCTTCTATATTATAAGCCGCATAATCAGGCCCATAGTCTTTAGCGACTCTTACTCTTTTACTTCTCCGAAGTTTTGTTTCTACTTCGTTGTTGTTTTCTGTACTTCTTATCACAGGAATGTGACTCGATTGGGTGCCCCCACTATTTCTCAGTTTGAAAGGAAATTTGTCTTCATAGAATTCAACATCATTTGATTCTATGATTACTTTTGCATTTAGGTCATAGAACCTATATGCCTTACTGTTTGCTGCATACCCAATGAATACACATTCATATGCTCTACTAGCGAGTTTAACTCGTTTCGGATCCGGAATTCTGACATAAGCCAGGCAGCCCCAAGTTCTCAAATAAGACAAGTTTGGTTGTCTTTTCTTTAATATCTCATATGGTGAGATCTTACTTTTTGACTTGGGGATTCTATTCAGGACGTAGCAAACAGTCAATAAAATTTCCCCCCACCAGTGAGGAGCAGCACCAGAATTTATCATAATTGCAACAACAAGTTCGGTAAGAGTCCTATTCTTTCTTTCTGCTTTACCATTCATTTCAGGAGAATATGGAGCAGTCGTTTCATGTACAATTCCATGTTCTTTATAAAAATCATTAAATAAACCAGAATCATATTCAGTCCCCCTATCACTACGAAGTCTCTTAATCTTATTACTAAGTTGATTCTCAATTTCAGTTACATATATCTTAAACATTTCAAGCGCTTCACTTTTATTCTTCATTAAGTATACATAAGTATAATCTGAATAATCATCAATAAAAGTGATAAAATAACGTTTATTGTTTCTAGTTAAACTTCCATCTAATTCGCATATATCAGAATGTATAAGATCTAGGGGATCAGATTCCTTATTAATTGATTTATGCGAAGTCTTGATTATTTTTGCTTGACTACAATATTCACATTTATTTGTATCATTAATACTTAATTTAGGGATTAGGCCCAAGTTGCTTGCATTATGCATAATTCGCTTATTAACGTGACAAAGTCTAGTATGCCAAATATTAAAATCACACAAAGAGTAAACAGAAGGAGAAATCTTATTAAAATCAACATTCAACTTAAACATGCCATCAGTGGCGTACCCTTTCCCAACAAAAATACCATTCTTAGTGATGGTGTACAAATCTGCCCCTAGAGTTTGACTAAACCCTACCTTATTTAAAAGAAAACCAGAATGTGATTTTTGCATAGGTAGTCATTCTCTTGCCATATGGCAATTTCTTTTCGAAGCTGTAAATCATCTGCTGCGGCTTTGGCTTTTGCAGCAGCTTGTGCTTCAGCAGAGCTGGGAGCTTTGTCAGAAGTTACAATTGTTGCAGCATCAGTTTGTTCGGTTGATCCAGAAGGAACAAGAGGGATATCCTCAGTCAGAACGTGGGCAACCTTCTTGATAGTTAAGAAAAATCTCATCTTAGCTTGCCAACGTTTGAAATGAGAACCCTCAAACTTAAATGGTTTGTCAGTGACAGCAGCGACCGCATTATTACCGATAATTTCCTCAGTAGCCATGGCAGTTAAGGCGACCGTCTTAAAATTGTTGATCACGGATTAGTGAAAACAAGAATAGCCACTGAGAATTTTATCGGGTCGAGTCGCGGTTCAGTACGCTTTCTTTAAGACGTTTCGCCGGATGCCAACAAAGTGCAAGGCAGTCGATAATAGGCGACGTCTCCAGGATAAAACAGCCCGTTCAAATAAAATACGATTATCACTTGCACTGTGATAAATCGTTCGATGAATAACACCTTCTGATGGTGTAGAAACCACTCGTAGTATCTGGCAAGAAGCAGTCGAAAAAACAGAGAAGGAAAAAAAACTTGAGATGAAGCAGAATAGAGAGAGAGAAGAGAGAATTCGAGATATTGAATTCTGGAGTTATTTGCAAATGAAATAAGCACGGATCCAACAAAACGGTTCGAAAAAGTAGGAAGAACGTGGGAGAGGGTGGAATTGGCCCAGTCAAAAGTGACCGTTATTTCCGTTATTAATTCCACCGAATTAATTAATTATTAATAATCATTAATAATTAATTTTTCACCAAAATCCGGTTCAAAAAGTTAATTCATCTAGATCGAACCGAGCCGGTCGGACGGCGGCGGCGCGCGCGCGTGTGTGTCTAGATGACTTAGTGTGTCCTCACTTCTTAACAAAATTGGGGTGCCCCTTGGGGCCCAACCCAAGTGTCCAAGTTGGAGTATTTATGCACTACTAAAAGTTGTGTTCCCTCCAATGTGGGACTAAAATGAATCCTTTCAAATTCACTCACAACCTAGTTCATTCATGTGCTCATTTATTGCCCATTTAATGTCAATGAATCATTCCAATTCCCAATCCAAGTTATCATCATTCCAAGATTTCCAACAGTCCATGATTTTGTAAATTAGTGCCGACTTAGTTAATCCCCTCATTATTTCTTTACCATGGGGAGTGCCGACTGGTCTCAATTTTTGTTCACTTTGTAAATTAAAGTAATGGTCGAAGTTATGGTTGCATGTTGTACAGATGAAACGAAAGGGTACAAGCATCGGAAAAGTATATGATGCACGTGCATTAGGAATAGTTGTAGGAGACAAAAATGGAACTTTACACGGACCTGCAGTCCAGTGTTGCTATTAGGGGTGGACAGAAGAGAACCACCCGAAAATACCCGCCCGAACCGAATGTATATAGCAGCTGCGGATCGGGTTATTTCGGATGCACGGGTTGATCGGGTGAGATAATCGGGTAAGCATGGATAAATCAAGTCGGTTTCGGTTCAATTAGTTGGGCCCGTCGGTACTCGAATCCGACCGGTCCAATTTGATGTGTTCTTAAACGATATGCCCCATTCCATCAATTTTCCTCTTTTCATGTAATTTTCTTCTTCTTCTCAGTTCTAAAAGAAAAACCCTAAAAGACAGTAACAATGTTACCACCGGCGCCGTCACCCCAAGCAAAACCCCTAACGTAAACCATCCACTGCGCCGCCGTGTCGTCCTCAACGAAATCTCTTCCACTGAACAACGAGCTCTACCACTGCGCCTCCGTGTCGTTTCTTTGTTTTCAAAGAGGTTTGTGTTCAGATTTTTATTTTTTATTTTGATTTGTTCTTTTTTCCAATGGATTAGAAACTCGGTATTTATTCTAAACTCGTCATTTTCGTCACATAGGAGAAAGCTTTTTTCTGAGTTCAGTTTTGGTGTTGGAGCTATTAAGGTTCATATAAACTCAGTATTTATTTATTTATTTTCGTTTCAATAGTTCAAATACAATGTTCAGTTTTTGTTGTTTTCAATATTTTAATCACTGTTGTTGTTTTCATTACAGTGTTACTGAGAAATCTCTTCAGAGAATTGAAGAAAGTATGTGTTAGTTTTGTTTTATTTTGTTCTAATAACTTTAAAAGAGTTCAGTTTAAATTTGATTAGCTCTAATAACTTTGAATATATTGTTTTAAATGCAAAGAGGTAAAGAAATGCAAGGAGTTGGACATGGGCATGGAGTTGGACATGTGCAAGGAGAGGGAGATGAGCATGGAACTGGTGGAGTTAGAGATATGCAAAATACCGGTAATTTTAGGCTTACTTTGATGTTTTTTTAGTATAATTTTGGCATAGTTTTTTAAAACCTAAACACCAACAAATTGTTTCAGCATCTAGGCAACACACACCAAATGCCAATGAACATTCCCAACCTAATCATCAAACTACAACAATACCCGAACTTCCACCAACTAACCCAAGGAAAAGAAGACGCAATGCAAATGGTAATAGAAAGAGATCCGAGGTTTGGGATCATTTTAACCTTATTCCTAATAGTGACCCACCAACAGCTGCTTGTAAGTACTGCCATCAAAAGTATATGTGTGACTCTAAGAAACATGGAACATCAAACTTAAAGAGTCACATGAAAACATGTCCCAAGTATCCGTTGAACTTGTCCACAGACACTACCCAAACAATCTTGTCATATTCAACAACTGAGGAAATATTAAGTTCTAGGTTTAATCCTGTAGCTTGTCGAAGTGGGTTGGCTTATTTTATCATTTTGGATGAAAAACCATTTAGTACAGTGGAAGGAGAGGGGTTTAAGTACTTTTGTAGGCAGATGCAGCCCCAATTTTCTATACCGTCTAGGCGAACTATAGCTAGAGACTGCTTTCAGTTATATCTTGATGAGAAAGTGAGGTTGAGGGCGTTCTTTAATTCTGATTGTAGTAGGGTGGCAATTACAACCGATTGTTGGACATCTGTCCAAAATCTGAACTATTTGACCCTCACGGCCCATTTTATTGATAGAGAATGGCAATACCAAAAGAGGATAATCAGCTTTACGAGTATCCCAAACCATCGGGGAAAAACTGTTGGTAAGAAGGTTGAAGATGTTTTAAAGGAGTGGGGGCTAAGAAATGTTTCTACCATCACGGTAGATAATGCCACCTCAAATGATGTTGCTGTTAAATATTTAGAACAAAAAGTAAGAAACATGAATGGCCTCTTAATGGATGGATTTGGTTTTCACATGAGGTGTTGTGCACATGTGCTGAATTTGATTGTGAGAGATGGATTACAAGTTGCCAACACCTCAATTTCAAGTGTGAGAAATGCAATTAGGTTTGTTAGATCTTCACCCCATAGGGCTTTAAAGTTCAAAGAATGTGTGGAGTATGCTGGGATTTTATGCAAGAAATCAGTATGTCTTGATGTTTCAACTAGATGGAACTCGACATATTTGATGTTAGATTCCGCGGAGAAGTTTCAAAGTGCTTTTGAGAAGCTAGAAGATGCGGATGAAGCCTATAGGGATTTCTTTGAGGTTGACTCCCCCCTAGTAGTCAAGATTGGGATAATGTTAGGGTTTTTATTAAGTTTTTGAAGAACTATTATGAAGCCACAAAGATTTTTTCTGTTTCCACAAAAGCAAGTTTGCATACTGCTTTTCCATACCTTGCTTCAATTTACATTGAACTTAAGAGGTTAAATATGGACCTTAATGGATTGTTTGCTGAGGTGGCTAGGGATATGCTGGAAAAGTATAGTAAATATTGGGTTGATATCACAAAGATGAACCAACTCCTTTATTTTGGTGTTATCTTTGATCCCCGATATAAGTTGAGATTTGTGGAATGGTGTTTTGATGATATGTATGGAAAAAATTCGGAAACTAGTAAATCACTATTAAAAGATATAAATGACAATCTTTTAACCATGTTCAACCTTTATAAACAACAATACGACACTGCTGGAGGCTTAATTCCATCTGTTGCAGCGGCTGTTTCTCATGGTGAAACAGCAGCCAGCGATGAATTACCCACATCCGTAGCTAGGGCAAATGCGTTTCAACAACATTTGATGTCTTTGGATGCAGTTGAAGAAGAAACTGAACTTCAAAACTATATAAAAGGAAAGTGCATAAGTTTTAATGAAAAGGATAAAGACACTTTTGACATTCTTGGTTGGTGGAAACATCATGTCGGGAAATACCCAGTTCTGTCCCAAATAGTTAGGGATATCATGCCAACGCCAGTGTCAACCGTAGCTTCTGAGAGTGCTTTTAGCACGGGTGGAAGGGTTTTAGAGGTATATAGAAGCTCTCTCAAACCAGAAATGGCGGAGGCATTAATTTGTGCTCAGAACTGGTTGAGGCCTTCCTTTTACCAATTCAAAGACTTGGAATTCAATGAGGAGTATGAGATTTCGGAAGATGCTTTACAAGGTATTATTTTTATCTTAAGTGTGGTTGTTTAATTTATTTTGTAATATGTTGCTGAAATATTACTTTCATTCCCTGCTGCTCACCTCAATGTCAATGCCTTTTAATATGTGTAATAGGATTTGCTGAAATTTCGTCTGCTCAGACTCAGTCACAGCCTTCTGGCTGTGCTTGAAACAACTTCAGGTTAAAGACTTCCTGAATATTCAGAAGCTAAATTTGCAGTAGTTGTAAAATTGTATGTTTTCTAATGTTTCTAGTTGTATTTGCAGTATTGCTGAATTTTTTGGAGTCTTATGACTCATTATTTTGAAGCCACAACACAACCAACGACTTTTGATCCAAGATACTTTTGAGAGCGTTGTCCAAGAACTAAATATCGATAGTAAGTTTAATTACTTGCTGATTTTTTTGTTTAATATGTGTATACATGCTGAACAGTTTTGATTCTTGCATTAAGACCGCGTCTTCCGGCGTTTTTGAAGGCATAACTGTCAATTTAGGCCTCTGGGATACAGCTGGTATTTTCGCTTTCTCACCCTGTATTTTTCTCTTATTTTCGCTTCAAAGTCTCATTCAGCTGCAAAGGTGATGATCAATTTTACCCTTTTTATATTGCTAGTATTTGTTTCACAGGTACAGAGCTTATATTGCTAGTATGTGCTACTGACGGCCATGATGATGTTAAACCTTTTGCGAAGTGCCTGAGTGAAATTAAAAGAACTATATGTTATGCTCCAGAACTTTGGTTAAGCAGGTATTGACTTGTAAATCTATGGAAAACTAGTGATTCTATAGCAGTGCTATCTGTAATGTAGCACTAGTTGAACAAATCACTATTGTTTTGTGACACACTATCGAATTCAAAGTATTGCCGACATAACAAAACTTGAACAAACTGTAATTTTCTGCGATCTGCAATCAATTTGTTCTATTAAAATTGTTTAGCAATTCCAAATGATTTTTAAAAGTGTTAGTTGATGCTTTTTAATTTCGTAATAGCTTAAAACTACCTATATTGCACGAGTGCACGGGCTAATCCAGGACGCCCTGTACGACATGGTGGTGGGTTTTTTACTTTCTTTTTGCCCTGGTTTTCAACTTGTTATGATAATTGATGCTGTTTGTGGTGGTCTTGCAGCACTCCATCAGTTTACACAGCAGAACCTTCCAGCATGTAAACCCGTCCTTACACCTGCGGCAGTTAGTTCTTTTACAATACTTGAATATTTTATGGTGCCTTTGTGAAAAGTGTGCATTCTAATTCTCAATCATGTTCTTTGCAGGTCATTTCTACATTTCTGTTGATGGGTTTGATTTTTATTCCTGTTGGAATTGTTACACTCCGTGCATCGTATAGTGTATATATCATTTCTTCTTACATTCATGCTATGCAATTTCTTTATCTTTTTCCTTTCCAATCAACATCCATATGCTTATTGTGATATTTTTTTGAACAATGGATATCTAGGTTGTTGAAATTGTGGACAGATATGACAATGATTGTGTACCCGAAGAATATAGAGGTAACAAGGTAGCATATGTGAAAGACAACTCAATCCCCAAAAACTGTTCGCGATTCTTAAAGGTAACAATTCATTTTTCACTTATTTACATGATTCATAGATTATTGCTCCGGTATCAGTCGTGTGCAAATAGTGCTATATAATAAATTGGTGGTGTGGCTCTGTTCCTTATGTATTTCAGTAGTGAACACCAACACCAACATAAAAAATGAGAGGAGATCTGGAACATATCTGTTTATTACACAAGCATTGCACTTCTCATCTCTGTTCCATCTTTTTATTACTTAAAAACTATATGGCATTGGCATAATAAGCATGTGGTAGAAAGAAAATATAATTTAGAGGGCTTCAAAAAGTAGAATTTATGTTTGGTTGATTTTTTTTATTTATGGAGATCATCTCTGAGTTATGATTTGTTCTGGACCAGATAAATTCTTCATCCTCAATGCTTTCTTTCAAAGGAAGTCCACATTGGTGACTCTAGAGCTGTGTTGGGTACAAGGGAGAAAGATGGTTCTCTTGCTGCAGTCCAATTATAGTTCTTGCCTTGTTCAACAGTAGCATCAGACTGTCACGATGATAAAGATCAGGTAGCGTTTAATTTTTGAATGTTTTGATTTTGCTTTTTGAAGTTGTGACTTGTGAATGCTGTTCTGAAATGCGAAGTGTGACTTGTGAATGTGTTATTTTATTGTTGATTGTGTGACTTCTGAAATGAGAAGTGTGACTTATTATTCTTTAATTTATGCCTGCCTGTGAAATTATGACTGAAAAATGGACTTTTAAGTTACTCTACTTGGATGTTAAAGAAGGGAATGGGGTTTATGCTTTTTATATATCTTATATAGGAACTGCTTTCATGTCCTGTCATTATAGCTTTAGACAAGATTCATAAGGGCTTTAGTTGTTGGCATGATGCAAGAAAAGAAGAAATAGATTTTGTGTCCCAGCTTCTGTTGTTTTAATTTTGAATAGTAAAGATGCTAATATATACTTCATATAGTTCATGAGTGAGAATTGGTGAGTACCTCTCATATAGTTCATATGAAGTCAAATACTATAGTTCCAATTTACTTTAATTTTTTTGTTAATTATGTTTGCAAGTGCCATAAATATCTGTAATTACTATACTATTTAGTTTAGCAATTGTTTGTTCATGTTTAGCTTGAGACTGTTTCATACGGAACAAATAGCTTTTATGCAGGAGTGCAGGAGTGCAAGAAGCTTCCCGGTTATTTTATGGAATGGATTAATCTCAAAGAATTGGAGTTTATATGTTGGTTGTGTTACTATGTAGGCTTTGCTAAATTTAATTGAATTTGTAATGTATTTGATACCTATTTAAATTGGAATTTGTAATCTATTTAAATTGGAATTTTTAATGTATTTGAATTGGAGTTTGTAATGTATTTGAATTTGATACTATGTTAATTTGTAATGTTTTTTAACTATGAATTTATATTATAGAGTATGTCATTTTTTTTTTTGGAAATTTTAAGTAGTTAAATGAAAATTTTGAAAACTGTACAAAAAAAAGGGGGTAAAACTACTAAATTCTGAATTTGGGCTTAATATTTCAATAAGCCCATTAAAAATGGTACCCGAAATTAATCCTATAGATACCCGAAATCGATGCAACCCGAACCCGACTAATCCGAATCATAATTGGGTCGGATTTGGGTCGTAATATACCACCCGTGGATAACTTCGGATTGGGGGTTTGGGCCCGAACCCGAACCGGCCCGAACCGGTGCCCACCCCTAGTTGCTATAATCTTCTTGACATTACAGGTAAAAGACGGTCAAGTTTTTGTCATCTATCAATCATATAGCGTATATGCAAATAAGTCATTCAATACAATAATTTGTATGAAGATATTGATTTAGACTTAATTTACCTTTTTGCAGTGTTATGTATTGGTAGAACTTCTTCTAATTTTAAGGGAAGAACTCTATAGAAGAAAGCCTTCTAAGAAAGAAAATAAAGCTATAGTAGAAGGAAGCCACCTACTTGCTGCTGTTATGATCGGCTATACAACACCTCCATTTCTAATGGATGATATGTTATAAAGCTATCCATGTTGACTGTAGCTTTTCTTTATTACCTTTTTCAGTGTAGGAAAATGAAAGAGAATTGTTAGCTGCTGTAAGCTTTGGGCTAGCAGCTTCTGCAGCTGTAGCTGACAGAAGATCATTTTTCCAGAATAAGCGATGGGAAGCTTATGCACGGCTATACAAAAAGGTTCTCTGATTAGCTTAAACAATTGTTGATATTGATTTTGAATATAGATTGCTTGTGATGAACGGTTTGTGGATAATGAAAAAAATTACACTTACTGAGAAGGCAGTAATTAGAATGGATCATTGTTGGGTAGTTAAGTTTACCAATAAGCTTCCTGCATGCTACATTGTCCTCTCAAGCACCAGTCTCTTCTGTTGTATCATCATTTCTTTTTTATTTTATTTTATTTTACATCACCTTGTCAATTTGCTTACTGCTGACCTACTTCAGGTGTCTGACGAATGGTGTTTTGAACCAGGACATGGGGATTGGTATGTATCACCACTAGTGCAGAAATGACTTTTTACATCGGGTGAAATTAACTTTTTACATCGGTTCTGGGTCCGATGTAAAGTCAGGCGATATAGTAAATCAGGGACTTTTTACATAGGTTCTGGGACCGATGTAAAAAGTCCCTTTTTTACATCGGTTATAATATCAGAACCGATGTAATAACCTGTTATTATGCACATTTTTTAAAAAATTGATCCAGTTTTTTACATCGGTTGGAAGTAATACCCGATGTAAAAAGTCCCTTTTTTACATCGGTTATAATATATGAACCGATGTAAGAAACAGTTATTATGCACATTTTTGAAAATAAACTTTCAGGAACCGGTTCCTACCTAACAGGGAACCGGGTTCCAAACTTGTTCAAAAATCACTTCCCTGGAATTTGTACCAGGAACCGGGTTGTACCTATAGGGGAACCGGTTCCTGCGTGTTATTTTTGAATTCTGGGTTATAACTTTCACTAGGAACCGGGTTCTGCCTGGGTCGGAACCGGTTCCCAGCGAACCAGTACAGATTTTCCGGATATAAATCCATCACCTTTATCACAACTCACTACTAGGTCCATCACACTATGTCCTCCATATTATTGTTTCTAAAAACATGTAATTGATTTCACAATGTGACTCAAGTTGAAATGAATATTATATTAGAATTGCTACTAATGAAAATGAAAAAACTTAACAAAAAGGATACACAATAAGAGTAGTATGTTCACCTTCTGCAGCATCTTGGCTTTCATTTGAGACTTTATCATTAATCAAATTTTCGTATCGCAATTGCTTCTGCTATATCGCAATTACTTCCTTCATTCTAACCACCAGTCTCACCTTTGGGCTCACTTCTGTGACCTGCCATCCCAATTGCATAAACCCGAAATAAATAAGACCAAGTAAAAAATGAAAATTAAATTACATAATGATTATTTGAATCATGAGAGTTGAAATGCAAATCATGCACCTACTCATATAAGGCACAAAAAGTACAAAAGTTCATAAGTTAACCCTTTGTATATAACATTTCTCATCTCCTGTATCTCTCACCATAATTAATCATGTGTGGCGGAATTTGATTTATTTCAATGCCAGGTTCTTGTTCAATCCTATATCTGAACAAAAGATGGAACATATCAGCAACCTACATCCCGAATCTATAAAACTTATTCAACACCAATTACATTGCAAAAGAGAAGTATTTCTTAACTCATTGCTTCAAAGACAGCCGAATCATTATCTCTATATTTTTCCAACTCAATCTGCAACCAAATGTCAAATATTATTTCATGTAATAAAGGTCAAACGTAATGCATTACTAACACATCATATGTAAACCAACCTTCAATACTAAGTCCAGTCACTTTTAAATTTCCTATATTCTTTATGCTTTAGCCCAGTCACTTTCTTATGCTTTAACCCAGTCACTTCTAAGTCCGTATTGTAACAAAATGCTATATTTTAAGAGTTTTAGATTTGAACATACATGTTTGAATACATGTTTGAAAAACACTAAAGAAGCTGAAGAAGGCTGACCAGATAGAGAATAGTGTAATACCTACAACTAATGAGACCAAGAAAAATAGCAAACCAAACCTGTATACTAAGTGTGAGACTCTGAGAGAAGCCTTTAATGAACTCCTCTTCATCATCTTCTACGATATCATCAGATAGATCCAAAGACTTGTATCTATATTGAAATAGAATAATTCTATCACAAAAACAATACCAAGTCCAAAGTGAAAAATATTGTTGGTTATAACTAACTAAATAGAACCACCGCAAAAATCTGCAAACAAATCTATGTTCATCAAACAAATCTGCAAATTCACAACAAAAGTCATCATCAATGGCGGTCGAAAACGATGAAACACGAACGAACAGAACCACCGCGGTCGAAGACGACGACCAGAAACGGCGGAAACACGAATGGAAACCACCGCGGTCGAAGAGGACGACCGGAAACGGCGGTCAAAGAGGAAGACCGGAAACGGCGGCTGAAACGGCGGTCAAAGAATATTACCGAATCGAAATCGGGCGGGCATAAGGCAGTCGCGGTGGCAATCGAAATCGGGCGGGGTTGAGGAAGACGAAATCGGAATCGGAAGCGACCAGAATCGGAAACACGAACAGGGGAAAATGGAGTTGTAATTTTTCTACTGTTTGGGAAATAAGGGTTTGGCACCTATTACATCGGTGCATTGTAATACCCGATGTAAGGGTTGACAAGCTTTTTTTTTTTTACAACCCAGAGTTCAAAAATAACACGCAGGAACCGGTTCCCCTATACGTACAACCCGGTTCCTGGTACAAATTCCAGGGAAGTGATTTTTGAACAAGTTTGGAACCCGGTTCCCTGTTAGGTAGGAACCGGTTCCTGAAAGTTTATTTTCCCTGTTAGGGTTGGATGGCTATTACGTCGGTGCATTGTAATACCCGATGTAAGGGTTGGCAAGCTTTTTTTTTACAATGCACCTATTACATCGGTGCATTGTAATACCCGATGTAAGGGTTGGCAAGCTTTTTTTCTGACTTTTTTTTTACAATGCACCTATTATATCGGTGCATTGTAATACCCGATGTAATAAGTTGCAAAAAAATTAATTTATTCTTTAACTTATTTTTTATATTAATATCTGTTGTGAAGATATTACATCGGTTTTTAGTCAACCGATGTAATATGTTGCATGTTTTTTATTAATATTTCTACTACCTTGTTTCTTATTTACAAAAATGCCACCGTATTTTTTTCTGAAAACTTTTTACATCGGTGGATGCGTTTGCCCGATGTAATAGGTAGCGAAATATATTTTTTTTCATATTTTTTATATCATTGAAAATAAATACCTGATGTAAAAAGTTTGTTAATTGTATTTTTTACATCATATATTTTGATACCCGATGTAAAAACCTTTTCTCAAATGTCTTTTTTTAAGTAGTGCACATTCCGTGCAGTCAAGTATTTAAAAATTGCACTCTTCTCTTTTTCCATTATTTTTGTTACGCTACATTCAAAAATTGCACTCTTCCCCGTTTCCATTATTTTTGTTAGGCTGCAATTAAAAGACAATGCCATGCATACGCTCTCCAGGCACATTTATAAGCAACACAAATATTTTATTTTTTGGTCACTCTTATAAGCAAAAGTTAATTATTACTAAATCATTTAATGCTGTAATTCCTAATATACTCCTGTATTTCATTTTCCAACATTCCAATAAATTTGACATAGAAGACTTTATAATAAATTTAATTAATGTTTTCACCAAAATCTAAAAAATTAACTACACTTGATTGTTTTTTATTTTAATAGGCAAAAAACTATTAAGGACAGAGTATTAGCGATACTCCAATCCTTACAAACAAAGAAAACTCCTAGCTCCCAAAACAAAGGAGAGGATGAGTATTTCAAATCGTGAAATTACAATTGACTTGTAATTTACAAAAAGTCTTTAGCCAAGACCACGATTTGAAAACAATCTCTGTGAAGCAATCATCATGTTAGCGTTTCGCAACAACCAAAGAGATCAATTATTATTCTTCTCATCTTTCTCTTCACCTTCTCTTAAAAATATGAAATATTGATTTTTCCTCCGTTCCACAAAAAACCCACAAACGATCTGTTTTAACGCCCCTTCTAGATAGCTGGTCTTTGGTTTGAATCCTTTTTAGGATAAGTCTCCACCCGAAGAAAGAAATATTAGACGGTACCTTTATCTTCCACAAATGGTTGATCACCCTAAGAGTATCATTGTAGAAATGAGAAGCTGTATTAGTCTCGGCTAGCATATAGTAGCACGAATTAATCGTGAAAGTACCTTTGACATCGTATGTCCAAGCGTAATCATATATGTCGCTTCCGTCCAGAATCGAGGCTTGCAACAGATTCTGGAATTGCTGCCATATAAAAGGCTCTATGACGTCACTGCTTACTACCATCCTTTCGAAAATCCACGATGAATCAACTCCTTCCCACGAATCTTCTTCCTCAACACTGCAATTACTATTGGTAGCTTGTGCAAAGAACTCCGGAAATGCATCCTGCAGAGGCTGATCCATTAACCAGACTGAAAACCAAAATGCTGTACCAGTTCCAGAATTGATCTTGCATTGTACTAACTCGAAGAAATGTTTACATGCGTGATTAACTTTGCAATTGACTAGAATTAAATTTCTCCACTAAATAGAATCTTTATTATGCAACACACACTTGTTACTGATAAGCACCTTTTACTAATAAGCACCTTCTTCTTTATGTTTCCATATCTACTTCTTATAATATTTATCACATCGCATTCTCTTGTTTAGAATCCGTCATTTCCATTTATTCAACAATGCCCTGTTTAAGATTTCGACATCCTTCACCCCGAGCCCTCCTAACTCACGAGGTTTACAGACATTAGCCCAACTTATCCAATGAATAGCCCTCCTATCCTCCTTCCCGTTCCATAAGAAGTTACGTTGACATCTCTTTAAGAAAATCCTAATTTAGCAACTTTTGACTTTTGATGGATTAAAAGTTTTTCTTTATGAATCATGATTAACCCTTGATCAAATGCTGCATGTGACTTCAAAATCTTGATATTGACCAAAAATATTGAAATTTGACTATATGTTGACCATAAGTGACTTTTTACCCAATACAATTGATTTTTAGTCATCTGAACAATTGTCTGAGCAAGCTTGTGATGCAAGGCTTGAAACTTGACATGAGAATTCCTTGAGACCTATGAAGAACCATTAAATCTACTTGAGGCATTATAAGCTCAAATTTACTTGAAAAAAGTGAAACCTTAGCTGTAGGCCAACTGCTTAGGAGGAGAATTTGTCTGATCAAATATTGAGTAGTCTTGAACAATTGAAAACTTTAGGAGCATAAGAAGGTATCCTGAAGAGCATGGGAGGGAAAATTTTGGGGTACAACATGCGCCTTATATATTTTGTTGAGATTTCCTTACTCTTGAGTATATAACTCTTTTTGAGATAAACTTGTAGTTAACTATTTGGATGGATTTTGCCAATTTTTTTAGAGTTCCATGTCTGCAAAAGGTGATTAATGGAAAAACTTTCAAAATTTCAAAATTCAAAATTCTACTCAGTAATTTCAGCCTTATTTATGATCTGCCCAAATTTCAATATTTGAAATTTCAAAATTTTACCCAGTAATTTCAGGCTTATTTATGATCTGCCTCCACCAGTTTTGGGATTAACCATTACGAATGAAACATTGTTAATTAGCTACAACACATAAATTGTTGGCGAAAACACCAATATAAAGATGAATTCAAACATTAACCAGTTCAAACATACATCCATTAATACATAAGATTTACACATCTAGGTATGACTTATCAGATTACACTTGGTTTCTACACCCAATGGTGAGTGGTTTTTGAGCCTCAAAGGCTTGTAACTTGCCTCCGGATTTTTGAAGTTATTATTTTAGGCCCTTCTGGCCTTTTCCTCAATGCTTTATCTTGGCTTTGACAACCATTTTGTCATCTTTTGAAGCCGAATTTTTTACAATGTGTTCAGCCATAGGCCGAATTCTGAATCACCTTTATCATTCAATCTTCATCTTTTTCGATCATAGACTGCTTCATAGGTGCAAACGACTCCCTAGGCCCTGCTTCCTCTTCAGAATTCCATGTAAACCCATGATCAGGATCCAAACTTAGAAAACAATTTGAGTTTTCATTGGGAGTGTAATTCTCGTTGTCACAAGGCGCTACATTTGCCAAATGTTGGTCGAACGACTTCTTTCCATCTTTCACATCATAGACTTTGTAGTAGCTCTAATCAGCTTCTATGTTCTCTACTATGCCATCTTTTCTCTATATGGATATTCTTTGGTGCAATGTCGACAGGACTACACCTATTCCATGAATCCATTCTCGACCATGCAATAAGTTAAAGTTAGCCTTAGAGTTTATTACCATAAACAAACTTGACCTGGTTGTTGTTCCAACAACCAATTTGACTTGGATGACGCCCAATATGCTACTGGTATCTCCTTCATTGTTTTATAAAACCATATTGTGAGGTCGAAGCTCCGACCCACACCTCCCTATTTTCTTAAACAGAGCATGTGGCATCAAATTTACAGTTGAACCACCATCGATAAATACCTTGTTCACTAGCATGCCATCCACCTTTTCCCTTATGAATAAAGGTATAAAATGATATAGCATCAATGGGCTTGGATTTTAAAATACAAGCTTATATTCTTCGATCACACCACTGTTCATCACATAGTAGCATAAAGGCTTTTCACCAGCCGCTTTGTTGGAGGTAAAATCTTCTTCATTTTTTGATACTTCTAACACCATGTCATATTCAGCAGGCAGAATCGACACAGTTCCACAATTAAAGATGAAATCTTCACCATAATCATAATCGCCATCACCATGTCGTCCTTTGGAGAAGGCTCATAGCCAGGCTCTTCCTCCTCTTCGTCTTCAAATATGGAAGTATACTCAGGCGCATGAGTATATTCCATATTTTCTATTGCCACCAATTTCGTATTTCCAAAAGGAGCTACCCTCATAGCCATTCTTTGATTTGCTATGGCTTTTTCTTTTTTTAGTCAAATTCGACTTGGAATAGTACACCTTTGGAATTGGAAACTCTATTGGCTTCGTGACTTCCGCTAGTAGCATGTCTTCGACATGGTTATTGTCTTCGACTGGCTTCACCTGAGATGTCGAAGCTTCCCTTGCCACCTTTATGTTCCTCTGATAACGCCTCCACTGAATCCTTGTCATTGGGTTTTTTCCCTTATAGTTGGGGGACACTTGATAACCCGTTGACTCAACTTTCTTCTCCTGGGCCTCAGTCGTAACACCCCACACATGCATTGCCTAGGATATATGTGCATGGTATTAAAATCGTACATAAGCATCCATACATAAGCAGCGGAAATAAAGATATGTAATAGTACAAATTACAACTTGCCGAAATCGTCATGGCCAAAATAATACAAATTCAAAAGTACTAGAACATATCTAGAATATGTAGAATAAAGATCCAAAAGAAACGAGACATCATCAGGAAGCGCCATCAACGAGCTAAGTCATCTTACCCTTGCCTCGATCCTGCCTCAAAGAACCTGAAAAAGATAATTGGAATGGGGTGATATTACTAAATCTCAGTGAGTCCCCCTATCTTAAGGGTTCACTCAGTTCTACCGGGTACATGCATCAGAACAGGTTCACCGTGAATTCGGGGTTTTCCTCACGGCTAGGTACAAATACATAACAACGGTACACCATCATTGGAAGTCCTATAACTATTCAATGAGGTAGCAAAAAATCATTTCCAACGCAAATCCAGAAATAATATGCAGACATGTACCCATGTACAAGGAAACCATAAGTATGTTCTACCTGCTCAATAGACTACACATTTGCACCCTCGATGAGTCACCCCATGCATCGCATCAAGAAACTTGTACCAACAGACGGCATGATGAAACAAATCATTCCTAATTGAAATTCCATCTGCGACGAGTTAAACTCCAAGGTAACATTTCCTACGTGGCATCTCCTCCTCGTCTATCACCACTCCTGCACGTGTGAGCCTATAATCAGCAAAAGGCCAATATTAGGTACAAAAACACCGTCTTGACAACACGAGCCCACCAGGCAGAAGCCTAATGGTCTTGCCTATATGGAACCATTAGAGGTGTGTTAGAATCAAGGATTTTCTACATATCAATTTTGTCTCCCCACCATACCAAGCACACCGATATGGTCGCCACAAGCAGGGAAATACCCCATAGGATCCCCAACTACACATCGCAATGGTAGCTCAGGTGTATATGACATACCTATATAACATAGCAAGGCACGAACTAAAGATCACACAACACTAGTCATGGTCATAAGTGATTAACCATCTATTAGCAGACCTACTTCGATTCAAGCATATATCATGCAATCAAGCACATCAAGCCACACAGGCAAAAACTTCTGAATCGTCCACCCCGGAAGAAACGGGAAAACACAATCTTCATAAAACATCGCATCAAATAATACATTTCTATCATAAGCATATATTATCATTCATGTTCATAAAGTAGGTGATTAAGCGTTTACAACACATTATCTTTCATAATGCATTTCTCAACATTTTCATATAACAATCATAGTATTATTCATACTGAAATCAATTTAATGATCGCACACGCTTATATGCATTACACAATATGTTATCTAACCATTAATGAGACCAAGGAGGCGACACGCTATGGTACGAGACTGCACTTAAGGGGTTAAAATAATACAATTCTGTCTAGGAGAGCACGCTGAGCGAAGCCTCCCGTGCTAAGCGCGCTCTACGAAATATTTAATTTTTCAAGTCTCAGTAGGGCACACTAAGCGGGGTCATCGCGCTAAGTGCGATCTAGAATTTCTCAAAAATCTTACTTTCAGTAGAGCGCGCTAAGCGCGACCCCGTGCGCTAAGCGCGATCTACGCAAAATAGAAAAACCAGAACATCATTAGTTCTATCATGGGATCCCCAAGCCCCATTTCTACCTTCCATCTCAAGTTACCACAACACACAAACATGAATTTCATATTAGGGACATGTTATTCATCAGAAAAATCAACATGCATTAACAATTTCACTTCAAACCCTTAATCCCCAAAGTCATGTTAAACCCTTAAAACCCCAAGTTTCTATATAATGAGACTCACCTTAGATTGATGAAGAAGAAGCTGCAAAAATAGGACATACAAGATGATTTGAGCTAGGCTTGGGTTGCATGCAAGAGAAAACCTTTTTCCCTCTCTTCCTCCCTTTCACGTTCTTCCTCTCTTTCTATTTCTCTCCAAATTCTGATTTTTGTTTGAATAATGAGAATGAGGTGTAGACCAAACAAGTCCCTAACTCTAACTTAAGTGAGATAAGACCATAATACCTCCACTTGTTTAGTATCATAAATAAATTTCTAGTTATACTACTAATCAAGTGTGTGGTACAATTATTTTCTACTAAGGTTTTCACAAAATGATTAGTAGTAATAATCTCATTAGGAGATGATTACATTGGGTATTACATCAGCTTAATGCACACTCACTTTCCACTTTGGCCTTTTGCCACCCTTTTGGCTTACCGACTCCATCCATTTTTCTTGTGGAATATCTGATGGAGGGCGAAAGGTTTTTGGGCGAGCCTGTTGGAACAATTTCCTGTACTCCTCGTTGTGTCGAGGATTTCCTTGCTTGTCAAAAATAATCCTTGGGGCTGGAGGCTTCTCTTGCTTAAGAGCCTTTTTTTGATAGCTTCATACTTTTCAGCTGCTTCTTCATTAAACACAATGTTGCATCTTTGGCATAATTTTGCCTTCGACCCTTTCACACTGCATTTCTCTTGAAAATCAACCAGAGCTTTCTTCAGGCTGAGGGTACATTGCCTGTAACCCTTCTTCCATCTTTGAGTCGCAACTTTCATTGGTTCCGACCATTATAACTTCTATGTCACCAATCATTATAACTTCTATGTCGATGCCCTCAGTAGCTTCGACCATCATGCAATCTAGAGGTTCTAAGTATAAAGCCTCTTTAACTTTCAATGGATTAGTGTCGACTTGCATCTTTGGCTTCTTGTAAAACTGGAGTTTACCATCTTTTAGAGCTTTCTGCACCAAATCTCTGAAAAGAACACATTGAGAAGTTTTATAACCAAGAAAATTATGAAATTTACAGAATCCCCTCTTTTTCTTTTGTTCAAGTGGAGGATTCTTTAGGCCCTGAGGGACCACAATTTGACCATCAATTACTAATAAATCAAATATTTCATCATATTTAGTAATGTCGAAAGTATATGTCTTAGTAATGGCTTTCCCATTCTTTTCTGATTCGACGGGGTTCTTCCCGTTTGACAGTTTCAACAATTTACATGCATAGGGAGGTCCAGGCTGGAATTCAGTCATGTTAACTTCTATTTCTCCCCCTGACTCATTTTCGTCAAAAGAACATTCGTCAGTTGCCACATAAGCAAATTTCCCTTTTTTTGTGAAACTTGTTTGGCTTGGTTTTTTCAACTTTCAAAAGTCCGATCAGTCGAACTTTGATAGCCAATTGAGCCATATCTTTCAAATATTAGGTGTCCAATAATTTCTTCCTAATGGAATAGTCTATCTCATTTACAACCATCTAGACCAACTCATGTTCAGGGACTTGTGTAAAGCAGCACGCTTTCAGAAGTCTAAACCTATTAAAATATTGGTCTATTGACTCAGTGCTCTTTCGCTTGACATTGGACAATTCTGTTAGGCTTATCTTAGATTGCCCCATGTGGAATTGCTCATGGAACAACTTCTCTAACTGGGTCCATGTCTGAACCGACTGTGGGGGAATCATTGTAAACCAAGTAAACACATTCTTCGTGATGGAATTGGGAAAATATTTCATCCTTAAATCCTCATTCACTACTAAATCTCCAAGTTTTGTTTGGTATCTGACAACATGTTCGACAGTGAACTCTTCGATATCCCCTGCAAACTTAGTGAACTTTGGGAGTTTCCAGCCCCTTGGTAACTTCGTTTGTAACACGAAATCTGGCAAATCAGAAACATATACGGTTCTCCGTCAACTGATATTTATCCCATTCCTAACCATTATTCATTTGACAATGGCCTCTAGGTTTTGTTCCCCAACTACTGTTTCACGTCGAACCTGCATGAGCAATTGGTAGGTACATACATTTCACTCAGTCTGACTATTTTCTCAATTCACTTAGATACTTTGAGTAATTTGAGTTTTTTATAGTAAATCAAACACACTAAAATCTAACACTAGAATTCCTATTTATACTAATATCAAAGTAACTGTAACGAATGATTCTTTCTTAAAAAATGACTTGTTTTGCCTTGTATGCTTTTCTCCCTTAATTTGCTTGCACACGTCTTTCAGCAACTAATAAGGCCAAAAACAATTATTTAGCCTAATTTCGAATGTCAACTTCTTCAGTCGAACTAATCTTCAAGTTGTTATAAATCTTACTAAGTCCCTGTTGGCTGAAGATTTTGATGATAAAGTTCGAAATGAAGCAAAATTGGATGTTTCATTGGAATAAAGCAAAATGTTACAGTTCGGAATGGTAGAAGCGGTTCTTCGAACGGGCATGTCAAAGCTCGGAGCTTTGAGTGACAGTTGTGAAGATATATTCAAAATAAGCCTCGAAGTGGTAACGAGACTGTGTCTGAGAAATGAGTTCAAAGCAAAGATTGCCAAAGCATTTGAAATTCAAACACGAGCGGGATGTTGGAATTCAAATATATATGCGCTGGAGCGTTCGAAGACACGTGAAGGCTAGAAAGGAGCAGTGCTCTGCATGTTCTGAACGTGGCAGAATCTTATAGGCAAGACCCTTATGGTCGAAGTAGTATAAATAGAAGTCTTAGCATTAGGATTTCGTGTGTCATATCTATTGTACAAAATTCAGTAAACATTCAAAATACCACATGGCTAGGGAAACGAATGCTCGAATAATGTACGTATGATAACACCAAACATTTATGATTCAGTAAAACTCTTTATCTTTTCCAGTTTACCTTCCATTTTCATGTCGATGTCATTCATATGCCTTTACATTCAAAGTCATTTACTTATTTCTTGCATTTAAACGTTTTCTTCTATTCGAATCCTTTACATTTCAGAAACTCTTTTACATTTCATGCTTTTATATTCATGCTTTTTACATTAAAGTCTTTACATTCAAAGTCATTTACTTATTTCTGCATTTAAACATTTCTTTGCAATCGAATCTTTATTCATACAATTCAGTTTCGTATGTCTTTATTTGATCATGTCATTAGATCCTTTTAATATGGTAATCGAAGTGAGTTGAACGTCTATAAAACATTCCAAATACAAATCCTAACTATGAATATCAGTTTTACAATTAGAGTTATCCAAACGACCAATACCCCATAGGATCAATCTAGTCGATCCTGCAAGTTACCAGAGAGATTAAATAACAGTCATTAAGATTATTTGATAGTTTGGAGGACTAGCGGTTGTTTACCAGAAATCACTGTAAACAAATTGGCACACCTGATGGGATCGTCATTGGTCGTTACGAAATTTATAACAAAGTAGAGATTGTGGGGACATAATCATTGTAAAAGTGCTTTCTGAGTGATAAGTTCGTTGTTATATGAACCTTAGAAGTGGTAGAATAACCAATAGCAACCAACCCTTACCCAGAAGAAAACGTAATAATAAGATGTCTAATCCAAACAATCAACAAGGGGAACAAAGTGCCCCACATGGAACAGGCACTAATATGTCTGCTTCGACGGGAACGTCTAATGTGATCCCTTCGAGCGCACAGTCTGTTGCATCCTCTACCAGTAGTGTAGCCACGAATGGAACAAGTGGCATGTCGACTAACAGTTCGATCCTAGGAAATACAGGAACCATTGGTTATCCTGGGGGATTCGTCCCACCATCAGGGACACAAACCCATTTCGCCACCCCACTAACTAGACCACCCGGTTTCGATGGTAACAGACACATAAATTCCTCTTATGGGATGCCAACATCTTTTATGGCGGGTCTGCATACTTCGATATCGAATACGTCACCATAATTAGGGTCTGGATCTGGGGCTAATCAATGTATGACAAATAACCAAGGGTCAGTAGGTTATAGTGCATTTCCTATCTTAACCACAGAAAATCAGATGGCTTTTAGGCAATTAATGGATGATAGTAACCATAATATGATAGGAGTGTTAGCACAAACTATGCAAGAGATCTTTGCCCCAATAGTACAAAATGTAACGGTGACAAACAGAGAAAACGCGGATAACATGAGTCGAATAACAGATTTTTTCGCTCCCCCAGAAAGGCGTAGGCAGAATCAGGTGGGGGTTCGAGCAAACGTACCTATCATAGAACAAATTGCTGATGACCCACCCTATAGACCAGCCAGAGAGGGGGTTAACTTGGGGGCAAGGGCACAAAGGTTAGAAGCACCAATGATTCAAGGCCCACAAAGGGAAATTATAGAACCAGGGGCAAGGATCGAAAGGTTAGAAGTCCCAGAGTTTCGAGAAGAACAACCTAGAGGAGTTGTCATGGTGGGTCGAAATCAAGATGATGATGCAGTCGTTCACAGAATTCGAAACGATAACATCTTGGCAGAAAATAATTTAACCACCATGATAGAGAGGATCATGGCCCAAAATGGCCTCAATACAGGAATTAGAAGGCCAAATTATGCCTCTCCTATATTAGATTACATAATGCATACTGATTTACCAAGGGGATATAAAGTCCCTAAGTTTACAAAGTTTGCTGGAGATACCAATGAATCAACAGTCGAACACATAGCCATGTATCTAACCGAAGCCGGAGATATAGCAAATAATGAAGACCTTAGGATCAAATATTTCCCAAGTTCCCTAACTAAGAACGCTTTCACATGGTTCACCACTTTGCCTCCTGGGTCCATAGATACTTGGGCTCTGTTGGAGAGATTATTCCATGAACAGTTCTACATGGGACAATCTAAAATAAGTCTGAAGGAACTAGCCAGTGACAAGAGGAAGTTTACTGAACCCATAGATGATTATCTGAATAGGTTCAGACTCTTGAAATCTAGATGCTTCACAGTAGTTCCTGAACATGAGTTAGTCGAAATGGCTGCTGGCGGCCTGGATTACTCTATTCGAAAGAAATTAGACACACAATACTTGAGGGACATGGCTCAATTAGCCGATAGGGTTCGGCAAGTCGAAAGGCTAAAGGCCAAAAAGGCCCGAGTTTTTAAAAATAACAAGAAATAATGGGTCTCCTATGTTGGAGCTGAGGAAGCAGAAGATTACCCTGAATTCGAAGAGGTCGAAATTGATCTCGCTGAATTGAAACATGCTCCACCTTACTCTTATAAACTATTAGTTCCCACAAAAGGGAAAGAAATTGTTGAAAATGAGAAAAGTGACAAATTCCCAAAGAAGGTTTATACTTTCGATGTAACAAAGTGTGACGAGATTTTTGATTTGCTTGTCAAAGATGGCCAACTCATTGTGCCATCGAATGTCAAAATACCTCCTTTAGATCAAAGGAAGAAAAGAGGATTTTGTAAGTATCATAGTTTCCTAGGCCACAAAACCTCACAGTGTTTTCTTTTCAGGGATCTAATTCAAAATGCAATTAAGGATGGCAGATTGAAATTCGCTGACAAACCAAAAATGAAAGTAGATGAAGATCCTTTGGATGTCGCAGACACCAATTACTCCGAGCCTGCATGCATTGGAGAAATCAATATGGTGGAAGCATATCAAGATGACACTCCATTAGGAGAAAAAGGAACTGAGAATGAAAACTGGGTGTTAGTCGAAGTCAACAAGGGGGTCACTGAGGACGTCCACAAGCAACTAGAGGCTTCGATCGAAGCAGTACCTTTGGCTGTTTCGAAAGAGATCCAGGCTACTGAAGGCCAGGAGAACCAAAAGCAAGAGTTGACACAGGTTACTGAAGGCCTGAGGCTAAAATTGGAGAAAGTCCAGATCACAAAGCCAGCCTCCCCTCAGAAAGAAATATGGGATACTTTAGGAGAGCCCAGTGGAAAGTTTGACTACTTGGTGAAGTATTCTGCCCCAGAAAGTTCAAAAATCCAAATCGAAGATGTAAAACCTACAGGATGGGGAGATGATGACATAAAGGGGGAGGATGTAGATGTCAACATGGTGGATATGGAGAGACCTCGTTCTGAAATGGAGGAGATTGAGAGATACTTAGAAAAAGAAAAATACAAAATGGAGGATAATTATGCTGGGGATGCCAGTCTTAAAGACTACCTCATGTTGTGCCACAAAGGAGATGCCGAAATGATACTATGCCCTAGATGCAACATCATCTGCAACCAGAGAATTGCTGCAAACTTCGAGAGGAAACAAAGGGCACGAACTGGCATCAACTGGCGCCAGGATAACCAGTTATTCAGGTGTTACCCTAAAGCTGGAGAAAGTTTGTTGGAGTTCTTGGTTCGCTGTTACAAAGGGGCAACCAAATGCCTAGTATGCCCAAGGTGTTCTGCAGTGTACGATCAAAGTATGGTCGGAGCCTTCGAAACAATCCCTTTCGCCCCATGCTGGAATCACAAAGAGACTGGTCAGATGAGCCAACGTTTCGAGAGCAAATACACTCAACGAAGGCCTGATAGTCCTCATCCCAAAGGCGCTCGAAGGGTAACTGTTCTGGACTGGGCCCGACAGGCCCAAAAGCATTACTGAGGCCCAGTCCAAAGAGACTCACTAAGGACCACATTGGGAAAAGGGGGTCACGTCCATGCCCGACACCCTGATGTCCACCTCGACATCCCGATGTCCAACCCACGCGGTGAAGTCGTGCTCGACACCCTGCCGTCAGCTCCATGTCCTGGCGTCCAGGTCGACACCCGCCGTCCAGCTCGAGGTCCTGGCGTCGAGCTTAGCACCATGCTGCCCAGCTCGACATGGTCCCGAGCTACCCGGCTAGGGCAGACTCAGTCCACCGTTCCCCCAACGATACTCCGGAAAGACCGCGTCTCTGTCCGCCCACACTTCACGCAGCACATCCAGGAAGGGGACCACGTGCGGGTCCCCACTACCCGCGTAGAACCTGGCAGTTCCTCCATTGGGCCAAATTCGCCCGGCCCAACGAAGGAACCTTGGCCCAGCGCTGGGGGCTATAAATACCCTCTGTTTCCAGAGGGTCAGGTATTCATCATTCTAACCTCAACTCTATTATCTGCTCGTACTCCCACTGACTTTAGCATCGGAGTGCCTTGCAGGTACCCCCCCCTTCCTCGTTCAAAAAGCCTTCAGCTCGGAGCAAGCCGTGATGGTCCAAACCTTCTGATCAGGTCAGATCAGTGGCGCCGTCTGTGGGAAACAGCTTCCCCGTCTAACGAACAATTCCAAACACCAAAGCTCAAATCAATTACCTGTCATGGCTGATCCAGCTCGTGAAGAACAGCACATCCGTGTCACCGACACTAACAACGGTCCCTCGGACAAGAATGGACACCTGGACAATCCCAGTGATGCCGGCCACAATGCCAACCCCGTGACAACCGCCCCTGGACCTTCCACTCGCAGGGACGGGAACACTGCGTCATCCTCGACGACTCCTCCAAGACTCGAAGACGACCCGGAAGCCCTCGCCTACCGCAGAGCTGCCCGGTTCTATGAAGTCCAAGTTCCTGCCGGGGCAGATGCCACGACTCAGGCACTGTTCGCGGCCATCAACCAAACAAATTATCTCCTATTCGCCCAAGGAGAAAGGCTAAGGGCACTTGAAAACGATCGACGACCCCCGAGGAGGCATCAGAGGCCACCATCTCCACCTCCTCGGGTCGAACAAGTTCGACACCCTACTCCCCCGCGGAGACATTACAGGGAGAACTCTAGGAGCCCCTCTCCCCCACCAAGGCAGAGGCGGCCCCAATATGAAAGACAACCCGTCATCCCTACCGAAGAGCCCAGTCGCGACCCATCAAGGCACGACAGGAGACACAACAGAGACGGGCGTGTGACCTTCAACCACCGAGCATCACGCTCGAGGGAATCTCAGCACGACCATCGTGCCCGGCATAACTACAGGACCCCTTCTCTTTCTCCAGAAAGGAGCGACGAGGACGACCCCCGCGGTCCCCTGTCGCAGGCCATCATGGACGCACCTATTCCCCCGGGCATGGAAAAGCCCCCACACCTGAAGGAGTATGATGGAGTGGCGGACCCAGTCGACCACATTGACGGGTTCGAAGCCATGCTCCACTATCACAACGTCGGGGGGCCCATCAAGTGCCGTCTCTTCCCAAAAACTCTCAGGAAGGCGGCCATGGACTGGTACAAAGGACTCGCCCCGGGCTCCATAACCTCGTGGCGGAACCTGAAGAACCAGTTCATCAGTTCCTTCACAGCTTCCCGTCGCCACCCGAAGACTGAGGCAGCTCTCGAGGCCATCATTCAAAGACAGGATGAAACTCTGAGGGAATTCATTAACCGCTTCAACCGGGAAGCAATCCAGGTCCCCTGCGCGGACCATATGAAGAGGTACTTGCTGGAGAGGGGCCTCCTCCCCGGCACAGAATTCAGAAAAGCTGTGGGTATTGAACCACCTGCAACTTTTGATGCTCTCCTCGACAAAGCCCGAGCATACATGGACTACGAGGAGAGAGAAGCTGCCAACAGGGCACGAGACTCCAGGGCTCGCAATCATGGCAGCAGCTCGAGACAAGACCCTCCTCCCTGACGGACCGGAGAGAAGAGGAAGGAAGATCGACCCCGGGAGGTCCGGGAACAAAGGGGCCCCTCGGGCCGGTTCACTGAGTACACTCCGCTCACGGCTTCCCGCGAGCGTATCTTGGCGGAGTGTGCTAGCACAGATTTTAAAGACGGTGGCGTCAAGCGTCCCCGACCAGCTCCTGCCAAGCCAGGAGTAGACAAAAACAAGTACTGTTAGTACCATAGGAGTCATGGTCACTTGACAGAGGACTGCGTCCACCTGAAGGACGCCATCGAAACCCTCATCAAAGGAGGGAGGCTTGCACAGTACAGGCGAAACGACGCTCCCCGTCGGGACGCCCGCGAGGCAAAGGAGCCCGAAGAAGATGCCCGACCATCCGACGAGTCGGTGCCAATCCAGACCGCCTTCTCGGTAACCAGGCCCGAGGATTTCGAACTTCCCGAGCTCCTGCAGGAGCCCCTGACGACACACAGCAGGTGGGAATACTTCCCCTCCGCCATGGTCATCAACGGGGGCGGGTTCAACGACCTCACCATCAACTCGGCCAAGAGGAAGTTGGACGAACTGGTCGACAAAGCTCCTCCACAAACTGTGACTTTCGAAATGGTGAGGGGCAGATCAGAGCCTATCACCTTCTACTTGGAAGAGCTCCCCGGCGGAGCACCGAACGCAGTCATCCCCTTGCTGATAAGGGCAAAGATGGCCAATTTTGACGTACATCGCATCATGGTCGACGAAGGGAGTTCCGTCGACGTGATGTACACCCAGCTATTCTGGACCTTACAACTGGACGACTCACATCTGTCTCCGTATATAGGTTCGGACCTTCAAGGCTTCAACGGCTCGACTTCCAAACCATGGGGATATGTCGAGCTCCTCGTGACGTTCGGGGAAGGAACTGCTACAAGACAGGTGAAGGTCCGCTTCCTCGTCATTGACTGCCCGTCCCTATACAATTGCATCTTGGGGAGGCCGACATTGGCGGAGCTGACAGCGGTTCCCTCAACTGTCCATCTAAAAATGAAGTTCTATACCAAAAGGGCAAGGGTAGCCACCATCCAGGGCGACCTCGCTGCTGCCCGCAGGTGCTTCAACGCCGCTTCAAGGGGACGGGATACTGTCGACGTGGGTACCAGCACAAGGCCCATCAAGAAGACAAAGCAAGAGCCCGACAGAGCATCTCCCGAGGTAGAAGTTCAGAAGGCTCCACCAAAGGTCGACTCCATAGCCCTCGACGCCCGCTTCGACCAAGACGAGCCGGCCAGCAGCGAGCAAATCCCCCTCTGACCTATTCCGGACGGTGATTTCGAACTCGTTCCCCTCGGAGCAGACCCGACCAAGGGAGTGAAGATTGGCAAGGACCTCCCCGACTTGGCCAGGAAGCAAATCAAGGCCTGTCTGCGCGAGAATGCTGATCTCTTCGCCTGGAGCGCTGCAGAGATGCCCGGACTCGACCCTGAGGTCGCCTGTCATCACCTCGCCATTGATCCAGCCGCCAAGGCCGTAGTACAACGTAGGCGTAGGCAGTCTCCAGAAAAAACGGAGGCTGCTGAAAAAGCTGTAAAAGACCTCTTAGAGGCAAATTTTATTTCTGAAGCCCGGTATTCCACCTGGCTGTCAAATGTTGTACTTGTCAAAAAGAATAATGGAAAATGGAGAATGTGTGTTGACTATACCGACCTCTACCGGGCTTGCCCGAAGGATGCTTTTCCTCTACCTAACATTGACATGCTGGTCGACAATTCGGCCGGCTACAAGACTTTGTCGTTCATGGACGCCTACTCGGGATACAATCAAATCCCAATGGCCCTGGGCGACAAACGCTGCACGGCGTTCATGACCAGCTCGGGCAACTATTACTACAACGTAATGCCCTTCGGACTGAAGAACGCCGGTGCGACTTACCAACGCATGATGAACAAAGTGTTCAACAAACAGATCGGCGACATGCTCGAGGTATATATGGACGACATGATCGTCAAATCTCGAGCAGACACCGATCACGCAGCTCATCTCAAGACTGTCTTCGCCCAAGCAAGACAATGCAAAATGAGGTTCAACCCCGAGAAGTGCACGTTCGGGGTCAAGGCAGGAAAATTCCTCGGATTCTATCTAACAGAACGAGGGATTGAAGCCAACCCCGACAAGTGTCGGGCGTTCTCCGACCTCCCGACACCAACGTCGAAGAAGTCGATACAGATCATGAACGGCATGTTGACGTCACTATCACGCTTCGTCGCGAAGTCCGCCCAGCACGCCCTTCCTTTTTTCAAACTCCTTCGAAAGGAAGCAGCCTTTGAATGGACCGAGGAATGCGAACACGCACTTCGCCATCTGAAGCAGAGCCTGTCTCAACCGCCCGTGTTGTCTCGACCAGATGACGACGAGCCACTATACCTATTGTTGTACCCCAAAATTTGCCCTCCCATTTCCTCAACATTTTCTCACCACAAGACATTTGAAGATCAAGATCCAATTAGGGTTTCCTCTGCTCAAGGCTTCTCCTTGCACTGTGGACTCAAATTAGGGTTTGTGTTTGCACAAAGATGTTTTGACCTAAAATGCCTAAGATGACTTTCATGCTTCATATTGGACTCCCAAGTTTACCTATACCAAGTTTCAAGCCTTGATTCCAATCTTTGCCCAGTCAATTGGACAGTTGACCTAGAAATCAGCTGTATTGGGGAAAAAGTCAACTGTGGCCAATTGACAGTCAAACCTCATGAAATTTGATCCACATCAACATTATGAACTCACATGGACCATTTGATCAAGTTTGAATCACAATTCCACAAGAAATTTGATCAGATCACCAAAAGGGCAAAATGGTCATTTTTAGGGTTTTGACTGCACAAAGGCAATTTTTGAATGTTTGACCTAGCCAATGACAAACCAAGTTCACCTATGGACTCAAGGACCCCATGGAATTATCTTGACATGTTCATCAAGCTCAAAAGATCCCAAGTACACAAGATTGATAGTTGAATTTCCCAATCAATTGATCAATTTTGACTGTATACTGAAAAGTCAAACTTTGACTTTTTGGTCAAAATCAAGAGTCAAGATTCATTTTTCATCAAAACATGCCAAATCATGAAACTTGTTCACCAAGAAATCACAAATGCAAATTAGGGTTTGAAAATGGAATTTTTCATAACTTAGAATTTTTCTAAGTTATGAAAAACCCTAATTTTTTCCCAACTTTGCCCCATCTTTTCACCATGATCCATTTGGATTCAAACAAAAGTCAAAACATGAAAGTTGTAGCTTGTTGCATAGTCTACAACTTTGATTCACAAAGTTTTCTCATTTGAAGCTTGTATCTCAAGTTATGATTTTTTGAATAAGGGCACTAAACCATCTTTTAACTTAGTGAAATTTGACCTATTTTTACAAGGTTTTCTACCCTACTTCAAGGCCACTTTTCATACCCTTCCACTTGGAATTTCAAATTGCATTTCAAAGATGGATTGTAGTACACATTCCAAGCTTTCCAAAATGTCCAAGAACTCATCAAACAACCTCATAACTTGAGAGATTCGAATTTCACAAGTTGGCAAAAATTCACTTTTGTTCTTCATCAAAGCATGTTCATAAATTTGGCAAATTTGAATTCAGCATGCTTAAGCTACATTGCAGGCCTCTAATCCCATTTTCACTCAATAATTCAATGCATATCCTTTGTGTTCTAGCATTATTTTGCTCATTTGGATAATACACACAAAATCAAGCCTAAACTAGAAAAAGCATATTATCCATTCTTGTAAAGTGTTACTTTATGGCAACTTTGCAAATCTATGAGGTACAATGCAGATCTTTGAAGCAAAAAGGCATGGGCATATCCCACTGATCAAGACTCAAATGCGCAGCATAGATTGAGGCATTGTACTGGCCTAGGAACCAAGTTGACATTTGCTTGCTTCACATAGAAGTAACATCCATAACTTATGCCATCTCTCATACCAGCATAGAAACAGAAGAACAAAGTTGTCAAACACATTCCATAGACCACATTCAAGCTTTTGCACGAGCCATTTCCCTTTCAAACACCCTCCATCTCAGAATCATCCTCAAACTGCACAAACAGGGGTGCCCCTGTAGTTTGAGTGCAATCTCTCAAACCCTTCAAGCATTTTGATCAAAACCTGTTCCTCTACCTTCCTTACAACCTATGCAAGCTATCCAGAAGCTAAGGCACGATCTGTAGTTGCTCTAACCACTTCCACCATTTTCACATCTTTGACTTGCAGGTGAAGTTCTACAGCTTGATACAAGAAGGTTCAAGACAAAGTAAGCATTGAAAAAGCATCCCTGGACCTCAAGGAAGCTTTTCCAATCATTACATTGCACTGAAAGTCTCTCATTCTCCACATAGAAGTTCAACTGCACAGGTAAAAGTTTGAATTCGTATCTCTCTTATTAGGCATCTTTAGTCTTAAGTTTGTGAAGAAACAAGGTCCTACTCATAGCCCTGAACATGTACATAGCTTTACTTTTCATTTCTTTTGTCTGAATAGAGAGAATTTGAGCTCTGAAAATGGTAGAAAAATTAGGTCAGAAAAGAGGGGGAGAGAAATTCCCCCTCATCTTAGAGAGATAGGTCAAGTTCTTTATATGGTTAGAACCGTCTCTTCATGCTGAACATTTCTTGTGTTATGAGTTTTTGCTAAAAAGCCAGGAATCCAGAGATAAAAAACGCGTGTTGTAGCTTGAAGAAGGCTGTACAGAGGTTGAAGAAGGAGTGGTCTGGGCTGGGCCTGGATTTGTTTTCTTTTCACACCCCATTTTCATGTTTACACCCCCCTGAGCCCATTTGTTCATTTCTTAACATTTTTGACTTTTTTCTTTTTGGTTGACTTCATTTATTTTTTCTCATGCCATTAAAAAAATTAAAAAATATTTTTTTCATTATTTTTTGCATTTTATTGCATATTTATTTGTTTATTTTCTTAGTTTGTACATGAATATATATATTTGATTATTAGAATAAATGTAAAAATAATGTAAATACACTTTTTATTTTTATTTACTTTCTGAAAATATTTCACACAAAAAATACTCTTTTATTTATTTTATTAAAATATTAAATAAATATTTATTTTTGTATAATACATATCTAGGGTTTAATAATATATATATATATGATTATTAATATATTTAAGACAAAAATATAAAAATATTTGATTTTTTCATTTTATTTAATATTTGATACAAAAAATACCCTTTTCACAATACACTTCATTTTATTTTATTTTTTATAAATAATAAATAAATAGTAGAATTAAATTAGATAATAATACCTTTTATTTAAAAATTAGGGTTTTTTTTTTACCCTAAGTTCAAAATACTCAAAAATAAATACCTTTTTATTTTCTTTTTTTCTTTTACATAAATAATATTTTCTCATACACATAGAAACTTTCTTTCTACATTTCACATATTTATTTAATTTACATTTAATTATGCATTGCAAAATATCCAATTGTTGTAATAATTTAGATTTAAATTCTTGTCAATATCCCCATTTGAACATTTGTACCCCCCTTCCCATATTTGGTTTTGTAATAGCTTAGTAATTTTAATTTCGCACTTTATTGCTTTCTAATAATAACATGCTAGAATTAGGGTTTGTATGCGAAAAACGATAAAAAATAGTTTGACCTAATGCAAGATAAACAAGCATGAAAATGAACACACATATCACACTTGCACCCCCTAGGGTATTCCACTTGTTGCCTTCAGATAAATGGGCCATATTGTATGTTGAACATCTTTGGGCAAAGCAAACAGTTTGAATGATCATAGTCCCTCGATAAAACTTTTCAAAACAAACAAAACAAATGATCAGGTCCCTTAGAGAAATTGCCCAAAGACATTTAACGTCGTTACAATTATGGTCTAAACGATGACCCGCGCCTGTCCCTTTCACATCCTAACACAAGGTTGCCCACCAAATACAATGGTGGTGCAAACTTGTTAAAAGGGTTAAAGTATAGCAATAATCTTTTGAGAAATTTAGGAGTAGATAACCTCTTAGTTACTTGAATCAACTTGCAAAACAAAACACTTGCCTAATTTCAAAACCACACAACACTACACTTTCAAAACAACTTTCAAAAACAAATGAAAACCTTTTCAAAAAGACATACATCTTTGTATACATCCCCACATGGATCATTACAAAGGTTGCCACCACATTGGCATCTTTTCAAAACATTTTCAAAATATTTTCAAACCCACACACTCAAGCACCATTTCAAACAATTGAAAACAAAAGGCAAGTGACCTAAGCAAGTAACTAAGAGCCCATGGATAACCATGGATAGAAAGGGTGCTAATACCTTCCCTTTCTATAATCTACTCCCCGAACCCAAGAAAACATCTCAAAAGGTTTTTGCTGTGCTTTTTAACCTTTCCTTAGGATAAAATAAAAAGTCGGTGGCGACTCTTGCTAACCGCAACATTTGCGAATACAAACGCAAACCTCAAGTCAGTTCTCCCACCGTATCACAGAACTGGCGACTCTGCTGGGGATAACTTTTAAAGTGGAGTAACCTTAGGGTTTAGATCACCTTTGTTTTCAATTGCTTGCTTTGTTTGCTTTTACATATTGTGGGCTTTGTATCGGAGTTTTATAGATCCTAACCCGGATATGGGGAAACCCTTTTAGGTAGCAACAAGGCTGTGAGGGAACTGTGTGGGGTATACCGACATGGTTGAAGCAGTCTGCTACGTTGATGTGGCACTCTGGTGTGTACCGGTAACCCTTGAGTTCAGTCAAGGAGAGTACGGGGCCGCCGCGTGGTGTCATGAAGCATCAACTGACCTTAGGAACCTTAATTGAACCATCTTGGCCTTTTAGGGGTAGTGAGATAACTGACTTTGGTGCAGTCCGAGGTTGGTTGATACTCGATACTACACTCAATTGAGGTTTGCTTTCCTGGAATATTTCGGTCGCCAGTTCAGTGGCTAAATCGAAACGATGAACAATGAAAGCAATCCAGTGATATTGGGACCTTTAGAACCCGGTTACTTTTGATAGGACAGGTTGAGCCCACAAAACTTCAAGAGGGTAACACCCAGACTTCATGCAGGCCTAAACTCTAAGGGTTTGTGTGACTTGTGTGCCTTACCATGTTTGCCTTTGTGAATGTTTATAGTGCATTTAATCATCACATCATTACATCATACAAACATCATGAGCATTGACTAACCGTTTCAAGGGTTTCGAATCTTCATCTTTGTTCTTGTTTTATAGGACATGGAAACTGCTCGCAGAAAGACAATTCAGATTAGCCTTGTAAAGATCCCTCCTCAGCTTAAGGAGCTTCTGTCCAGGATTCCCGAGGGTTCTTCATTCAGTGAGAGACATGGGAGACTCATCAACTTGGTTAACACCAACATTGAGGAGGACTTGATAAAGGTCCTGTTCCAATTCTTTGACCCTCTGCATCACTGCTTCACCTTCCCGGATTATCAGTTGGTGCCTACATTGGAAGAATTCTCCCGACTTCTGAAGGTCCCTATCCTCGATCAACTACCCTACAACGGTACGGAAGAGGACCCCAAGCTTGAAGAGATTGCTAAAGCCTTGCACCTACAGACATCTGACCTCAAGGGACATTGGGAAGTTAGAAGTGGTATCAAAGGATTCTTAGCTAGATTTCTGTTTGAAAAGGCTCAAGAATGTTGGAACTCTCTTGACCTACGAGCTTTTGAAGAAGTCATGGCCCTCCTTGTCTATGGTTTGGTGTTGTTCCCTAACCCAGATCAGCTTATTGATATCAGTGCTGTCCAGATCTTTATGACCAGGAATCCTATACCTACACTGTTGGGGGACATCCTTCACTCATGTTACACTCGAACCATGAGGAGAAGGGGTGTCCTTATGTGTTGCACTCCTCTCTTGGGAAGGTGGTTTATTTCGCATCTTCCACAAACAGTTTTGAAGAACGAGCGGGGTTTGAGATGGTCACAACGGTTAATGACTCTCACGCATGCAGATATACATTGGTGCCCTAGGTCTAGGGAAGACATCACTATCATTGATCGTTGTGGGGAATACCCTAATGTTCCTTTATTTGGAATCAAAGGAGGTATCACCTACAACCCATGCCTGGCTTGGAGACAGTTTGGTTATGCTCGGAAGGATGGCCCTCATGACATGTTAATCACTGACATAGTCTTCGACTTCGACAACGATACTCAAGGACTTCGTCAGAGATTTATCAGAGCTTGGAGGATGCCAAGTAGGATAGACAGCAAGACACTGGGGCACCGGAACTCCATCCCGTTGGAGCCTTACCTCAAGTGGGTACGAGCCCGCTCTCAGAAGTTAGTAATGCCTTACCCTCACATGCTACCTGTAATCAAAGAGCCAGTCTTGGAAGGAGAAGCATCCTACACCATTCAACATCCCGACATGCCCACCTCCTGGGAAGAGATGCAGAAGAGCTGGATCCAACTTAAGGAAGAACGGAATTCTCTTGAGACCAGTCTACATGCTAGTGAAAAGAAGGTCCTGGAACTCACCCGCCTGCTGCACGAGGAAAGGAATCTCAACACCTACATCGCGCCAAAAAGGATGCGCAATGTCTTTTTACCTTAAGGGGTTATTTTGTAATATTTGGCCCATGAGGCATTTATGTACTAACGAATTTCTCCTTATTAATATGATGTGCGTTCCTTTTTTGTCTACAACAAAGTTTGAATGTTCTAAATCCTTGAATGCATTGCATACATACGCATTCCATTGCACCATATGCATAGCAGGTACCCTATTTCACAGGTTGCTTAATTTTCTTCGCTGTTTGTGTGCACAGTCATCATGAATCCGGAATCATCCAGTGAGCAAGCAATCAAGGCCCTTCAGGCCCAAAGTGCACAGTTTCAAGAGATGGTCCTAAGCCTAGCCCAGGGTCAGCAAGAGTTGAAGACTCTACTCCTAAAGAAGAAGAAGAAAAAGAGGACGGCGATGTTCAACACCGGACGCAGATTTGGGAACACACTCCACAATGAAGCTGATCCAACCACTTCTTCTGCTGAGAAAAACAGTCCCCAAGGGGGAGGAGCTCCTAGTCCCGCAGTCTCCGACAACGAGACGGACTATAACGATGAACAATACCCACCTGCTGCTGACAGATACAAACAATTGGAGGACCGCTTGAGCGCTATGGAAATTCAGAACGTGCCGGGACTGGATTTCGGAGATTTGGGATTATCTTCCGGAGTAGTAATTCCACACAAGTTTAAGGCGCCTGCCTTCGCCAAGTATGATGGGGTCTCCTGCCCAAAGCTGCATCTGAGGTCGTATGTAAGGAAAATCCAACCTTACACGGCGGATAAGAACCTCTGGATTCACTTCTTCCAGGACAGCCTCTCGGGGTCTCAGCTCGAATGGTTCTACCAATTAGACGGAGCTAGCATCCGGCACTGGGAGGATTTGGCGACTGCATTCTACAGACAATACCAATACAATTCTGATCTCGCTCCTACGCGTACCCAACTTCAGGGTATGTCTCTAGGGACGGGTGAAGGATTCAAAGAGTACGCTCAAAAATGGAGAGATTTGGCTGGCAGGGTGCAGCCTCCATTAACTGATCGAGAGCTGGTTGATATGTTTCTGGGAACATTGTCTGGTCCGTTTTTCAATCATTTGGTTGGTAACTCCTCCGCTGGGTTCACAGATTTGATATTAACGGGAGAGAGAATTGAAGCTGGCATCAGGTCAGGCAAGATACAGAAGGCTGCCTCTACAAGTGCTGAGAAGAGGCCATTTAAGAAAGAAGCCAGCGCCGTTTATGGCCCTAGAAGGCAAGTCAAGCCCGAAAGTCGCCAAGCCGTTAATGCTTTGGTCATCTCCAAACCTGTTGCTGCTCCTCAGCAGTACAATCAACAAAGAAATGAAAGGCCCAAGAGGCAGTATACCCGATTGAGTATGACATTATCTCAAATTTTACCCCAACTGTTATCCACCAACCTGGTGACCCTCAAAGAAGCTCCTAAAGTCGTCAACACTGCGTCTCCTAAATACAACCCAAATGCCCGGTGTGCTTATCATTCTGATAGTCCCGGGCACACTACTGATGATTGCTGGGCCTTGAGAAACAAAGTGCAAGATCTGATCGACGCAAAAGAAATTCAGTTTGAAGCGCCGGAAAGACCGAATGTTGTAACGGCTCCTATGCCCCAGCATAGGGTAAATGCCATTGAGGAAGAAGTGTATGCTGTTTCGATAGATGAAGTTGTTACCCCTTTGAAGACTGTTAAGAAGAACCTACTGCGGGCCGGTTTATTTCCGGGTTGCGGCGAAGGTTGCCCATTCTGTGCTATTTCCCTATCTGATTGTCCCTTGCTAAGGTTAGGCATCCAAGGCCTAATGGATAGCAAGGAGATTTTATTCAAAAAGACTGCTGTTCATTTGGTTCCGATGAAAGAAGTTTCCGTGATTACCATCTTCAAAAATCCAATCAAGGCTCCCCCAAAGAAGCCTATTCAAATCTTGACAGTTGCGCCTGTGATCATTACTGTTCCAGGACCCCTCTCCTACGTGTCTGATAAAGCTGTCCCCTGGCATTATGGGGCAGACGTATATGTAAATGGAATCAAGCAAGAATTTGACGCTAGTGCCAGTATTTGCGATATCACTGGTCCAGCTAAAGTCACCCGCAGTGGCAGGCTCTTCTCGCCTGACATTGCGCCGCCCGCTATTCGAAAACCCCTCCTCATAAAACCTGCAAGTTTACCAAGTCCTGTTGCTGATCAAATTGTGTCCCCTGCTGCCGAGTCATCAAATGCTCGGGGCAAAGGGATTGAAGAAGAGCCTGCCCGGATGGAGGCACCAATATCCGTGAATGCTGAGGCCTCCCGACAAGAAATGAAGGAGATTCTGAAAATAATAAAGAAAAGTGATTTTAATGTTGTCGAGCAATTGGGGCATACACCCTCCAAGATCTCCCTGCTCTCCCTATTGCTATGCTCCGAGGCTCACGCTAAGGCATTAATCTCATTTCTCAAGACGGCCCATGTGCCGCAAGAGACGTCTGCGGTCCAGTTCACTGACTGCATAGCGAATCTGACGGCGGACAACGGCTTGGGCTTTTCAGATGCTGACCTAACCGCAAAAGGGAGGGACCACAATGATGCCCTGCATGTCTCTATTGAATGCAGGGGCACTACTCTGGCACATGTATTGGTAGACACTGGTTCTTCCTTGAATGTTCTTCCGAAAAAGGCTTTGGATCGTCTGGATTATGAAGGCCTGGAGTTGAAACCCAGCAATATCATCGTCAGAGCCTTTGACGGTTCCAAAAGGATGGTTCATGGAGAGGTTAACATCCCTATTCGTGTGGGCTCTCAAGTGTTTGACTCTACCTTTTACGTGATGGATATACGTCCATCGTACTCCTGTCTGTTGGGTCGACCTTGGATCCATAAAGCTGGGGCAGTGACCTCCACCTTGCACCAAAAGCTGAAGTATCCCGTCAGAGGGAAGATCGTCACTGTGCAAGGAGAAGAGGAGTATATGGTGAGCCATTTGAATTCCTTCAGGTACATCGAGATGGACGGGGAGTTCATTGAAACCCCCTTCCAACATTTCGAGGAGGTACATCCAATTTCAGCAGCTGCGGAGACAATGGCCGAAGAGAATGATTCCTTGAAGATGGTTTCCCTAAGGGATGCCCGGGCTGTGGTTCAGAAAGGCAATGGTGCACACTGGGGTCAGCTTCCTGACTTCACTCAGAAGAACGACAAGTTTGGGCTAGGCTTTACTGCAGAGGCTCAGAAGGCAGTGCGCAAAGAGAAGATTGGAAAGGCTCCGGTGTTTATTTCCAGCTCAAGGGTGAATGCTATCGAGGAGGATGTAGAGGAAGCTGAGTTTGATAATTGGATCTACCCGACTGCCAGCGACGGACCAAGCAACTGGACAGCAAAGGATTTTACCCCTATCACATTTGTCACGCAGTAATTGGTTTCTTTTGATTTCCAAATTTGTAACAAACAATATGTTAAAACTCTGTTGGCTCGGTGTCCTGCCCGGGGCATCGTAGCTCCATTTGTGAGGGCTTTTTGTATGACATTTTCATATATCATTAATCAAAACATTGGACGTTTGTTGCATTTCAAATCTTGTGCTCTTTTTCTTTTTGTGTTATACATATTGCAAAACAGCTATATTTACACACACTCACTTATACAGGTTTCAATCCACTCTGGATCTCACTGGCAACAGCTCTGCTACCGCCAGTTATGACTTCGAAAATCCGATCAATTTGGCCGAAGACGAAGGTGAAGATGATTGCGAAGTGCCTGGTGAACTCGCAAGACTGCTACTACAAGAAGAGAGGGCTATTCAACCACATGAAGAGCCTGTGGAGACAATTAACTTGGGTACTGAGACAGATAGGAAAGAGGTCAAGATTGGTGCCAATCTAGAGCTCAGCGTGAAGCAACGATTGATCCAGATGCTACAAGACTACATGGAGATCTTTGCTTGGTCCTATGAAGATATGCCCGGTTTGGATGCCGACATTGTAGTTCACCATTTGCCGACCAAGGAAGATTGCCCTCCAGTAAAACAAAAAGTTCGGCGAATGCGTCCAGAGATGTCTGAGAAGATTAAAGCTGAGGTGATGAAACAGTTTGATGCGGGTTTCCTTGCAGTAACTTCTTACCCTCAGTGGGTTGCCAATGTTGTGCCAGTGCCGAAGAAGGACGGTAAAGTCAGAATGTGTGTCGACTATAGGGATCTGAACAGGGCCAGCCCCAAGGATGACTTCCCCCTACCTCACATTGATGTCCTTGTTGACAATACAGCTCAACACAAGGTGTTCTCCTTCATGGATGGTTTCTCAGGGTATAATCAGATCAAGATGGCTCCTAAAGATATGGAGAAGACTACATTTGTGACTCAGTGGGGCACCTTCTGTTATAAGGTCATGCCATTCGGGTTGAAAAATGCTGGGGCAACCTATCAGCGTGCCATGGTTGCTTTATTTCATGATATGATCCATCATGAGATTGAAGTATACGTTGATGACATGATTGCAAGGTCTCAAACTGAGGAGGAACACCTTGATCATCTGAGGAAGTTGTTTGACCGACTCAAGTTGTACAAGCTGAGATTGAATCCCAACAAATGCACCTTCGGGGTGAGGTCCGGGAAATTGCTAGGTTTCATTGTAAGTGATAAAGGTATTCAGGTGGACCCTGCCAAGGTAAAAGCCATACAAGAGATGCCGACTCCAAAAACAGAGAAAGAAGTCAGAGGGTTCCTAGGACGACTGAATTACATTGCCCGATTCATCTCACATCTGACTGCTGCTTGTGAGCCAATCTTCAAATTACTGAAGAAAGATCAAGTGGTACGCTGGAATGATGAATGTCAGGCCGCCTTTGAAAGAATAAAGGAATATCTCCAAGAGCCACCTATTCTTATGCCACCGGTGGAAGGAAGACCTCTGATACTATACTTGACAGTGCTTGATAATTCAATGGGGTGTGTGCTGGGGCAGCATGACGAGTCTGGCCGAAAAGAGCACGCTATTTATTACTTGAGCAAAAAGTTTACCGACTGTGAGTCTCGTTACTCACTGCTTGAGAAAACTTGCTGCGCTCTTGTATGGGCTGCTCGCCGGCTGAGACAGTATATGCTGACTCACACTACTTTATTGATTTCAAAGATGGATCCCATCAAATACATATTTGAAAAGCCCGCTCTGTCTGGGAGAATAGCGAGATGGCAAATGATCTTAACAGAATATGATATCCAGTATACAACTCAGAAAGCAATTAAGGGAAGTGTACTGGCTGATCATTTGGCACACCAACCTGTGGACGATTATCAATCATTGAACTTTGATTTTCCGGACGAAGACATCATGGTGGTAACTGACTGTGAAGTACCTGGACCGGATGAAGGACCTGAGGAAGGATCCCGATGGTCTATGCATTTTGACGGAGTCTCCAATGCTTTGGGTAACGGCGTCGGCGCTGTAATCATATCTCCCAAGGGGACTCATACTCCACTCACCGCCCGATTATGTTTCAGCTGCACCAACAACATGGCAGAATATGAGGCATGTATCATGGGTTTACAAGCTGCGATCGATTTGAGGATCAAGTTTCTAAGTGTCTTCGGAGATTCCGCTCTCGTGATCAATCAGATCAAAGGCGAGTGGGATACGAAACACCCGAATCTTATTCCTTACAAGGAGTATGTGTCAACCTTGCTCCCTCACTTTGAAGAGATAACTTTTGAGCATTTCCCCAGAGAGGAGAATAAGCTAGCGGACGCACTAGCCACGATGTCTTCAATGTTCAAAGTTAAATGGGACAATGAGGCTCCTCAAATCATAATCTGGAAGTTGGATGAACCGGCATACTGCTGCGAGCTCGAGGCTGAGGAGGTGACTGAAAAACCCTGGTATCACGAGGTGAAGAGGTACTTGGAAGCCCAGGAATACCCTGAAGGCGCATCTGTCAATGATAAGAAGTTCATGAGGAGGTTTGCTGCAAAATTCTTCCTCATCAACGGCACTCTCTACAAACGGAATCATGATTCAACTCTGTTACGTTGTGTGGATAAGGTTGAAGCAGAGAAAATTATGATGGAACTGCATGAAGGAACATTTGGAACCCATTCCAGTGGACACACCATGGCTAAGAAAATCCTTCGGGCAGGATATTTCTGGTCCACGATGGAAGCCGATTGTTACCAACACTCCCGAACTTGTCATAAATGCCAAATCTATGCTGACAAGGTGCATATCCCTCCGGTTCCTTTGAATGTCCTGACGGCACCTTGGCCTTTCGCAATGTGGGGCATCGATATGATCGGTGAGATCCGACCAACGGCATCCAATGGGCATCGTTTCATCTTGGTGGCGATCGATTACTTCACGAAATGGGTTGAGGCAGCTTCATATGCCACGGTAACCAAGAGCGTCGTGGCGCGTTTCATCCGGCATAATCTGATATGTCGGTACGGTGTCCCGGAAAGAATCATTACGGACAACGGTACCAATCTCAATAACAAAATGATCACTGAACTCTGTGAACAATTCAGGATACAGCACCACAATTCTTCCCCCTATCGGCCGAAGATGAATGGGGCTGTAGAGGCAGCCAATAAAAATATCAAGAAAATTGTGCAGAAGATGACAGTGACCTACAAAGATTGGCACGAGATGTTACCGTTCGCTCTTCATGGGTACCGCACCTCAGCAAGGACATCAACCGGGGCAACTCCTTTCTCCTTGGTCTATGGCATGGAGGCAGTCTTGCCGATCGAAATCCAGATACCCTCTCTCCGGATAATGAAGGATGCAGACTTGAATGAAGATGATTGGATCCAGACTCGACTTGATCAACTAAATCTGATTGACGAAAAGAGGCTCACTGCTATCTGTCACGGTCAAACGTATCAGAAACGGATGATCAGGGCATTTAACAAGAAAGTCAGACCGCAAGAGTATCAAGTTGGGAACTTGGTAATCAAGCGCATCAGCCTTCCTCAAAGTGATCCCCGGGGCAAATGGACCCCTACTTACGAAGGGCCATTTGTGGTTAAGCGTGTGTTCTAAGGAGGAGCCATGATCCTAACCACCATGGATGGTGACGACCTTCCTCACCCCGCCAATGCAGACATAGTGAAAAAATACTACGCATAAATGAAAGACCCGCTAGGTTGACATACCTAGGCAAAATAAGGGCTTCCCGGCGAACCAAAAGGGTTCGGGCAAAAATAAGGGATGAAATGAAAAAAATCTGTACACCCGGCAAGTCGAAAACCTGAAAGGGCGGCTTGGGCAAAAATGGGTATCCCGGTGGACTGAAAACCCGAAAGGGCGGTCCAGGCAAAAGTTAGGGATAAAAGCGTAACACTATGTCTCATTGGATCGCTTCGCATCCGGAATTCGGCATCAACTATCTGGCTCCAGATTTCGACATTGACCAATCAGCTTCATCTTCAAATTAGGCAGCAAAGCGATGAGACGTTCGAAGACATAAAGGCAATAGCAGAGTTGGAACCCAGTGGGATTGTTCACATAGCTGTTTTGTTTTCTTTTTTGTAAATTCTATACTTTTTGGCGATGTCCTCTTACTAGGATGTCAGTCTCTTGTACAAAAAACACCTATTCACAGGCAAAAGTTTAAATCAATACAAATTCACTTGTCCATACAGATTACCATTGTTTTCCTTTCTTGTTTTGTCTTGCGAAAAACGTCCAATGTTCATTTTTGATATATGCATTTGACATTAAATTGCTGATTCATAAATATTTGCACATAAAACAAGAGATTAATTACAAGTGACATCAAAGACAGGGGCAATGTGGAGTTGTCTAATGCAGTCTAGTTGTTTTGTCCGCCAAGGCACCAAGGTAGGTTCAACTGAAAAATGTGGCCAAATCATCTTAACTCTCCGCAGAGTAAAACAAGGTTCAGCAGCACTTTCCCCAAGCAGGAGTCGATTCCCCGTCGATCCTGAAAAAGGCACAACATTCCCCGGCAGGTCTTAAAAGCTCATCCCCAGTAGATTCTGCGAGCTTATCCCCGGCGAAGTACGAACGTCTCTCCCGAATTTTACTTAGAGTTATTTCCTCACAAGGACTTATAACTGGGTTATCCTCAGCTAAAAGCCACGGAAGACCGTTCTCGGCAAAAGTTCCTTATCCCCCAGCGAAGTCTATCTTTGGTATTCCCCAGCGGAGTTTATCATCATTATCCTCAGCGGAATCCATAGTTAAAGTCCTCAGCAGGCCTCTCATCAGAGCTTCGGCCAAGTATCTCTTCCGCAAAGCAGCTTCCCGGCCATTCGTCAAGGATTTATTTTCCTAAGATGAAATTACACTCATAAACATTTCACATTTTCATACATCTTGCTTACATACATGATGAAACACATACAACATCAAATGTTGAACATCATGACATCATGCATATCATACATCATGACATTGCATACAACTTACGTCTTTGCCTTTTCAGGAAAAAAGACAATCTCAAAAACGACTACCTTCAACTGTCACAATTCCAGATTCGATACCTGTATCTAGCCAGGGCACATCTGAGAGTGACCAGTTTCCAGACTCGACTCCTGTATCTAGCCAGGGCACGTCTGAAGAGTTCGAAGATTCGATTCCTGTATCCAGCCAGGGCATATCTATTGACGACTATTTCCAGATTCGACTCCTGTATCCAGCCAGGGCACATCTATCAACTACAACATTTCCAGATTCGATTCCTGTATCCAGCCAGGGCATATCTGTTGACCACATTTCCAGACTCGACTCCTGTATCTAGCCAGGGCACGTCTGAAGAGTTCGAAGATTCGATTCCTGTATCCAGCCAGGGCATATCTATTGACGACTATTTCCAGATTCGACTCCTGTATCCAGCCAGGGCACATCTGAGCAACCAATTGTAGATTCAATACCTGTATCTAGCCAGGACATATCTGCATAAGGAGACTGAAGATCAAACACCTGTAACAAGCCAGGAAAACATCTGTCTTTCTTAAATACACAAGTTCTCGCTAAGGAATCTCTTATGCGATCAACACTTCCAAATGGCATCTATAAGCCCATTCCCGACAAAGTTCTGTCACTTCTCCAAATGGCATCTATAAGCCCATTCCCGACACCACATTGATGAGACTCCAGCATGCGAGTGCAAATTTCCGGGCACTCTAGTGTCCAATCTCCTTTTACCCTCGAGTCACGAAAGGCAAACTTGCCAATCTAACTCTTCAGGTCCAAGAAGATTGAACAGGGGCAACTGTTGTACCCCAAAATTTGCCCTCCCATTTCCTCAACATTTTCTCACCACAAGACATTTGAAGATCAAGATCCAATTAGGGTTTCCTCTGCTCAAGGCTTCTCCTTGCACTGTGGACTCAAATTAGGGTTTGTGTTTGCACAAAGATGTTTTGACCTAAAATGCCTAAGATGACTTTCATGCTTCATATTGGACTCCCAAGTTTACCTATACCAAGTTTCAAGCCTTGATTCCAATCTTTGCCCAGTCAATTGGACAGTTGACCTAGAAATCAGCTGTATTGGGGAAAAAGTCAACTGTGGCCAATTGACAGTCAAACCTCATGAAATTTGATCCACATCAACATTATGAACTCACATGGACCATTTGATCAAGTTTGAATCACAATTCCACAAGAAATTTGATCAGATCACCAAAAGGGCAAAATGGTCATTTTTAGGGTTTTGACTGCACAAAGGCAATTTTTGACTGTTTGACCTAGCCAATGACAAACCAAGTTCACCTATGGACTCAAGGACCCCATGGAATTATCTTGACATGTTCATCAAGCTCAAAAGATCCCAAGTACACAAGATTGATAGTTGAATTTCCCAGTCAATTGATCAATTTTGACTGTATACTGAAAAGTCAAACTTTGACTTTTTGGTCAAAATCAAGAGTCAAGATTCATTTTTCATCAAAACATGCCAAATCATGAAACTTGTTCACCAAGAAATCACAAATGCAAATTAGGGTTTGAAAATGGAATTTTTCATAACTTAGAATTTTTCTAAGTTATGAAAAACCCTAATTTTTTCCCAACTTTGCCCCATCTTTTCACCATGATCCATTTGGATTCAAACAAAAGTCAAAACATGAAAGTTGTAGCTTGTTGCATAGTCTACAACTTTGATTCACAAAGTTTTCTCATTTGAAGCTTGTATCTCAAGTTATGATTTTTTGAATAAGGGCACTAAACCATCTTTTAACTTAGTGAAATTTGACCTATTTTTACAAGGTTTTCTACCCTACTTCAAGGCCACTTTTCATACCCTTCCACTTGGAATTTCAAATTGCATTTCAAAGATGGATTGTAGTACACATTCCAAGCTTTCCAAAATGTCCAAGAACTCATCAAACAACCTCATAACTTGAGAGATTCGAATTTCACAAGTTGGCAAAAATTCACTTTTGTTCTTCATCAAAGCATGTTCATAAATTTGGCAAATTTGAATTCAGCATGCTTAAGCTACATTGCAGGCCTCTAATCCCATTTTCACTCAATAATTCAATGCATATCCTTTGTGTTCTAGCATTATTTTGCTCATTTGGATAATACACACAAAATCAAGCCTAAACTAGAAAAAGCATATTATCCATTCTTGTAAAGTGTTACTTTATGGCAACTTTGCAAATCTATGAGGTACAATGCAGATCTTTGAAGCAAAAAGGCATGGGCATATCCCACTGATCAAGACTCAAATGCGCAGCATAGATTGAGGCATTGTACTGGCCTAGGAACCAAGTTGACATTTGCTTGCTTCACATAGAAGTAACATCCATAACTTATGCCATCTCTCATACCAGCATAGAAACAGAAGAACAAAGTTGTCAAACACATTCCATAGACCACATTCAAGCTTTTGCACGAGCCATTTCCCTTTCAAACACCCTCCATCTCAGAATCATCCTCAAACTGCACAAACAGGGGTGCCCCTGCAGTTTGAGTGCAATCTCTCAAACCCTTCAAGCATTTTGATCAAAACCTGTTCCTCTACCTTCCTTACAACCTATGCAAGCTATCCAGAAGCTAAGGCACGATCTGTAGTTGCTCTAACCACTTCCACCATTTTCACATCTTTGACTTGCAGGTGAAGTTCTACAGCTTGATACAAGAAGGTTCAAGACAAAGTAAGCATTGAAAAAGCATCCCTGGACCTCAAGGAAGCTTTTCCAATCATTACATTGCACTGAAAGTCTCTCATTCTCCACATAGAAGTTCAACTGCACAGGTAAAAGTTTGAATTCGTATCTCTCTTATTAGGCATCTTTAGTCTTAAGTTTGTGAAGAAACAAGGTCCTACTCATAGCCCTGAACATGTACATAGCTTTACTTTTCATTTCTTTTGTCTGAATAGAGAGAATTTGAGCTCTGAAAATGGTAGAAAAATTAGGTCAGAAAAGAGGGGGAGAGAAATTCTCCCTCATCTTAGAGAGATAGGTCAAGTTCTTTATATGGTTAGAACCGTCTCTTCATGCTGAACATTTCTTGTGTTATGAGTTTTTGCTAAAAAGCCAGGAATCCAGAGATAAAAAACGCGTGTTGTAGCTTGAAGAAGGCTGTACAGAGGTTGAAGAAGGAGTGGTCTGGGCTGGGCCTGGATTTGTTTTCTTTTCACACCCCATTTTCATGTTTACACCCCCCTGAGCCCATTTGTTCATTTCTTAACATTTTTGACTTTTTTCTTTTTGGTTGACTTCATTTATTTTTTCTCATGCCATTAAAAAAATTAAAAAATATTTTTTTCATTATTTTTTGCATTTTATTGCATATTTATTTGTTTATTTTCTTAGTTTGTACATGAATATATATATTTGATTATTAGAATAAATGTAAAAATAATGTAAATACACTTTTTATTTTTATTTACTTTCTGAAAATATTTCACACAAAAAATACTCTTTTATTTATTTTATTAAAATATTAAATAAATATTTATTTTTGTATAATACATATCTAGGGTTTAATAATATATATATATATGATTATTAATATATTTAAGACAAAAATATAAAAATATTTGATTTTTTCATTTTATTTAATATTTGATACAAAAAATACCCTTTTCACAATACACTTCATTTTATTTTATTTTTTATAAATAATAAATAAATAGTAGAATTAAATTAGATAATAATACCTTTTATTTAAAAATTAGGGTTTTTTTTTACCCTAAGTTCAAAATACTCAAAAATAAATACCTTTTTATTTTCTTTTTTTCTTTTACATAAATAATATTTTCTCATACACATAGAAACTTTCTTTCTACATTTCACATATTTATTTAATTTACATTTAATTATGCATTGCAAAATATCCAATTGTTGTAATAATTTAGATTTAAATTCTTGTCAATATCCCCATTTGAACATTTGTACCCCCCTTCCCATATTTGGTTTTGTAATAGCTTAGTAATTTTAATTTCGCACTTTATTGCTTTCTAATAATAACATGCTAGAATTAGGGTTTGTATGCGAAAAACGATAAAAAATAGTTTGACCTAATGCAAGATAAACAAGCATGAAAATGAACACACATATCACACTTGCACCCCCTAGGGTATTCCACTTGTTGCCTTCAGATAAATGGGCCATATTGTATGTTGAACATCTTTGGGCAAAGCAAACAGTTTGAATGATCATAGTCCCTCGATAAAACTTTTCAAAACAAACAAAACAAATGATCAGGTCCCTTAGAGAAATTGCCCAAAGACATTTAACGTCGTTACAATTATGGTCTAAACGATGACCCGCGCCTGTCCCTTTCACATCCTAACACAAGGTTGCCCACCAAATACAATGGTGGTGCAAACTTGTTAAAAGGGTTAAAGTATAGCAATAATCTTTTGAGAAATTTAGGAGTAGATAACCTCTTAGTTACTTGAATCAACTTGCAAAACAAAACACTTGCCTAATTTCAAAACCACACAACACTACACTTTCAAAACAACTTTCAAAAACAAATGAAAACCTTTTCAAAAAGACATACATCTTTGTATACATCCCCACATGGATCATTACAAAGGTTGCCACCACATTGGCATCTTTTCAAAACATTTTCAAAATATTTTCAAACCCACACACTCAAGCACCATTTCAAACAATTGAAAACAAAAGGCAAGTGACCTAAGCAAGTAACTAAGAGCCCATGGATAACCATGGATAGAAAGGGTGCTAATACCTTCCCTTTCTATAATCTACTCCCCGAACCCAAGAAAACATCTCAAAAGGTTTTTGCTGTGCTTTTTAACCTTTCCTTAGGATAAAATAAAAAGTCGGTGGCGACTCTTGCTAACCGCAACATTTGCGAATACAAACGCAAACCTCAAGTCAGTTCTCCCACCGTATCACACCTATACTTGGCAGTATCAAACGAAGCCATCAGTGCAACTCTTATCCGCGAGACTCATGACGGGCAGAAACCTGTCTACTTCACGAGCAAAGCCTTACAAGGCCCCGAAAGCAGATATCAACAGATAGAAAAGGTTGCTCTGGCCCTCGTCAACGCTGCAAGGAGGCTCAGACACTACTTTCTAGCACACACCATCATCGTGCGAACCGATCAACCGGTGAGGCAACTCCTGGGTCGGCCAGATATGGCGGGCAGAATGCTGAAGTGGTCCCTAGAACTCTCTGAATTCGACATTCAGTACGAGAGCAGGAAAGCCCTGAAAGCACAAGCCTTGGCCGACTTCGTCGCCGAGATGACCCCTAACGACATTCCCCCGGGAAAGGAACACAAATGGACCATCTTCGTCGACGGAGCCTCCAGTGCGTCCGGAAGCGGCGCAGGGATCCTCCTCGAAAACGAAGAGGGTGTGGTAATCGAGCACTCCTTGGTTCTCTCCTTCCCGACGTCAAATAACCAGGCAGAATACGAAGCCCTGCTCGCAGGACTGAGACTAGCCGAGGACCTAGGAGCCCGTGAAGTTCAAATTTACACCGACTCCCAACTCGTCGCTTCCCAAGTACAAGGAAGCTACCAGGCCAAGAATGACAACCTCATTGAGTACTTGAACTTAGTCAAAAAACACATGGCAAAGTTCGTACGAGCAGAAATCTCTCACGTTCCCCGCGAGCAAAACACGAGGGCGGACATACTGTCCAAACTCGCGAGCACACGAAAGAAAGGCGGGAATAAATCCGTCATCCAGGAATCTCTGGCACGTCCGAGCATCGCACCACCCTCGACTACGGTCGAGATCCACGCCATCGGGGACGCCACGTCTTGGATGACCCCGGTCTATAATTTCCTAACAAAGGGAGAACTTCCGACGAACAAGGCCGACGCTGCCATAATAAAGCGACGAGCATGTTCCTATGTTGTTCTCGAGCAGAAACTGTATCGAAGAGGGTTCTCCATTCCCCTCCTGAAATGCATCGACGAGTCCGCCATCCCCGACGTACTGCGGGAGATACACGAAGGGATCAACGCCCAGCACATGGGCGGCAAATCCTTGGCAAGGAAAGCCCTTCGAGCAGGATACTACTGGCCGACGATGCAACAGGACGCCAAGGAACACGTGAAAAAATGTGACAAGTGCCAGAAGCACGGGGATATGCACCTCGCCCCCCCGCACGAGCTGAACACATTGTCGTCCCCATGGCCGTTCGCCTGGTGGGGCATGGACATCCTCGGCCCCTTCGTGCAAGGGACCTACCAGAACAAGTTTCTAATCGTCGCCGTAGATTACTTCACGAAATGGATCGAGGCCGAGGCACTCGCAAAAATCACCTCACACAACATCCTCCGTTTCTACAAAAGAAACGTGCTCGCCAGGTTCGGAATTCCGCAGGCACTGGTGACCGACAACGGCACCCAGTTCACCGATCACGGATTCCGAGACTTCGTCGCCAAGCTGGGGACCAAACAACACTTCACGTCGGTCGAACACCCTCAGACCAACGGGCAGGCCGAAGCCGCGAACAGAGTCATCCTCCGAGGGCTCAAACGTCGACTCGGCGAGGCCAAAAGAGGATGGGTCGAGGAGCTCCACAGCATCCTATGGGCATACCGCACCACACCCCACTCAACGACTGGGGAGACACCATTTCGACTGACCTACGGCACCGAAGCCGTCATCCCGGTCGAGATAATGGAACCATCCCGACGAACAGAGGAACCCCTCGACGAAGAGCTAAATGACGAAGCGCTAAGAGACGAACTCGACTTAGTCGAGGAAATCCGATCGAGGGCTGCCCTGCGCGAGGCCACCCTAAAACAACGAGTGGCTCTACGCCACAACGACAAGGTCATCAAGCGCGAGTTCCAAATAGGCAGCCTGGTACTACGCAGGAACCAGAAAGACTCCCGCGAAGGGAAGTTGGCCGCGAACTGGGAAGGACCTTACCGCGTCCACGGCACCACGGGTACCGGGGCGTACTACCTCGAGCAGTTAGACGGAGAGCCATTACCAAGACCCTAGAATGCTGCCAAGTTGAAGCAGTACTACAGTTAGAAACTGTCAACACCTAGGACCCTCGACCAGCAGCAACCACGCTCGGGCAATGAGGAAAAACGTCCAATTTCGTTTAAGGCTAAGGTATAGGCCCGACACACGACCAAAATGGCACGACATCGCGCGGTAAACGTTGACGATCGATAGTGCCCGACGTGGACAGCTGTACCGAGCCCCACCGTCGTCGTACCCATAAGGCAGAACACCCAGCTCGCGATGGGCAGTTCACGCCAAGGGCGAATCGTCCCTAATGGGCTCCACGCCCGACTGAGCAACCTCGCTCCGAAATGCCCGACATTCCATCAAGAATAACGGGACATCTACAAGGGTCAAAAGAAAATCTCTCCCCTCGAGCGCAACACTTAGGCAACCCCGGCCAATCAAAATAGGGCCGAGATCGCATACAAGTGGAGACGAGCAGATTCGCTCGCCAAATCAAAGCCACCTACGGGCACTCCTCGGGCCCGTGACTGGCTAAATTCATACAAGCATGTGATTTCAAACAAGGGCAAAAAAATCCAAAATGAATAACAAGGTATAAACGCCCGAAGGCAACAAAGCAATATTAAACCGACCAAGAAGGCCGGCGATGTTCATACATACAATAAACGGGCACGCAGACCCAAAGAATACAAATATCAAGGGCACGCAGACCCGCTATCCTACTCAAACTTCCACATTATCATCATTGTCGACGCCAGGAGAGTCGGGCGGAGGAACGATCATGCCACCCACAACCCGGTGTGTGTGCCCGATACCCTCAGTGACCAGACCAGGGTTTAGCAATGAGAGCTGATCGACTGCAGAATTGAACCCGTCTTCCAGAGCACCGACGCAGTCCGCCTCGAGGAGCCGGATGTGAGCGACCAGCTCAGCCCGACTCTTCAAAGTCACTATGTCCTCGGGCTCATCTTCGGCAGGTTGCAGGACAACATTCATTTCCTCAACCTGTTTACCCAGGCGTTCGACTTCAGCAGCCAAGCGATCCCTGTCGGTCCGGAGCAACTCCCCTTCCTCAGTCAACCTCCCCGACTTCTCCTTTTCCAGGGTCAGCATCTCCCTCTCGGCATCAAGTATCGCGGTCTGCTCTCGGAACATCCCCTCGGAGCGTTCCAGAGCGACCTTCAACTTCCGCGAGCTCGCAGTCAGGGTCGCCTTCTCCTGCTCGAGCTCTTCAATGCGGGCAGCATCCCCTGCATCCTCAGATAACACCAAGGCCATTTCGGCCATTTTTACCAGCCCGTCCACGCTGGCGGCCAGATACGCCTTCCTCTCCTCTTTAGTCATCTTCTTTATGGCCTCAGCTTCATGGGCGACCACTGTCGGAGGGAATCGCTCGAAAAAGCCCGCCTCTTCAAAGCAAGGGGGGAAGGCAAAAGATTGAACAGCACCGGCATCCTCCCCGACAGTCGAACCGCCTTCCACGCGGGTCCTCTTCCTCTGCGTCAAAATAGCACTGGGATCAATCTCCTCGACCTCTGGATCTGACGCGGGCCCCGAGCTCGACGTCGAGTCCACCCTCACCGGCTGAGGAGCGTTCGGGCTTTGTGGTGGTCCCATCCTCGTCATCTGCGGGGGCTTCACGACCCTCCTGCCTCGCCTCTGGTCGTTTGACAATTTCAGGAGCCTTTCGTGTCGGCTAGCCATCGTACCTGTACGAAATAAAGGAAAAGTCAGTACCGAGCGACCTGCATACATAAATGACGAATAAAGAATTTCAGGCAATCAACCTAACAGGCGGGCTGCCTGCCTATATGTCGGACATTCCACCAACGCCTTGGTGTCGATCGGGCGAGACTCGAACGTCGGGTAACCGTCTTTGTCGAGGATATCATTCCCTTCCCGCGTAACCCATTGGGCAGGATGAAAACTGTCGACAAAGTTGCAAAGAGCCTCGTACGCCCGCTGATCTTTCGAGCACATGTCCCCGACAGCGGTATGGAAATAACCTGTCCCATGATCGTAATGTCGGGACATCCAGTACACCGGGAACTTAGCCATACGACCTAACACGGGGCTCCCGTCGTCGGCCACCATCGCTTCTCCGTCATCGTCGCTGACGGGCCCCTCCTCCTCGAAAAGGGAATCTACAGCAGAGTCGGTAATAGGGCGTACCACATACCACCTGTCCTTGAACCCCCTCACGGAGTCCATATACATCTTAAACAGTCTCCTCGACTGCTTCAGGGACACCCAGCTGTGCTTCCCTCCTCGGGACTGACGCTGCAGGTGAAATACCCGAAAGAAAAGAGGGATGGTCGCCCCTATCCTTAAGTAGCGACACGTCAACTCAAACGCCCGGATGAAGGCGAGAGAGTTTGGGTGTAGCTGGGACGGGGCCAGCTCCAAATGCGTAAAGACCCCGGCCTGAAAATCTGTGAACGGCAGCCGCAGCCCTAAGTCTTTAAACGCGATCTCATACATCGCGAGGCTGTAGTTTGGATACACCGAGCAGATTCTTGCATTGGTCGACGGAAGCATGACCACGAAGTTCTGCTGGAAGTCGGGCTGGTCCTGACCCTCTTCAATAGCGGTGAATGGATGTCGGTCATCCCGACTATATATCGACGCTGTCCCCCGAGGCTCGACACCCACCCATTCCAGCAATGGGTCGGTCACGGTATCTATAAGGGTGGCCGACTCATCGGCACTCTGTTCTTCGCGATCACGACGCCCGGAGGAGCTCGGCTCATCCGCCATGGTTACCTGCAGAGCACGGGAAACCAATCAGATTGAGCGTGAAGTCCTATGCTCGACATAATCATGTCGTCCATACACTACTACACAAGTCCGTTTTCACAAGTGGATGTCTCCCCGACTCTCCTGAACCCAGTGTTCTTCCTCAAACCAACTGCGCGGCCACTCTTCAAGCATGTCGACCCGAGGTATGAACATCGCGGGCCGCACTATGAAGCCCACGGCCACGACCATAAACATACCGGGCACCGCCATGAATCAGGCGCCCCGGATCATGAAGACCCCGGGCAGCTCTGAAGTTTTTCACTTAAAACTATGAATGTGTCGGCCACGAGTATGCGTTTGCCGGTCCTAGACATGAATATGTCGGGCAAAACACGAGTCTACCGGGCTAATCCCACACGCACGGTCCTAAAACATCTACAATTTACAGGAATCATGCATTCTAAAACGGAAAAATAAAGAAAGTAGATCACTTACTTGGATCAAAGTTTGGGATTTGGCTAAGAAATGAAGAATCTGAGACGGGAAGTCACAACTGGAGAAAGTGTTGAGAGCGGCAACGGAGAGAGCACGGAGAACGGAAAACGTATTATGGGGCCCAAGGATCCTATTTATAGTGATGACGTGGAATACCAAACGTCACCTCGTTCAACCACGGACTCCATCTCCTCGACGCGCTGCTCCCAACGTAATGATGACCCTACCCCCCTAGGGTGGCGGCACAGCTCCCGAAAGATGCCTCGTGTGCTCGACCGACACGCCCGGTACGGATCCTCCACGCACCCACCACCGAGGACATCTCCGAGCACGACACGAGGAGGCCCCTCGAGGGCCCACACCTCCATCCCGGGCACGAGACCTCAACGACGGAACAACTTGGTTTCAAGTCATGGCTCCTTGCAAAGGAACCACGACTTGGGGGGCTCCTGTTCTGGACTGGGCCCGACAGGCCCAAAAGCATTACTGAGGCCCAGTCCAAAGAGACTCACTAAGGACCACATTGGGAAAAGGGGGTCACGTCCATGCCCGACACCCTGATGTCCACCTCGACATCCCGATGTCCAACCCACGCGGTGAAGTCGTGCTCGACACCCTGCCGTCAGCTCCATGTCCTGGCGTCCAGGTCGACACCCGCCGTCCAGCTCGAGGTCCTGGCGTCGAGCTTAGCACCGTGCTGCCCAGCTCGACATGGTCCCGAGCTACCCGGCTAGGGCAGACTCAGTCCACCGTTCCCCCAACGATACTCCGGAAAGACCGCGTCTCCGTCCGCCCACACTTCACGCAGCACATCCAGGAAGGGGACCACGTGCGGGTCCCCACTACCCGCGTAGAACCTGGCAGTTCCTCCATTGGGCCAAATTCGCACGGCCCAACGAAGGAACCTTGGCCCAGCGCTGGGGGCTATAAATACCCTCTGTTTCCAGAGGGTCAGGTATTCATCATTCTAACCTCAACTCTATTATCTGCTCGTACTCCCACTGACTTTAGCATCGGAGTGCCTTGCAGGTACCCCCCCCCCTTCCTCGTTCAAAAAGCCTTCAGCTCGGAGCAAGCCGTGACGGTCCAAACCTTCTGATCAGGTCAGATCAGTAACGTTCAAAATTCCTGCTGAAATACCAACAGACAAATGGCTGCAAGTCAGAACTGACAAGGGTAAAGACAAATGGAGAAATAGTGAACGAAACGCACGCCACGCCATGACATATAGAAGGCAGTTTAACATGGCGAAGAGGGAAGAAGTGAGGTTAGAAAACTACAAAGGAAGAAACCCTATGTCAAGATCACAATGGCGAAGGCAACAGAGAATTCGAAAGGCTGAAAGGGAAGCTATGGCAAATAAAGGAGAAACTTCGATAAAAAACCAAGGAGAATCAAGCACCAACAAACCCACACCAAATAATCAACCTGAGGACAAACCCCCAGTTAGTAGGAGACTCTTCTCTGAAACACAACCAAATGAATCGAAGGAATACACACCAGGTCCAGAAGAAGACGAGGATATGCTAACTGACAACTTCGAATCAGAGGGGGAGTCTTCACTCAATATCAATTGCAACGTGGTATCTGTACTACCTTGTGAGTTCGGACAGGAAACTGAAATTGAAGAGTATGAGGAGGATGATACAATAGATCTGATGAAGCATAGGCCAGTGTGTTACTACGTAATGGATAACGGAGCTGTCGAGGAGCAGAATGCTTTCTTCGAGCGCCCAGAGCCAGCTATGAAAAATCATCTGAAGCCATTATTCATTCGGGCAAAGGTTGGTGCCCATGGCGTAAATAAGGTCTTAGTGGATGGGGGCGCTGCAGTTAACTTAATACCCCATTTCATGCTGAAAAAGTTAGAAATACGCGAGGGTGACATCAAACCACACAACATGGTCCTATCCAACTACGAAGGGAAAATAGGTCAAACATTGGGGGTAGTTCAACTGGACTTGACGGTAGGATCGAGCTGCAGGCCCACCATGTTCATGGTGATCGAAGCCAAAGGCAACTACAACTTGTTGTTGGGAAGAGAGTGGATCCATGGCGTAGGAGCAGTTCCTTCGTCAATGCATCAGAGGTTGGTTTTATGGAGAGAAGATGGGATTATAGAGAACATCGAAGCGGACCAGAGTTACTTCATGACAGCAGTCAACTTAGTTGACAAGAGAAATTATGACAAACATTTGGCCAAGATTTCTCCTTGTTCCCCTAACGACGAAATCAACGAAACCAGGAACGCACACTATTATATGACCCTTCGCCATGATGGCATGTATTGGGATAGAAGAATAGTCAGTGAAGATGAAGGAGTCGAAGGTACTACGCAAAGACGGCCAGCAGGCTGGGAGTTCGACAACCTTGCTCATGAATGAGTCCTCCTTCTTCGAAAGGATTTCGGCCTATATGGCTGAGAACGAATGGAAAGCGGCCTTAGAGGCTGAAATAGATAAATTGGCTGTAGAAGTGAACGAAATAAATTGGGATGGTTCGAAAGGCTCACCCTTTGAATAATACGAAATAGATCAAAGGCTAGATGCCATCTATGATAAAGAACCCCTAGGCTTCGAGAGAGACCCCATAGACTCAAGTGCCAAAATGTTGGCGCAGGATCCGCTCGAAGAAGTGAATTTGGGGGATGAGAACACGAAAAGAATAACCTACATAAGCGCAAAACTTGATCCAGGCCTCAAGCAGGAAGTGATCGAAGTCCTCAAGAGAAACAAAGATTGCTTCGCGTGGGACTATGATGAAATGCCTGGTTTAAAGAGGGAGTTAGTGGAGCACAGACTTCCAATCAAGGATGGCAAGAAGCCCATCAAGCAAACTCCTAGAAGATTCGCACCAGCGGTTCTCACAAAGATCAAAGCTGAGATCGAAAGGTTGCTACGCTGCAGATTCATCAGAACCACAGGGTATGTCGAATGGTTAGCAAATATAATGCCTGTTATTAAGAAAAATGGCTCTCTGAGAATTTGCATAGATTTTAGGGATTTAAATACTGCAACCCCTAAAGATGAGTACTCCATGCCTGTGGCAGAAATGTTAGTAGACTCTGCTGCAGGATTCAAATATTTAAGTATGTTAGATGGATACTCTGGGTACAATCAGATTTTTATTGCTGAAGAAGATGTTTCCAACACAGCATTTCGTTTCCCAGGAGCCTTAGGCACCTACGAATGGGTAGTGATGCCTTTTGGTTTAAAGAATGCTGGGGCAACTTATCAAAGGGCAATGAATTCGATTTTCCATGATTTCATTGAAACCTTTATGCAGGTGTATATTGATGATATAGTCATCAAATCTATATCTGCAGAAACCCATTTGCATCATTTGAGCCAATCATTCGAACGAATGAGAAAACATGGCTTAAAAATGAACCCCCTTAAATGTGCATTTTTTTGTGCAGGCTGGAGATTTCCTTGGCTTTGTGGTTCGTAAAAAAGGAATCGAGATCAACCAAAATAAGACCAAAGCCATAATGGAGACGAAAGCACCTACATCAAAAAGGGAGCTGCAATCTTTGCTAGGGAAGATTAACTTTCTCAAAAGGTTCATTTCGAATCTAAGTGGAAGAACCCAAGCTTTCTCTCCGTTGCTTCGTTTGAAGCAAGGCCAAGCCTTCAAGTGGAACGAAGCCCATCAGGAGGCATTTGATAAGATAAAAAGATATCTCTCTCAGCCTCCCATCTTGTCTCCACCTTCATGGGGAAAGCCCATGAGATTGTACATATCCGCCTCTGAAGTTAGTATAGGTAGTATGTTAGCACAAGAAGATAGCAATGGCATCGAAAGAGCCATATACAATTTAAGTAGGGTATTGAATGATGCAGAGACTAGATATAGCAATATAGAAAAGCTATGTCTCTGTTTGTACTTTTCTTGTATGAAACTTAAGTATTATATAAAGCCTGTTGATGTTTATGTTTCATCTCATTTCGATGTTATCAAACACATGCTTTCGAAACCAATAATGCATAGCAGAGTTGGTAAATGGGCTTTAGCCTTAACAGAATATTCTTTGACTTTCATGCCTTTAAGAGCTGTGAAAGGTCAGGTAATTTCTGATTTCATTGTGGACCATTCACTGGTCGAAAAGACTGTCATGGGTTACATTGAAATGCAACCTTGGAAATTATACTTTGATGGTTCAACCCGTAGGGATGGTAGTGGTGTTGGAGTTCTTATAATTTCTCCTGAAGGAATTCCAACAAAATTCAAGTATAAGTTAGATGGTCCTCGTTGCTCGAACAATGAAGCTGAGTACGAAGCGCTTATTGTTGGACTTGAAGCTTTGTTGGAATTGGGGGTAACTAGAGTCGAAATTAAAGGAGACTCAGAGTTAGTGGTCAAGCAAATAACAAAGGAGTACAAATGCATAAAGAAAAATCTGATGACATACTTCGTCATAGTTAACAGGCTACTTAGGAAATTCGAATACATGGATATTCAACATATACCAAGAATAGAAAACCAAGAAGCAAATGACTTAGCACAGTTGGCTTCAGGTTATAAAGTTTCTACCAAAAACTTTGAGGATTTGGTCGAATTAAGAGGTAGGGTTATGGCTACTAGACTCATACCATCAGATCTAGAGAATATAAAATTAGGTTGTGCTGATAAACAGGGATTCGAAGTACTAGCCATAGACACCTTATCAGATGCGGATTGGCGAAGTCCACTTGTGGGTTATTTAACAAATCCAACACTGAATGTTGATAGGAAGATAAAATATAGAGCATTATCATATGTCCTCATGGGAAATGAATTGTTCAAAAAGACCCAGGAAGGCGTATTACTGAAATGCCTAGGAGAAAGTGAGGCATACTTAGCATTGTCAGAAGTCCACAATGGGGCATGTGGGGCACATCAAGCAGGTCATAAAATGAAATGGTTGTTATTTCGATATGGCATGTATTGGCCCAGAATGCTCAAAGATTGTATAGACTTTGCTAAAGGGTGTGAAGAATGCCAGAAACATGCAGGTATTCAACATGCTCCTGCAAGTGAGTTACATTCGATCATTAAACCATGGCCCTTTAGAGGATGGGCATTAGATTTAATAGGAGAAATAAATCCTGCTTCGTCTAAAAGACAGAAATATATCTTGGTAGGAATAGATTATTTTACCAAGTGGATAGAAGCAATACCATTAATAGCTGCTGATCAAGAGGCTATTATTGAGTTCATACAGAAACAAATTATCTATAGGTTCGGATTGCCAGAGAGCATAACCACAGACCAAGGTTCTGTGTTTACTGGTAGGAAGATGCAAGAATTTGCTCAAGAGATGGGGTTTAGATTACTAACATCAACACCATATTATGCTCAAGCAAATGGTCAGGTCGAAGCAGCCAATAAAGTGATAATAGGGTTAATTAAGAAACATGTTGGTAAAAAGCCAAGGAACTGGCACAAGACTTTGGACCAAATACTATGGGCCTGTAGAACATCTCCTAAAGAAGCTACTAACATCACGCCTTTCCAACTAACATTTGGTCATGATGCAGTTCTACCAGTGGAAATTCATCTACAATCAGTTCGAATTCAAAGACAAAGTGAGATCCCATCTGCATTATATTGGGAGATGATGATGAATGAGTTAGTTGAGTTAGATGAAGTTAGATTGCGTGCATTGGAAATCCTAATGAGACAAAAGGAAAGGGTAGCCAGGGCATATAACCAAAGGGTGAAAGGAAAAGCATTCACTATTAATGACTTAGTCTGGAAAGTCATATTGCCCATGGACAAGAAAAATAAAACATTAGGTAAATGGTCACCTCATTGGGAAGGACCTTTTCGAATAGTAAAGATATTTTCAAACAATGCATATGAAATCGAAGAGTTGGCTGATGATAAGCGAATCCTAAAGGTTAATGGGAAATATTTAAAGAAATATAAGCCACGCCTGCAGGAGATTCGAATAATAACAACGTAATCGAAACATCATAAAGGAATGCCAAAATGGTAATATAGATTGCCAAAATGGCGTTGTTTGGATATTACAGACCAAAATTCAACCAAGTTTCAAAACTAATTAAATAAACAGAGATTTAAAAATAGGCATTGTTCCTCAATCTATTAAAAGTACTCTGAAAGGACTCAAGCCTTTGTTGAGTAAAGCGCCTTGCTCCTTCCAGGGTAGCTACTTCTCCCTTAAGTTGCTCTGCTGCTTCCATTTCTGCAAGTCCTTTGTTGAGGAGTTCTTCGAACTGATTGCCAGCAGTATTGGTTTCATATGCCAATTGTTGTTGTTGAGCCTCCTTAACCTTTTGTTGGAGCTCTTGAATTTGCTTTTCCCAGAGAATAATAGACTGAGCTCGAGCTTCATAGTCAGTTTTGGCTTGCTTTATATGCATGGCTTGGTCTTCAGCTTCTTTAGAGAGCTTCGAAGCATGCTCATAAGCAGCGTCCATGGCAGTTCGTTTTTCCTGGACCTTTTTAGTAGCAAATTCGTCTTGAAGAAGACACCCAGTCACGTTATCTAACAAAGATTGAAGATCGAATAATATGGTGCTGACTGGCAAAGAGCAGGTGGCGAGGTTAACTTGCGTAAGTAGCTCCTTCATGGTATAGCAAGCTGTATTATCCTTCTTGAGCACTTCGAACAAGTCCACATCAAGGATTGTTCTCCTAATTCTGTTAAGGAGTACAACTCTATCATCTGAGGGCAATGGATTGTTAGTCGAACTAGTACCATCCCTAGCAAGAGGAATGTCCCTTTGAGCTAGTTTAGCCTTCATATACCCAATTGGGTCTTTTCGTCTTAGGAGAGCTAGCTCCTCTTCAGTCATTTGAGATTGAGACGATTGAGGAAGTTCCATGCGCAAGGGAGTCACATCCATCTCGACTTCCATAGGCTCATTGGTCTGGTCACCTTCACCTTCACTTTTTTCTCGCTCATTGCCTTCTTCATTATCAACCAGATCCACCACTTCGATATCATTGTTCTCACTGCTATTGACATTTGACTCTGCTCCATCAGTCGAACCATTTTGAGCATCTTCTTCCTCGGATCCTTCCTCTGCAGATTCTTCGTTCTCTTGATCAGAATCAGCCTTCTCCTCTTCAGTATGAATGTCCTTTGGGCTCTCTTGAAGGGTTTCGAGAGGAGACTTTGGAAGAGAAGTTTTTGGTAAAATCTCTGCAGATTCATGAAGTGTTGCTTCGTTCGTTTCTTTCGAAGGAGGAGAAGTGCTTTGGTCATCTTGTTGCTCTGAAGCCCCAGTCGGAACCGCCATGTTGGAGGATCCTTTATTTTGCACCAGGTTACTGGAGTCCCCATGAGGAGAAGAGTTGATGGGAGCAACAGTCTTTGATGGAGAAGTCGAAGTAATAGGAGTTGGGTTCGAAATGTCCTGCAGAGACAAAGAATATTAAGAGCATGCACCAAGTAGTTGTTGTTGGTATGGATAAGGTCACATCATCAGTGGTTTCGACAGATTGTTGGGAGGTACTTCCTTCTTTAGACTTCGAAGCAACGGACTTTATCCTGATGGCTGAAAATCGAAACAATTAAGGTAAAAGTTAAAAATGAAGAAAGTAAGAAACATTTGGGATTTTCCCAAGCATTCGCACCTGCGCCTTGATTAGATATAATCGACATGGCAGAAAGGTCATAGCGAAGATGTCCTGGGAAATCATGGAGCCAATGACGAGCCCATGTCACAGTCTCAGATGGCTTTGGTTTCTTTTGAAGGTATTTGAACATTTCTTTGCAAGTGAACCACCAAGGGTATGGAGGAAACCAAGCCAGAGCCAGTTCTGAGGTAGGCAACCTAGGGAATTTAGGTGGATGCATTTCGAGTGCCAACCTATACCTATCCTCAGGTGACAACCCTGAAGGAAGTTTGAGCTTAGAAATTTTTTCTTTAAATTTTTCCTTCAAGGTCTCAGCCGCTTGATGCACAGTGGTTTCTAAGTGTGTGGGATCATAAGTGGTTTCGAAATAATTTTGAAAAGCCCTAATCTCTTTGGCGTGAGTGAACATACCTTTCTTGGAGTGTACCTGCACATCGAACGCATCAGTTAGTTTCTGTTGAATGGAGAGGGTATCGAACATATAAGATTGGTAGAACTTAGTCCACCATTCCAGAAAACCCTTCGCTGTGAAGTGTGTGGGTTCAAAGGGTAGTAGTTCAAATTGAGCGAAGTCTTGATATTGTTCCTGTTGCAGTTTGGCTTCTCTTGCTTTAAAGGTTCGACCAGAAGTGATGGCACTCTCTGTTTGGAACAGAGGTTCAGGGATTAGTTGGCACAGGACAAATTGTCTAGAAACAAAGTTTGGTTGATAGGCAAAGAGGAAGATTTGATTCTTGGAAGGAGTGATTCGTGAGGAAATTAATCTAGGAAGCAAAAAGGCTTTCCAAATATCTTGAATTTCTTTGCTTTTAACTGCTTCTGAAAGAGACACGGTGAACCATGATGGTCCATGAGTCCTTGAAGCAAAGGGTGACATGGTCTCTTCAAATTTGTGTCTTTTGGAAAAAATCATGATGTAGTTTGAGAAAAGGACCTTGAAGTCATCTTTATCATCATTCGGGGTGAGTTTTCGCAGCCTTGTACCTTCAATAATTCTATCTGCTATCTCCGGATCTTGTTCAACAACGGTGTCAGCAGTTGATAATGAGGGTTCAAACATTGCATTAAGCCATAATTGGAGTAACCAGAAGGGGCCAGCTAGAAGGATGTTTTTGGGAGTATGGGATTTCAAACTCGAAACGACTGATCTTAAGCTTTCGTAAAGATCAACAAGTAACAGTTCGCTCAAACATACCCTCCTATTCTCATGTAAGTCTCTAGCTAGAGGGATGAACCTGCTTGCTACCTGTAAGGACCTGCTGCAGAATATGTATCTTGATAACCATAAAGTGAGGAAAGAAATATGTTCCACATCTGACACACTATCTCCTTCAGTGTGGTAATGGCTAATGAATTTGGAAAAACTGGCTAATTTGACTTCGAAGTCAATAATGCTGGAGTGTTCTTCATTATCAGGGATGTAGGTTTCTCCTACTGGTGACAAACCAGTGATGGCTGCTATATCGAAAAATGTGGGTGTTATCATTCCCCCAGGGAGATGAAAGGTGTTGTAGGTGCTGTCCCAGAAATATAAGGATGCAAATAACAATGGATGACTATAGGTGAAGCCTGGTTTCGATAACTTAATCAAATTATAGATTCCTAATTCCTCCCATTACTGGGATTTCTTGGCTTCTACTTTGGTAAGCCAGTTTTGGTAAGCTATGTCAGAGGTAGGGCAGGATCGGAATGGTTTAAAGTTGCTCTTCACGTAGTCTAACACAAAGGGATCTTTTGGGGGAACGGTTGGAGTTTCTATGGTTGTCGAATCAGAAGACTCGCCTATCTTAGGGATATCCATCTTATTAAACAAGGGTTTAAAGTTGTAACATACATGGAAGATTTTTCTAGTATCTTTCAAGATTTCAAAAACTGTAAGAGGACCCATTAGAGCAAACCTCTTTCCAGCAGAGTTAGTTGGAATCAATACCTGAGAGGCGTAGAGCATTTCCTTTTCCTTGGAGATCATTTGAGGGATAAGCACAGATTGACCTTGATAAGTACCAACCTTGCTTTTCATAATTGTTCCTGTGTTCTTGCTTTTCTTCTTGGAAGTTTTCTTCAGTTGGGATGATGTTGTTGAAGACATTGTTGAAGATTGTTGGAAGTTTTAGGGTTTTAGTAAGAGGAGAGGGAGAAAAAGTTTCAGAATGTGGAAAAAGAATAAAAGACTAAGTTGATTAGTTTTTATAGTGTGGAAGCTTAAACATCCACTAAGTGAGACTAGGATACGTGGGAGTCGTGGGTTGGATTGAGGAGGAGGTGGCGTAAAGGTTGATATTGGTAATAAGCGTGATTAATAATAATCATTGTTTTATAACTGCACCATGCTGTGAAATACTGATTCAAGACGGTTAAGAAATCCAAGAGGCGTCGTGATTGACGTGATTGAAGTCATACACAATAAATGTTATGATTACTCAAAAGTCACATCAAAATCTTGCAAATATATTTAAAATAAGTGTTTCTCAAAGGATCGAAATACATATTTTAAAGGGGCAATTTGTTGGCTGAAGATTTTGATGATAAAGTTCGAAATGAAGCAAAATTGGATGTTTCGTTGAAATAAAGCAAAATGTTACAGTTCGGAATGGTAGAAGCGGTTCTTCGAACGGGCATGTCAAAGCTCGGAGCTTCGAGTAACAGTTGTGAAGATATATTTAAAAGAAGCCTCGAAGTGGTAACGAGACTGTGTTTGAGAAATGAGTTCGAAGCGAAGATTGCCAAAGTATTTGAAATTCAAACGCGAGCGGGATGTTGGAATTCAAATATATATGCGCTGGAGCGTTCGAAGACACGTGGAGGCTAGAAAGGAGCAGTGCTCTGCATGTTCTGAACGTGGCAGAATCTTATAGGCAAGACCGTTATGGTCGAAGTAGTATAAATAGAAGTCTTAGCATTAGGATTTCGTGTGTCATATCTATTGTACAAAATTCAGTAAACATTCAAAATATCACATGGCTAGGGAAACGAATGCTCGAACAATGTACGTATGATAACACCAAACATTTATGATTCAGTAAAACTCTTTATCTTTTCCAGTTTACCTTCCATTTTCATGTCGATGTCATTCATATGCCTTTACATTCAAAGTCATTTACTTATTTCTTGCATTTAAACGTTTTCTTCTATTCGAATCCTTTACATTTCAGAAACTCTTTTACATTTCATGCTTTTATATTCATGCTTTTTACATTAAAGTCTTTACATTCAAAGTCATTTACTTATTTCTGCATTTAAACATTTCTTTGCAATCGAATCTTTATTCATACAATTCAGTTTCGTATGTCTTTATTTGATCATGTCATTAGATTCTTTTAATATGGTAATCGAAGTGAGTTGAACGTCTATAAAACATTCCAAATACAAATCCTAACTATGAATATCAATTTTACAATTAGAGTTATCCAAACGACCAATACCCCATAGGATCAATCTAGTCGATCCTGCAAGTTACCAGATAGATTAAATAACAGTCATTAAGATTATTTGATAGTTTGGAGGACTAGCGGTTGTTTACCAGAAATCACTGTAAACAGTCCCAAAATATCATTGACAGACTTCGACACACTTTCTTAAGTATGTTTGTCGCAAATACTTCCAACATGTTTTTGTTGAAAATGTCACATAATAACTTTCTTCAAGTGTTTCTTCAATCTTTTCTTGATACACTAAAAATTGATCATGCATCGAAAAATCCAGCTTACACGATGTTAACCTGATTTTGAATGAACAAGCACAATTTTTAGTGGCACTCTGTGTTCCACTATATGTATCCTTGTATTTCCCACATTTGCCACAATTAAATATTGTTTTGTTGCTTCTCCCTCTCTTGTCTATTTTAGTATCTGAATGAGTGATAATAACAATTACTTTATTTTTAATTTAAATTTCCTTAATCATCTTATCACCTCTTCTCGTGTATCAAATATTTGTGTAGTTGATAATGTATCAAATGCATCTACACATATTTAATTTTTATCGTATATATGTAAAAGAATTTCCATAGTTACAACATTTAAAAAAGTTATAAAAAATACAAAAATGACTACCAAATAACTTTACCTTAAAGTTTTCGGGTTAAGAAATTGTAAAGTCACCGGATAACATTGTACAAAGTCATTTGGTACAATTAAAAAAAAACTACAAATCATATAATTACTCAATTAGTTTTCTCATAAAAAATTACAAATTAGATAAATTTATGATAAATAAAAAATATGTATTAGATGACAATTTTAACATTTATTCGTAAAAATTTGCCGCTTCTCTCTCTCTTTTCATTTTAAGTATCTAGACGAGAAATAATAGAGATTACTTTATTTCTAATTCAAATTTATTTAACCACTTTATCACCTCTTCTCGTATATAAAATCTTTATGTAATTAATAATGCATCAAATATATCTAGACATATTTAATTTTTATCGCATATATGTAAAATAATTTCCATAATTGCGACATTAAAAAAAGTAAAAGAAAAATACAAAAATGAGTACCAAATAACTTCCCTTGAAATTTTAAATTGTAAAGCCACCATATAATATTGTACAAAGTTATTTGGTAAAGTTAAAAATACTACTCTTTATCTCAAAATAATTATGTTTCTAACCTCAAAAAGTTGTAGTGTTTAATGAATATTTTTTATTTTATTGGATTTAATATTTTATTTTGATTTTTAATTGTTTGTGATATTTTTGGATTAGTTGATTGTATGAATTGATGCACATTAGTTTTGCTGAGCCAATAAATTGTAGACCGTTCAGTATGTTAAAACCAAAAAAAACTTGTAAGAGTGGTATTAGCAAAATATAGGATATTGTGCAAAATATAAGATATTCTTGATTGCGTTGTTTAATTATTTTTTTTTGGATTAGTATTGATTGTATTGTTTAATTTTTTTTTTTGGATTAGTATTGATTGCATTGTTTAATTTTTTTTTTGAATTAGTATTGATGCACATTAACATTGTGTTGGTAACCTATACTTTTGCAGACCCGAACCCTCTCTAGTTTGGGAAGAGTTGCCCTGTGGTGTGTCCTACTCACAAGGAACTGTATACTCACAAAATTTAGGAATTGTATACTCACAACATAGGAGCAACATAGGAGCTGTAATAAATTCTCATATTATAACTATTTATCATTGTGGTTTAAATTTCTAAAAAATATATTGATATGGATGGAAAGACAGTTAATTTTGATATTGTCACCTAAATTGTTTCAATTACCATTCTGCATAAATTTTCTTTTAACTTGTTGAATTTATCTCATATATATTTTCAGAAACAAAATTGAATGTTTTAGATATTTTTGTTACATTCTAAGTTATGATCATCAATTATTCTAAAAATACAATTATTTGATATTTTTGTTCATAAACTATGTCAGTCTAAAAATGTCTGGTTATCTTGTAATTTTCTTATAGATTTAAACCCTCTTTTTATTAATATAAAACTATGTTTTAATATTGAAGAAGCTAAAAAAAAAGCAGGAATCTAACTAAATAGTATGTCATTTTAAAAAAAAAAGTTCCAATCTATTTATTATTCAATTTTATTTGGATGCAATCTATTAATTTTTTAAAATACTAATTTGGATTCTATATATAATAATGGTAGCACTTGCTGAATTCATGGTGGAGGAAGTTCTATTTTTGAAGTGATAATGAATGCATTAAATGACAAAATAATGAGATTTTAATGATATATAAGCATCCTCTATTTTTTTGGGTTGGGTTCTCTTAATTTTTCTCTCGCACATTCTTAGGAAAACAATTACAATTGTATTTCATCACTTACTAGTTACTAAGGGCATTTGCGTGAGTATGAGCATGAGGAAAAATTTGCTCTCGAACGCTCTACAACCTCACTTCATCTATAAGCATCACCACTTCGCAGATTTCTTCACTTGAAATTAAAACCTCACGTTCACGATTGTTCACGATTTCGAAGTTTGCTTGTGGCGAATGTAATCGCTGCTGCAGCCTCAGCTTTCGGCGCTGTCTATTCTGCCATCAATCAGGTTGCTGTCAATCTTTCTACAAACTTCTTTCTACTAACTTGGTTCTGTTCTGCTTCTTGAGATAGTCTTGAACTAGGGAAGTTGCTACTTGCTAGGCCGATTTGAACTGATTCGGAATCGAGAGAGTTCAATTTCAATTTATGATTCCAAATGAAAGAATCACTCATTGGTTCGTTAATATTGTTAATTGTGAATAGGATTAGTTTGTTACAATAGGTTGGAATTATAATTACAACATACCTGCAGAAAATTGCTTGTTAATAATGTGTGAAACCATTGTAATTTAAACAAACTCGAGTTTACGGAGGCTCCACGAGTTTACCTAGACTCCTTGAGTTTGATATGCTTGTTTGTATCACTTCACTTTCGTCATTTTGTTCATTATGAAACATCTTGATTTTTACTCACTTACAAGCTTTTAAGCTTTCCTCTGATTCCTAATATTAATAGAAGAGAATTAATAGCATGCAGGCACCATTATGCAGGATGGAGTAGATGTTGCTGGCTATCCTATGTTCGATGATGCAAAGTTTTAATATCTTGATTCACGTTATGAGCTGCTCACTCTCTTGTTGCATCTTTAAAATTCCTTATGCTATGCGTGAAGGCTGGTACAGAAGGCTATAGCTTTTGCAAGGAAGGCACACGGTGGCCAAATGCGGAAGACAGGAGATCCTTATTTAACACATTGTATTCATACAGGAAGAATTTTGGCTGTGTTGGTTCCATCAAGTGGTAAACGAGTATGTGCTCTGATTAGTTTTTCCTTTTGCACTTAATGGCAACACAGCTTTCAAAATTTCCAACCACTCGGAAGTTTTTTCCTCCTTAATTCCCCACCAATATACTCTGCAGAATGCATACCATGATGCAACAAACGAATATTCCAAATACACGCCATTTAATAAACTTGTGCTCACACCTTAACATTAACATAGCATTATCAATTAAATTGATACATACCAATGTCATTTAACCTAATTAGTATGTGCATAAATTTTACTTTGATATATTAGTTATCAAACACAATGTATATGGTGCAAATATTTGATATATTAGTGTGAGAAAGCTAGCTGGAAATGTTGAAGTTTGCAGGTAACTATAGATATACAATAAGGGTCGGCTCTAGCCTTTAGCTTTTATCTGTATATCTTTGTTGTAGGCTTACTTATTGAATACGTCCAAGAGATGGTGCCAAAAATTTGTAAATTACATAGATCTTAGTTGGAGAAACCGAGAGAAGAAATAAATGAAAGAAACCGAGAGAAGAAATAAATGAAAAGTTCAAGATATGGAAATATTCCCTCGGGTCTCGAATATAAGCAACATGGACAAAAAGTAGGGATAAAATTAGAAATAATGTAGGACTTAAATGCATTTAAATATTTTTCTTAAAGGGTGAGTTTTTTTGTAAAGTTGCTTATATATGAGACCGGAGGGGGTAAGCCTTAGAAACTCATGGTTTCCGCTCAAGTAGAAGTAGAACAAAATATATGAAATAGAGAGACACAGAGGTATAGATAAAATTTGGAAAACAACAGTGTCTCAAATCACACATTTTAAGTATCTCAGTCCATCATACATAGTAATTCAATGTAGAGATAGATGTCAATCATAGGTGTGTGGATAAAAATAGTGGAATGCTTCACATGTGATTTGCGATGGAAAACTATCAATTACATTAAAGAAATTTTTGTTAATTAACACTAACACCTACAACAGGGTTTGAAACTGATGTCAGGCAGTAAAAAGACAGCATGAAAGTAAGCTCTGTGTCACAAAGACAAGGACGCTTTGACGGACAGTAGTTACACAAGAAAAACAGAATTAGAAATACAATTAGTATAGCAAAAGGTGTAGAGTGCCATTTTAGATGATTTGGGCATGTCTAGAGACCTATTGAAGCACTGTTGAGGAGAATTTACCAAATGAAAGATACTCCAATTACTAGAAACAGAGGCAGACCAAGGAAAACTATTGGTCAAATCATTAAGAGTAATTTAAAAATAAATGATCTATAGTTGGATCTAATGCACGACAAGAATTTAATGTAACCAACTCTACTTCTAGGAAAAGGCAGTTATTTTGTTCTTATATAGTACTATATATTATTAAGTTTTGAGAGGCTATACTAGTATACCTTATTGATCGTGTTTCATTTTATTGTTCATTTGTTTGATATCTTGACATTGTGTTGCAGGCTGTTGAAACAATTGTGGCTGGTATTTTACATGACATAGATGATGACACTTGCCAAAGTCTACATGACATTGAGACAAAGTTTGGGGATGATGTGGCCGAGTTGGTAGCCAGTGTTTCTAAGCTGAGTTATATAAATCAGGTAGCATATAGAGGAAGAAAAGATTATCTTTTCTAATACTTTTTAATCTTGTAGTGGGGCTTTACATCATGGTTGTCAAACTCTACGATTAACACATAAATTCACAAGAGCTTATGACTCTAGGGATCAAAATTGAGTTAATTCACTTTTAAAATCTTATGTAAACAGAGATCGCTTGTACAGAAATCATGACTTTGAAGACGATTAAACGAGTCTATAAGATAATTGTGAGAAATTCCGTTTTATAATTAGTGCATGTATTGTTAGAAATTCAAGTGTGAGAAGTTGCATGTTGGGTAAAAATAAGTTTGGTATAACTGAAAATGGCGACATACTTATTGCTTAAAGGTTTTGTGTCAAGACATAATGTCAAACACATTATTCCATTTTGGTTTAAAGAATGGGTTGTGTGAAGACCATTGCGATTTGGAGAGAATACTAGTTTTGGAACTCACATTTGAAGGGGAGAATAGTGAAGATTCAAATGTCAGGGATGAAGTTCTACACTTGTTTATAATGGATTAAATCAGGACCATAAAAGTAGAAAGAAAAATCTATATACTGGTTGACTTAATATTTCAATTCAAGATTTGATATCAAGCTCTGTATTGTGGATCTTTCCCTGATGGTGGAGATTCTCCAGCGTTTAAGAATTCCCCAAACATTCTAACATAACTATAGTGCAATACCTTAAGAATTTAATATATATATATATATATATATATATATATATATATATATATATATATATATATATATATATATATATATATATATATATATATATATATATATATATATATATATATATATATATATATATATATATATATATTAGAGGCATGCATTTCAAATCTCTCAACAACTTCAGAGTCTGACCACTCCGATTCTCAATCTTCAGTCTGAATTTCTTGAATTCAGCAAACACCTCGTGTTTGAACTTTATGAGAGATATCCATGTCATTCTGGTGAATTCATCAACGAATGAAACAAAGTATTCATTCCCTTCAGTTGATGCTATTAGGAATGGATCGCTCACATCAGAATGCACTACTCCTAAGGCATGTTTTGCTCTCGAAGCTACTTCTGATATAAATGGTAATCTTGGTTGCTTTCCTTTCATGCACATCTTACATGACTTCTCATGCTTCTTAATTGTAGGAATTTCATGTACCAGCTTCTTTGATTTCAGATGCCCTAAGCTTCTAAAATTCAGATGATCAAATTTTCTATGTCACAATTCACTCTCTTTGACAATACTTGTTGCACTAAGACATTCAGAGTATGCAGTTCTAACATTCACCTTGAATATTCAGTTATTTCTCTGTTCTGATTCTATAATCAGCTTCTGATTATGGTCATACAGTTTCAGAAGATTGTCCTTCATGATAACCGAAAACTTTTCTCAATCAGTTGTCTCACACTCATCAAATTGCTTTTCATGTCAGATACATACCACACATTCTAGATCACAGCTGCTTTCCTTAGAATGACTCTGACATTTTCCATACCTTCTGCATTGAGGTATTTATCATCAACACATTTGATCTTTGTACTCTTTCCAGAGTCAAAATCAACCAACCATTTCTTGTTTCCATTAAGATGGTTTGAACACCCTGTGTTCATATACCACCATTCTGATGAATTCATATTATCAGATTCAGAGGCCAAAAATAGCACAAGTTCATCATCAAACTCTCCTCTGGCTATATTTGCTTCTTCTGACTTTCTTTATTTGTTTGACCAATAATCTTTGGCATAGTGACCAAAGTTCTTGCAACAATAACCCTGGATATTCTTCTTGTCAGACTTCTCATTTTCCTTATGGACATTCTTCCGTCTATCAGAGTTTGAAGCTTCTGACATTTGACCACTATTAGTTTTCTTTCTGGCTTCAGACCAAGTCTGTTTCTGATACTTCTTATCAGAAGTTACTTTCAGAGTCAGCTGCTCTACTTTTCTCTCAGAAGTTCTTGCAGTCATACGCAACTCATGCGATTCTAGACTACTTTGCAGCTCTTCAACTCTCATGGTGTTCAGATCTTTGGAATGTTCAATTGCTACCACAATGTAATGATTATTTGTTCAGAAATAGTTTTTCTACAAGATTTCATCTCATTAGTGATCAAAATCACTCTAGAGATGTACTCAAAAACCTTCGCATTGTCCTTCATGATGAAATTTTTATATTGCTTTTTGAGAGACTGAAGCTTCACCTTCTTTACTGATGTATCACCACCATAACATCTGACCAGTGTGTCCCATGCAGCCTTCGTTTCAGAGTCAGCAATCTTCTCAAACACGTTCGCATCCACACATTGATGGATATAGAACAACGCCTTCTGGTCTTTCTTCCTTAGCGCCTTTTGTGTTATCTTTTGTGTCTCTGTTGCGTATGCTTATATCAGATCATATCCATTGGTGACAAGATCTAACACCTCTTGAGAACCAAATAACACGCGCACTTGGATCTTCCAACGATTTTAATTTTTGCCATCAAATACTGGAAGCTTGGAATGTATATTGCCACCGTTTCCGTTCATCTTTTACCTTGTGTAAATTTATACAGAAACTCAATAAAGCTGTGTTTTCCAAATTCCCAGAATCAGAAATAACGATTATCATAACACCTCACTGTTCTCTCGTGTTTCTCGTGGAGTTCTAACCGGAGCTCTAGATATCATTTGTTGATGCACAAAGAAGAGATGAAAGGCAAAAGGAATATATTTAATGGCGGCTACAAAAATAAGGAATAACGATTTACAAGGAATTACATTGACCTACCTCACTAAACTATTTATACACAAAATAAAATTTTAAATATCCCCTAACAAAGATATAAAAAGATATTTCTAAATTAATTCTTAAAATATAAATTAATTCTAACAATATACATATTATAGAAGAGAGATACATAACAGATAAATCATCAAAATCTCATCTAATTTGAGATGCTCAAGGTTCCTAATTCTTAATCAACTCATCCACAATATTGTAGCAGTAACCGATGAACTTATTAACAAGTCCCAGTACAAGAAAGTTGAAATCTATTTTTTTTTTTTAGTAAATGTGAAAATTTGTCTTCAAAATTTCACTCAAATACACCGAGAGTTTTCATTGACTATAGAAAATGAGTTTTTGAAACTAAAACAAATTCAGATTTTACAAAATCTATTATATGTAGCAAATATGGTTTCTATAGAATACAAAAGATATTTAACTTAAAGGGATAATCTAACAATGCCGAACAAGAATCTCAGCCAAATTGCATTTCATAAGAACAAATATCATATTTGTTTGTCATCAAAATCATTTTAAGTTGAGCAAAACAGAAAATTTTCAAATTTATAAGTTTATATTTTTATTTGTTCATAACAAATTCAATTTTAAAAATAACTGAACAAACTGACTGTTTGTTTATAGTCTCTTTAATCTAACAAAAGTTCAAGTTATGCTAAACTTTCAAAATGGAAGTGCTAACTCTTAATAATTCATTAATTATAGAAAAACAAAAATAAACGACGGTTTAGATTCATATCCTATCTCTATTTTAATATGATTGTCGTTTAAAATTTTTGTACACAAATTAAGAAATATATATTGTCATAAAATATTATATTTTTACAAAATTAACTCTATTAATATATTAGAAATAGTGTAGAGAATAAAAAATAGAGTACAATTGAAAAAATAATAATTATTACTATATTGAAAAATAAAAATAATTATTATTTTAAAATAAAATTTACACTCATGTTAAAATGGAAATAATAAGTATAACAACTCTGATAATACTGGAACAAATTCTACTTTTAAACAGATAAAGGATTACCTCGGAATTTATTATTTTCAGTAATTATCCCAAAAGCTTATGCAGTTTCACGAATCATAATGTCACCGGCACTGGCGGAGCCAGCGTCCGGCCAGCTAGGGCAGCTGCCCAGGCTCGGCCGCCTCGAATCACTTTCATGAAACTCTTCTCTCCCTCAATACGATGAACAATGAACAAGACTACAACTCCTTCACTTTTCACTGCCTCCAATGAACTTGAAGGAGGTTTGTTTCATTCTTATCCGATAGATTTAATTTTTTCATAGACATTGTTTCTCTATAATTAGCCTCATATCTTCTTCTTCAAAAGTTATACCCATAGTAAGCATTACATATAGCTTAGTTCTGTTGATTGTATTTTGCCCGCCAAGTGTTTGATGAATTGCTTGATTATACTATGTTTGTAAATGGATATTTTTGTCCATAGATTGGCCATGGCATCAGTATCAAATTGTTGTTGTTACCACCGTTTTGCAACTTGCACACTAACTGTTCGATAAATTGCCTCAACTAAGTTTTTTTCTCTCTTTTTCGCGTTTGTTTCTTACCTTCTTGGGTGTTCCCCTCCTCTGGCCCTGATCCCACTGATGTAGCAAGATTGTGTATCCAGCCATATATTGATCTTTCTGATTTGATTACTCTCCTGATCATGGATTCTTTGCTTTGTTACTTTTGCAGGACTGACAGCGCTATTAAGTTTGGATGGTTTTTCATGTTTTACCTGGTATTGACTATTTTGCTTTATGCATGTTAGCTTTGTTTTGCATTTGGACAAAATTAAATTAGCCTAATTTCTTTTTCTGCTTACAGCTTCACCTTGGATTCTGTATCTTAGCTGCAGTTGCTCCTCCTATAGTTTTCAAAGGAAAATCATTGACGTATGTTGACTTACTATCCACACACACACCCCATTTAACATGACTTTGTTGCTTGTTCCTAATTTCCTATTAGGGATGTCAATGGGGCGGGGCGGGGCCGGGGGGACACTTCCCCATCTTTTTCCCCGCCATCAAATTCATTCCCCGTCCCCGTCCCCGATCTCCGTCACGGGGGAATTTCTATCCCCATCCCCGTTCCCCGCGGATCCCCGTTCCCCGCGGGGATCCCCATAGATCCTACATTTATTCATTAATATTTTATTTTTTTAAAATGTTTATATTTTCTATAAAAATAAAAAGCACAAAGAATTCACATATTTATTATGTTATTAAAAAATACTAGTATTTGACATTTATTATTTTTTATTAAAAATACTAATGGAACACAAAATAATAATATTTTTTTTATAAATTTCTATAAAATGCTATAAAATTCAACAAAATGAACTATAATACTTTTTAAAGTAACAATATGCCTAAACAACTAAAAAAATCCAACAACATAATTATGCTTAAAAAAACTATACTTCATCAAAACTAATAAGGGATAATTATAAAATTTAGCATCATGAGTATGCTTGAAAAGCTAAAAAATACTTCATAATAAGTCAACTAAAAGCAAAAGTCAACATATCTCTATTTGCTCAATTGATAACACACGTAAAGTAGAAATATCAAAATACTTAAAACAAAGTTACATATAAATAAACTAAAATATTAAGCAAAATATCCAAACAAGTAATGATCAATCATGTCTCTCTTTCCAACTTCTCCTTGCAAGGTCTTCTTCCTCATTCCACAATTAGATATGACTTTCTTTTTCCTACGAGTCATGTTCAATTGATTACAAGTTTATATATAAAGGAAATGACTAAAAAACCTAATCTAAAATATATATATATATTAAATTAACTATATTAAAATAATAGGCGGGACGGGGGGTGTATTCCCCGTCCCCGTCCCCGAAATGCTCTCGGGGGAATTTTTCTCCCCATCCCCGCCCCCACGGGAGAAAATTCCCCATCTTTGGGGCCCCGAACGGGGCGTTCCCCGCGGGGATCCTCATTAACAGGTCCAAACTGACATCCCTATTTCCTATGTATATAGCTTGTGTTATTCTCATTTTTTGGCCTTATGCTTAGTAATGTCTTCTTATTGATGCAGAGGCATTCTGTCAGTCATAGATGTAGTTGGTGACTATACTTTAGTTGGGGTGAGTATGCTTATCTTGAAGTGTTTATGATTCCTACGTATGTTTCATTGTTATATGTCGTAACATTTCCAATTTGTTGACACAATTTCACACATGCTAAGCCAGTTTAACGTTTTTCACACAAGCCACATTACAGCTCTAAAGCAAATACTGCAAAATCCAATCAGTGAAAAACTTTCTGCTTCTAAACGACTGAAAGTTGGTTCTATTTTTGTCGATTTGCTGCTTTCTGCTTCGGAACAACTGATAACTGATTAAGTTTTTGTCCATTTTCTTGTAGATTTTCTACTTCATTGGATTTGGATTTTTCTGTCTTGAAACATTGATCAACGTCTGGGTTATCCAGGTTTGATTACACTTAACTATTTAAACATTTTTTCTTAAAACAGATGCATCTTCCGCTTAGAATGCACCCATCACTGCCCATGCTTCATAATTTTTCTGGCTCCGCCACTGGCCAACAGTTCCAATAAAATTGGGTTAGTTTACACTCCACAGCTGCAAAACATAAAAATAGACTTTCTTAGATCCAAATGATAGCGTGAAATACTACTCAACAACATCCCTAACACTAACACTATTTAAGATGATTAAAAATAGCCTTTGTCGGTTACCGGTAGCAACAATTTCAACACAACATTCAATGAACATATAACTAATCACTTATAATGAGACATGAGAACAACAGGGTATTTATAATGAGAGATGAGAGAAATAAATATTAACTATTAGATTAATAAAAAATTATTTATTAAAATATTAATATGATTATTAATTTTTCTAGTTGATATTTGTTCTTCTCATAATTCATTATATAAACCATCATATGCTCCATCATATATATATATATATATATATATATATATATATATATATATATATATATATATATATATATATATATATATATATATATATATATATATATATATATATATATATATATATATATATATATATATATATATATATATATATATATATATATATATTAAAGAGTATTTATATATAAGTCTCATATTAACTATAATATATAAATAGTAAATCTCTTTATATATAATAAAGTCTCCATAGTATTATCACACAGTTGATCTCAATATCTTACATGGTATCAGTAGGCGTAAAAATCCTTATGGCTACGCCAAATGTATTTAAATACACAAAACAAAGAAATTTTAATAGACCTTTAATCCAAAACATAATTAAATAAATAAAACAAAAATTATTGAAATTGTAGAAAATAGTAAAATGTTGTTTTAGATAAGGGTGTATATGAATCAGTTTGAGTTGAATTTAGACAAAACTGTGATCCAATCTGATCTGACCTGATCAGAGTTGGACCGTCACAGCTGACTTCAGGCTGAGTCTGAATGAGATGGGGAGGAGGGGTACCTCCAAGACACTCCGGTGGCAAAGTGAGAGGCGGAATGAGCAAGCAAGTATGAATTTAGGTGTGAATGAATGAATACCTGACCCTCTCGAAAGAGAGGGTATTTATAGCCCCCAACGCTGGGCCAAGGTCTCTTTATTGGGCTGATCAAACAGGCCCAACAAAGAGACTGCCAGGTTCTACGTGTGTAGTAGGGATCCGTACGTGGTCCCATATCTGGATGACGTCCTCCGCAAGATAGAGAGGATAAAGACGCGATCTTTTCGGGACCATGAAGACTCCACAAAATCCAGAGAGGTTGAAAGTCATCCCTACGAGGAGGGTGCTCGGAGGGAACGCGTGCTCGTCGGGGACGGTCTTCATGAGCACCGGCGAGAAGCAATCATAGCCAACCAGAAGTCTATAATCGGGGTGTGCTCGATGGGTATACCGCTCAGCGCAGCAGGTTGACAAGCTCTGATTGAGCCTCACTGGTAGTTGGGTCAAGGGCAGGCCCAGTCCAGAACAGGATCCCCCCAAGTCGTTGCTCCTGGTAAGGGAGTTATGACTTGATTCAAGTTCTCCCCTTCGCGAGACTCGCTGCGCGGCACAGGGTTTTTCAATCGTGGACGTGAGATGTCACCCGGTTCGTGATTTGCTTCGTGCAACGGTCGAGGAGTGTTTGAGGAGCACTCGCAAGGAGAGGGTGGTACACTAGTCAGACACGTGACGTGGCTCTTGGAAACCAAAATGACAGCCTAGGGAGTAGGGGTCATCATTGTCTATGTGAGTAGGCGTCGAGGATGAAGGCAGTTTGTGATTCCCCGACGCGATGTTTCGTATTCCACGTTATCTCTATAAATAGGGCTTCAGGGCCCATAACTTGTTTTCACATTTTCACGCTCTCATATTTCCTCTGCCGTCAACACCGCGTGTTTTCCTAGTGTCGCTGAGACCGCCGCACCGTCCGTCGTGTGTTCATCTCCACAACCGTCGCTCCTCACTCTTCTTCCAAGTAAGTGCTCTTTTTCTTTGATATCTTCTGTTGTAGATAGATTTTGATGGTGTTTAGCGGTAGAATTTCGTGTCTGGGGATTGTGCCCGGGAAAATTCAAGCACTTTAGGCGTCTGATTCATGATCATGCCCGCGGTATTCATAGGTTTAGGCATACGGTTTAAGATCGTGCTCGTGATATTCATGTATTTGGCTAAGAGCTCTATGAACTTGGTCGGGGGATTCATCCTTTCGTTAGTATGTAGGCTAGTTTTCCCCGTGGTATTCTTGTATCTGGCTAGCAATGTTATGAACTTGGTCGTGAAATTCATCATTTGCTCGCGACACTTATGCTATGCTCGTGACATTTATGATTGATATACGTCTATTGTTAAGGTCAGTGTTTGGCCGAGGTCCACGTGTTCCCCGTCTTTTGTGCGAATGGCTGCTGACTCGGTCTGAGTGTTGCTTACTTCTCCCCGTCTATGTGGCAGAAAAGCGGATTTGCCATCGAATTCACCGGTTTCCTATACTTTACAGGTAAATGGCCGATATTCCAGAGTCCTCTGAGCGTAATGATGTCGAGGAAACAAGCACTACCGAGGAAAGCATGAATCTGGTCGACACTGTCGACGACCCTACTCTGGACTGGGTTGGTGCGGAACCCCGGGGAATAGCTTCGATCTATAGTTATATCGGTAGACAAGCTTACACTGTCGTCGAGTACGGAGGCGGCCAGGAGGGATTTTGGAGAAACTTTAAGATCATGAGGCCGATGAGGGATGCCCGCATTTGCTCGGAGTTTACACAGGACGCCTTTCCTATGTAAGAGATCGTATTTAAAGATCTTGGGCTCCGGTTACCTTTTAATGACTTCCAGATGGGAGTGTTCAACCACTTGAACCTGGCTCCCTCCCAGATCCATCCTAACGCGATTGCCTTTATCCGGGCATTCGAACTCACATGCCGCTTCCTAAGGATCGGGGAAATAATTCCCCTGTTCTTTAGGGTTTTTCACCTGCAACGGCAGTCCCGAGGAGGGAAGCACAGTTGGGTGTCCCTTAAGCAGTCGAAGAGGCTGTTTAGGATGTATATGGATTTTGTGCGAGATTTCAAGGATAAGTGGTATATCTTGCAACCGTCTACTCAGACAGTTGTGGATTCGCTGTTACAACCGACTGTAGTGGTAGACAAGGACGGGGAACCGTGTTTGGATTCTGAGGGTAATCCCGAGATTGGGAAAGTCAAAGTTTCCCATCCACTGGTGTTCGGGCCATTACGACCATGGACCTGAATACTACCATACTCCTGCTGGCGGTATGAGCACTGAGGACGAGGAGGCTTATGGCGTCCTGAACAAATTTGTCGATGGTTTCTTCCCTGCTCGATGGGTTACGAGGGAAGGGGACGATGTTCTTGATGAGGATGGTGAGCCGACGTTTGAGGCATGTCCGATCAACACCAAGGCGCTCATCGAATGCCAGTCTTACGGGCAGGCCGTAGACCTCTTAGGTTTCTTGCTTTACTCTATCCATAGTCCTCTTTATTTGTTTTCTTCAATGTGGCTAACCCAAGTACGTTTCCTTTACAGGTCACATGGCCGAGTGTCGCGAGAGGTTGCTGAAACTGACCCAAGACAAGAAGATCAGCAAGAGGTTGGTGAAGCCGCAACAAGCCACGCGAATGGGTCCGACCCCTGTGTCGGGTAGGGAAGGATCTAGTGGGTCCTCGGGTTCCCAAGACACCGAGCGCCAATATGCTTTGATTAGCAAGAAATGGAGTCGACCAGAAGGTGGGGTCAAAGTGACCGATGGAGGGGCAGGTGCCCGGGCCTTCGGCCTGCCACCCTGTTTTATGGAAAAGGATTTCTTCGAGGGGTTTCCCTTGACTGTATCTAACAAAGAGGCCGATATCATCAGGCGGCTCGACAAGGAGGGTCGGAGGAAACACCTCGCTGCCAGCATGGTCGGGGTGGTGAAAATGGTCGAGATGGTAGTTGTCCTTGCGGGCGAAGGGTCAGACTCCTTGGATCGAGTCAAGGAGCTAGAGTCGGAGAAGGCGGCTCTCGTGGCCAAATCCCGCAAACTGAAGACTGCTCCCGAACGCTCTGAGGAAATGTTTCGGGAGCAGTCCGACGTGTTGTCGGGGGAGAAGGAGAGGGCCGATAGAGCTCTTGATGAAAAAGACTGCCTCCAACTTGATAAGGAGCGGTTGGAGAGTGACAACCAACGACTGTCGAGAGAGGTCGAAGATCTGAAGGCTGTTATGCTGCCCGCGAAGGACGAGCCTGAAGGGGTGGCCAACTTAGGCACGCGTGCTAACTTCATTGCTCGAATTCAGCTTCTGGAGTCGGACTGTGTTGATGCTTTGGCTGATGGCTTTGAGTCTGCGGTGAATCAACTGTCTGTGCTAAATCCGAGTTTGAATATCGAAGGGACTGGGGTTCTATCCCAGGTTGTCAATGGTCGGGTTATGCCTCCTCCTGACTCTCCTGACGTCGATGTTAGTACTCCGGGGAGTGACTAATGCTTTTATTGGTGTTTGGGCCTGCGTGCCCATTGTTGTTTTTTGGGGCCTGCGTGCCTGCCTTCATTCTTTTAGTTTTTTGGCCTTCGTGCCCGGATTGTAATTTTGGACAACACCGACCCTTGTGGTCGGTATATTATTGATCTTTGTTTATGACTGTCTATTCGATGAATGCTTTGTTTACAATTATCTGATAATAATATGACGTATATGCCCGACCGTTATCTTGGTTATGAATTTTTGACGAAGTTTATGTTCATAAGGAGATATTTGTTCGACCCCTATGTCGGTTCGACGCGTTTCGAAATGTGTCGAATGCACGGAGTAGGAATCCATGTGTCGGGCATATGATCGCGATCGGAATCCGTGTGTTGGCCCAGTACGCACCCCATTGAATTCTCTATGACAGACAGATACATGATTAGCGGTCTTCCTTCGACGGGTGGCATCAAGATGGGAGGTTCTAGCAAATACTCCTTGATTTTATCGAAAGCAACTTGGCAGTCATCATTCCATTTAACCACCTGATCTTTCTTCAACAGCTTGAAGATTGGTTCACAGGTAGATGTTAGGTGAGAGATGAACCTAGCAATGTAGTTTAGGCGTCCCAAGAAACCTCTGACCTCCTTCTCAGTGTGAGGAGCATGCATTTCTTGTATAGCTTTGACTTTGGCAGGATCAACCTCGATGCTTTTGTTGCTGACAATGAAACCCAAGAGTTTACCGGACCTGACTCCGAAGGTGCACTTGTTAGGGTTCAATTTGAGCTTGTACTCCTTCAACCTGACAAACAACTTTTGCAAGTGATCGAGGTGTTCTTCTTCCGTCTGAGATCGAGCTATCATGTCACCTACGTAGACCTCTATCTCATGATGTATCATATCATGAAACAAAGCTACCATGGTGCGTTGATAGGTTGCCCCAGCATTCTTCAGTCCGAATGGCATCACTTTGTAGCAGAACATACCCCACTGTGTAATAAAAGTAGTTTTCTCCATGTCTTCAGTTTCCATTTTGATCTGGTTGTAACCTGAAAATCCATCCATGAAAGAAAATACCTTGTGCTGAGCTGTATTGTCAACCAAGATGTAAATGTGCGGTAGTGGAAAGTCATCTTTAGGGCTATCCCTGTTTAAGTCTCTGTAATCCATGCACATTCTCACTTTGCTGTCCTTCTTAGGCATGGGCACAATGTTAGCAACCCATTGTGGATAGGAAGTAACAACAAGAAATCCAGCATTGAATTGCTTTATAACTTCTGCTTTGATCTTTTCAGACATGTCAGGTCTCATGCGGCAGACTTTCTGTTTAACTGGTGGACAGTCTTCTCTTGTGGGTAGACGGTGTACCACAATATCTGTATCGAATCCCGGCATATCTTTGTAAGACCAGGCGAAGATCTCAACATATTCATTCAACAGCTGAATTAAGCGCTCTTTGACACTTGGCTCTAGGTTGGCACCCACTCTGACTTCTTTCCTGTCTTCCTCAGTACCCAAGTTGATTGTCTCTAACAGCTCCTCATGAGGCAGAATTGCTCTTTCTTCCAGTTGTAGCAGCCTAGCCAATTCTCCCGGCACCTCACAATCTTCCTCACCTTCGTATTCAGCATGGTAGACCAGATCTTCGGAGTCACTGAAGGCCAAAGCAGAATTGTTACCCATGGAATCTGGGATGGAAGGGTACCTGCATTTGTGAGTGTGGGTGTGTGTAAGGGATAACCACCTTTAAACAAATAAAATGTAAAAGGAAAAACAATGAACACTAAAGTTTATATGTGAAAACGTCCATGATTCATTAAAATGGCATATGAAGATGAAAAATCAAAACCCTTACAAATGGATCTATGTGCCTCGGGTAAGGCACAAGGTTAAAAGTGTATGAATTGTTTGAGAATTATTACAAACCAACATAAACGTTTGAAAGATAAATTACTGCGGTATGAAAGTAATCAGAACAAAGTATTTTGCCTCCCAGTTGCACAGTCCTCCGCCAACAGTAGGGAAAATCCAGTCTTCCAGGCTGCTCTCCTCTTCACTATCCTCCAAAGCATTGACTCCATGATGGGTGATCTTCACTGGTGGCCCTCCGGCATGGGAGCGGCACACAGCCTTCTGACTAGCCGAAGTAAACCCTAGGCCGAACTTGTCTGATTTGAAAGGAAAGTCTGGAAGCTGCCCCCAGATTGTGCTTCCTCCTTCTTCAATCACAGCCTTTGCATCTTTGAGAGATGACATCTGAGGCGGAGGTCTAGTAATCATGGGTACATAAGACACTGTCTTGGTTTTCGCAATCTCCTGAGCTACCTCTTCAAAATGCTGAAAAGGGGTTTCGATGAATTCGCCATCCAATTCTACATAGCGGAAAGAATTTAGATGGCTTATCATGTATTCCTCTTCGCCATGAACAATTATGATTTTCCCCTGGACAGGGTACTTGAGCATTTGATGCAGAGTGGAAGTGACGGCTCCAGCATTGTGAATCCAGGGTCTTCCTAACAAGCAAGAATAGGAAGGACGAATGTCCATCACATAGAATATGGAGTTGAAGGTTTCAGTTCCCACTTTAATCGGGATGTCCACCTCCCCGTGGACCATCCTTTTAGAACCATCAAAGGCTATGACTATTATATTGCTGGGCTTCAAAGTTAAGCCTTCACAATCCAATCTATCCAAGGCTTTCTTCGGCAAGACATTTAAAGACGACCCAATATCGACCAAAACATGAGCTAGGGTGGTTCCCCTATACTCCACCGAGACATGTAGCGCGTCATTATGTTTTCTCCCTTTGGAGGTTAAGTCAGCATCGGAGAATCCTAGACCATTGCCAGCTGTTAAGCTAGCTACACATTCCTGGAACTGATCTGCGGAGGTTTCCTGTGGCACGTGGGCCGTCTTCAAGAATCTGATTAGAGCTTTGGCATGAGCCTCTGAACAAAGCAGCAGGGCCAACATAGAGATCTTTGAGGGGGTTTTCCCCAGTTGTTCCACAACATCGTAATCGCTTTTCTTGATTATTTTCAAAATCTCTTCCATTTCTTTTTGAGAGGTCTCAGGGATGACCAATGGCTGAGCCCTCGTCCTGACGGGAGCTTCTTGGATCCTTTTCCCTCTATCATCAGCAGCAGCAGAGGGGACAACCACAGGAGTTACAATTTCTTCAATAATTGGATTTCTCACAGATATGTTGACCAATACAGGGGTAACCTTAGAAGCAGCCGAGGGTCCAAATATTTCCTTTGGAGGGGCAATCTCTGGAGAGAAAATTCTTCCACTGCGGGTGATTTTGCTTGTTCCAGCAATGTTTCCAATGTCGGAAGTCTCGTCATCAGAACTCTCTTCAGTTGATTCAATTTGCTTAATACCGTGGTAGTAGATTTCTCCACCATAGTTCCATGGTATTGATTTGTCGGACTTGTACGGGACGGTCCTGGGCATGGTTATCTTCAAAGGTACAGTCTTCGGAGCAGATGTAATCTTAACAGGTCTTTTGGAGACCCTGGAAAGATTGGCGGATATGGTTATTATTGAAATATCATTGACAAGAGTCGGTGTAACAAGAGTCTTTTCAAAAAGGATTTCTTGGTTATCCATTAGGCGTTGGATGCCTAACTTCAACAACAAACAATCGGTTGGTAAGGATGAACAAAGGCAACAATCTTCTTTACAACCTGGGAAAATCCCAGCCTTCAGCAAATTCAATTTGATTATCGGCAACGGAGTCATCAAATCATCAACAGTAGCAACAAACAGATCCTCTTCAACAGCATGGGCATTGTGGCCATGATTTGGCATTGGAGCAGAGATTACATTCGGCTTTTCAGGGGCGTCGAATTCAACTTCTTTAGCGTCTATCAATTCCTGAATCTTATTCTTGAGGGCCCAACAATTGTTGGTGTCGTGCCCCAGGCTATCCGAATGATAAGCACACTTGGCGTTCGAATGGTAGTAAGGAGAAGTTGTATTCGGATTCTTCGGGGCCTCTTTCAGACCGGCAAGGTTTAACTTCAAGAGATGGGGTAGAACCTGAGCGGGAGTCATGTTTATCTGGGTGAATTGTCGTACAGGCCTTTCCACCCTTGCTTGGTTGGTTCTTGGTTGATTGTTTCTGGGTTGATCAGCTGCAAACTTCTGAATCATTACGGCCCCCACCGCCGGCTGGCGCTCAACTCTTCCTTGACCTCTTTGGGAGTAGACAACTGATACTTCCTTCTTTGCTGGAAAAGTATTTTTGATGACAGCGGAAGCAGATGCATCTTTTTGAATTTTCCCGCTTTTTATGCCGGCTTCAACTCTCTCACCAGTTAGAATCAACTCAGTGAACCCCGCAGACGAACTTCCAATCAAGTGATTAAAGAAAGGCCCTGACAGAGTCCCCAAGAACATGTCTACTAGCTCTCTCTCCGATAGAGGTGGTTGTACTCGTCCTGCCAAGTCTCTCCATTTTTGGGCATACTTTTTGAAACCTTCATTTGAGACCATGCCCATACTCTGTAATTGAGTACGGGTTGGTGCTAAGTCCGCATTGTATTGATACTGCTTGTAAAAGGAGGCCGCCAAGTCATCCTAATTATGCACATCAGATCTCTCTAGCTGGTAGAACCAATCCAACTGCGTCCCCGACAAACTGTCTTGGAAAAGTGGACCCACAGGTCTTTGTCAGAAGAATGTGGTTGAATTTTCCTGACATAAGATCGTAGGTGCATCTTTGGGCAAGACACCCCATCGTACTTAGAAAATAGAGGCACCTTAAACTTGGGAGGGATTACAATTCCAGAAACCAACCCTAACTCTTCAAAGTCCAGCCCAGGCACTCTTTGTAACTCCATGGCTGCCAGACGCTCTTCCAGATTCTTGTATTTGTCATCTGTAGGAGGATACTGTTGTTCTGAGTAATCCTCATCTTCCTCTTCTTCAGCTTCAGAATCTGAGGGCACGACAGTCTCTTTACCCTTTCTCTCTCCTTCCTCAGAGATTGATGGAAAATCTAGGACCCTTCTGGCTTGACCCTCAAATCTTCTGCCCAAGGTAGCCACACCAGCTCTCTTCTTCTTCTTTTTCTATTTTTCCTTTTCTAGTAGAGTTTTGAGCTCCTCCTGCCCCTTGGTCAAGGTCAGAAGTAGCTATTGAAATTGTGAATTCTGAGCTTATAAGTCTTTGATCGTTTGTTCAATATCCATCTTGCTGAAATAAACAACAGAGAGATGAGGAAACTTGGTGTGAAGACCTGTTTATGCATGTGATGAATGATATGTATTCATGTAACGCTTTCAAGGATTCAAAAATTCAAATTTGTTTTAAACAAAAAGGAAACACACATCATATTAATAAGATAGAATTGTTAGTACATCAGTGCCCCATGAGCAAAATAATACAAAATTTTAAGGTAAAAAGACGTTGCGCATCCTCTTTGGTGCAATGTAAGTGTTGAGAGTCTGCTCTTCGTGAAGTTGACGAGTAAGTTCCAAAACCTTCTTCCCGCTAGCGTAGAATTGGGCTTCAAAATTATCGCGTTCTCCCTTGAGCTGTATCCAACTCCTTTGTAGATCTCCAAGTGATGTTGGCATGTCAGGATGTAGGAGGGTGTATGGAACCTCTCCTTCCATAACAGGCTCTATAATCACAGGGAGAATAGAGGGGTAAGGAATCATAAGACTTTGGGCGCGAGTTCGTACCCACTTGAGGTAAGGCTCAAGGGGGATGGAATTCTTGTGTCCCAAGGTCTTACTGTCTACCTTGTTTGGCATCCTCCAAGCTCGGATAAACCTTTGTCGAAGTCCTTGGTCGTCATTGTCGAAGTAAAAAACCAAGTCTGGAATCAGCATGTCATGTGGGCCATCCCTTCGGGCATACCCAAACTGTCTCAGAGCCAAGTAGGGGTTGCAGGTGATGCCTCCCCTAATTCCAAGTAGAGGGACATTAGGGAATTCCCCATAACGATCGATGATGATAACATTTTCTCTGGATCGAGAACACCAATGGACATCTGAATGTGTGAGAGTCATCAATCGTTGTGACCACCTAAAACCTTGTTCATTCTTCAAGATTGATTGGGGAAGATGAGAAATAAACCATCTTGCCAGTAGAGGAGTTCAACACATGAGAACACCTCTTTTCCTCATTGTTCGAGTGTGAAAATAGTGGAGGATATCTCCGAGCAATGTAGGCACCGGATTATGAGCCATGAAGATTTTGACAGTATTCACATCTATAAGCTGGTCAGGGTTTGGGAACAAGACCAACCTATAGATGAGAAGAGCTACAATCTCCTCAAAAGCTTGTAAGTCTAGAGAATTCCATCACTCTTAGGACTTCTCAAACAGAAACTTTGCCAAGAAACCTTTGACACCACTTCTGGTTTCCCAATGACTTGTGACATCTGATGGTTGTAAGTGCAGGGCTTGAGCAACATCTTCAGGCTTTGGATCTCTTCCGTATCGTTGAAAGGTAGTTGATGGAGAATATGAATCCTCAAGAGTTGAGAAAATTCCTCCAAAGTAGGCACTAGCTGGTAGTCAGGAAATGTGAAGTAGTGGTGTAGGGGGTCAAAGAACTGGAAGAGAACTTTCACCATATCTTCCTCTGTGTTGGAGTTGACCAAGTTGAGAAGTCGACCATGTCTCTCAGTGAATGGAGAATACTCTGGAATCCTGGAAGCAAGCTCCTTGAGTTGAGTAGGAATTCTCACAAGGTTGACTTGGATTGTTTTCCTGTGAAGTGATTCCATAACCTACAAAACAGGAACAAAGATGAAGATCCAAAATCCTTGAAATGGTTAGTGGATGCAAATGATGCTTTATGATGTCCATGATGTTATGCACAAGTATATATATATATATATATACAAACAAATCACACAAGTTCCTAGTTTAGGCTTGCATGGGGTTTCATAGGTAAGTACCCTCTTGAAGTTTAGTTGGCTCAACCTGTCCTATAAATAGTAACCGGGTTCTAAGGAGCTCAGTATCACTGGATTATCTTTTGTGTTCATTGTTTCAGTTTAGAAACTTTACTGGAGACTGAAATATTCTAAGAAAACAACCCTCAATGAGTGTAGTATCGAGTATCTACCAACTTCGGACTGCACCAAAGTCGGTCATCTCACTACATCCTAAAAGGCCAAGTTGGTCAAGTAAAGGTTCTAAAAGTCCATTAGTGCTTTATGACATCACTCAGCGGCCCCGTATTCTATTTGATTGACTCAAAGGCTACCAGTACCCACAAATATGTCGCACTAATATAGCTATTTCTTAGACCATGTCGGTATACCCCACACAGTTTCCACAACGTATTGCTATTTACCTATGAATGTTTCCCAAATCCGGGTAGAGGATTCAAACCCAAACAATAGAACCAAAGTGTAAAGCAAACAAGTCAAGTAAGGCAAGCATGTAAAGGTGATCTAAACCCTAAGGTAACCCCACTTTTCTTACTGTCCCCAACAGAGTCGTCAGTTCTGTGATACGGTGGGAGAACTGACTTGAGGTTTTGCGTTTGTGTTCACAAATGTTTCGGTTTAGCAAGAGTCGCCACCGACTTTTTATTTTATCCAAAGGAAAGGTCAAAAAGCACAGGAAAGACCTTTGAGATGTTTTCTTGAGTTCGAGGGGTAGATTATGAAAAGAGAAGGTGCTAGCACCCTTTTCATCCATGGTTTTCCATGGGCTCTTAGTTACTTGTTTAGATCACTTGCTTTGCTTTTTCAATTGTTTGAAATGGTGCTTTGTGTGGTTTTGAAAGTATTTTGAAAAGAGGCCATCGTTTTGGCAATCTTTGTAATGATTCTTGTTTGAAGAATGTATACAAAGATGTTTGTCTTTTGAAAAATGTTTCAACGTTTTGAAAGTTGTTTGAAAATGTTTTTGAAATGTGTGTGTGTTTGTTTGAAAATAGCAAGGATGGTTTGCAAATTGATCAAGTAACTAGAAGCATCTACCTAATCAAAAGTCTTTCTTGTACATTTTTAACCCTTTGACATTGTTGTTTTACCATTGTACTTGGTAAACAACCCTATCTTTAGATGTTAAACGGGACGGGCGTGGGTCATCGTATGACCATGATAGCAATGGTGCCAAGTATCTTTAGCATTTTGAGGGACTAAGATCATTTGTTTTTAGGCCACTTGTGATAGCGTCATCGAGGGACTATGATCTTTTGTTTTAATTTATTTTGCCAAGATACCAAGCATGCATACCATGGCCATTTTAAGGCAACAAAGTGGATGAAACCCTAGGGGTGCTTGTGTGCATTGTGTTGTCATTTTTCATGCATTTTTGTCTTGTATTAAGTCATGCTATTTGTTGATTTTTTGTCTTTGCATACAAAACCCTAGTTTACTATCATGGTATATGAAAGCAATAAATGCGTAAAGTAAATCTATACTATTACAACAATATTATGGGGAGGGGGGATACAAGTTTGAATAGGGGGTATTTGCACAAAATAAAACACTAATTTACTATTACAACCCAATTGAATTTATACAACAATAAATAAATAAACAAGTATTTAAATATGGAATAAATTGTAAATATGCAAAATGTTTTTTGTATTGATTTTATGTACGAGAAAATAAGTTTATTCAAGTCTTAAAAATAGGAGAAAATAAAATGATTATTTTTGAAAGGGTGAAAACCCTAATTTTTGTTTTAAAAGAAAATATTGTTTTCTAATTGTTTATTTGTTCATTTTTGTTTAAGAAAAAATAATAACAATACATACAAAATGTTAAAAAAATAAATATTGTATGAAAATATTATTTTAAGTGTACAAATAATAAAAATAAAAATATATAATATTTTTATATTATTTACAAGTTTTATTTAAGAAAATAAAAGTATATTAACCTAATAATTTATTTATTATGCAAAAAAAAATGATAAAATGCAAAAAATAATGAAAATATTTTTTGTGGTTTTAAATGTTTAGAAAATAAATAAATAAAGTCAGAAAATATAAATTATGCAAGAAAATACAAAAAATATAAAAATATGCAAGAGGGGGGTGCAAAAGTAAAATGGGGGTGCAAAAAGAAGAAACAAAAAAGGCCTGAAACAAAAAAGCCCAAGATAGCATCTTCGTCCCTGTCCTCTATCCCTGCGCGCGTTTCTGAGCTTGATTCTGTTCTTACTCATGCTTGCATGAAATCAAAATTTTACAACATGAAAGTTATAGCATTTTCAATCACGATTCCAACCATATCCATTTCGTGACCTAACTCTAAGAAATCAGGGAGAATTTCAGTGGTCCTAAATTCTAACCTAGCTTTTTCAGCAACTTCAACAATCAAATACTCCTAGCTCAGTTAATAAAAATGGAATATATGCATATGTACAACTCAAGCACATTAAGGACTACATTTTTGCTGCACAAACCTAAGCTTAATGATGCCTAAATAGAGAGATAGAAACTTGACAAATACCTTGTTCAGTTGAGTTTGAATATGGCAATGTAGCAACTTTGAGTGAGGCCTGAAGGTCGTGTGAGCTTGCTTGAAGTTCCCTCAACCTTTCCCAATGCTCAACTTGCCTTGAAGTTGCCTGAATCTCCCTGTAGAAGTCAACCTGCAAACTCAGAAATTGAAAATGGTAAAGCTTGAAAATGAGCTCACAGTTGTTGGACAGGGGCCTGGATAGTTCAGGTGTGTTGTAGGGAATGTGTTTGATGTGATTCCAGGCCAAACGCACGAGGCAATATGGTTTTGGAGATGGTTCTGCAGAGGATGCCCTATTTGGGCAGGAACTTGTGATTTTCTGTGTTAGAGGGTGTTTGAGAGGTTATCAATCGTGTCTTAGGCTTGTTACAATATGCTGAGATCGTTTCAAATGATGCTTAGTCTTGGTTTTATCAGATACAAGAGTTGTGTGGACTTTTGCAAGTTGGCTTATTTTTGAAGAAAAGGTGAGATGACAATGCTCAAAGCCTGTACATGCTTGTTCCTTAGCTGCACATAGTTGGTGAACTTTGCCTGATATTTGTGGACTTTGTTTGCAGCCAGAGATTAGGTCCATGGCTCAAGATAAACAAAGTTACATAAAGGATGCTTTATCAATATAGCAATGTAAACTTTTTGCCATAAATGAAATAAATCAATGTACAATGCTCAAAAGCTCAGAACAAAGCCATTGTTCAATGTGTTTGCATTCAATTTTGGAGTGTAAAAAGGATTAGGACCTTTAATGCAAGTACAAGCAAGATTCAAACTGATTTGCAACTTGAACCAATGTGAAAAATGCCTTGGACAAAAGTGATAATTTGCCATTTTCATTCCTTCGATTCTCCCTAACCACAAATGATCTTGGAGAATTCTTGGACATTTTGGAAAGCTTGTAACATGCTCTACAATCCATCTTTGAAATGAATTTTGAGATTCCTCTTGGAACTAGGTGAAAAGTTGTCATGAAGTTAGGTCAAAAATCTGCCTAAACTAGGGCAAAATTTCACTAAGTTAAAAGTTTCATGAACCCCTATTCACAAAATCATAACTTGAGATCCAAGCATCTTTTGGGAAAACTTTGTGAATCAAAGTTGTAGATTTTATGGAGGACTAAAACTTTAATGTTGGAAGTTTCCTTTTAATCCAATTGCATCATGGTGAAAAAGTTGGGAAAAGTTGGGAAAAATTAAGAAATTTTCAACACTTAGAAAATTTCTAAGTTATGAAATTTTTTCAATTTAATCCCTAATTTCCAAATTTAAGTTTCTTGGTCAACAAGTTTCATGTTTTGACATATCTTGATAAAAAATGACCCTTGGCATTTGATTTTGACCAAAAAGTCAAAGTTTGACTTTTCAGTGTACAGTTGATTTTTGATCAGTTGACTGGAAAATTCACCTGTCAATTCAATGCATTTGAGATCTTTTGAACCTTGTGATTAGGTCAAGATGATGACATTGACTCCTTGAAATCATGCTTGAACCCAATTTTCCATTGGCTAGGTGAAAGATCAGAAGTTTCCCTTCTATAGTCAAAACCCTAATTTTGACCATTTTGCCCTTTTGATGATTTGATCAAATTTCTTGAGGAGTTGTGGTCCAAACTTGATCAATTGGTTCATATGAGTCTATAATGTTTATGTGGATACAAAATTATGAGGTTTGACTGTAAATTGGCCACAATTGACTTTTTCCCAATACAATTGATTTTTAGGTCAACTGTCCAATTGACTGGGCAAAAATTTGATTTAAGGCTTGAAACTTGGTATGAGCAATCTTAGGAGTCCAACATGAAGTATGAAAGTCTCATGAGGGATTGGAAATCCAAAAATCCCTGTGTAAACTCAAACCCTAATTTCAGGTCATCAGTGCAAGGAGATGTCTTGAGCTGAGCAAACCCTAATCCTGTCTGGAGTCTAAAGAGTCTTGTGAGGGGAAATCTTGATAAAATGAGAGAGAAAATTTTTGGGTACAACAACGGGCTTCAGAAATAAAGTTTTCCTCTAGGAGGTCTTTTACATCTTTTTCAGCAGCCTCCGCTTTCTCTAGAGACTGCCTACGTCTATATTGTACTATTGCCCTAGCGGCTGGATCAATGGCGAGTTGATGACAGGCGACCTCAGGGTCAAGACCAAGCATATCCGCAACACTCCATGCGAAGAGATCTGCATTTTCCCTCAAGCAAGCCTTGATCTGCTTTCTCGCCAAGTCAGGGAGTCCGGTTCCAATCTTCACTCCTCTGCTTGGGTCTTCACCGAGGGGGACGAGCTCGAAGTCCCCGTCCGGAATTGGTCGGGGGGGGACTTTCTCGCCGCTGGGGGACTCCTCCTGGTCGAAGCGAGTGTCCGAGGATATCGAGTCGACCTTTGGAGGGGCCCTCTGTTCTTCTTCTCTAACGGGCTCTGACCGTTGAGGCTCTGGTCGTGTAGTTACAACTTTCTTGGCGGGCCGTGTACTGGTGTCGACCGTGTTGTGTCCCTTGGATGTCGCGTTGAAGCATCTTCGAGAAGCTGCCAGATCACCTTGAATAGTGGCAACTCGTGCCCTTTTAGTGTAGAACTTCATCTTAAAATGGACGATGGAGGGTACCGCGGTCAGCTCTGCCAGCGTCGGTCTTCCGAGAATGCAGTTGCAGAGGGATGGGCAGTCAATGACGAGGAAGCGCACCTTGACCTGCCTGGTAGCGGTATCCTCTCCGAATGTGACCATAAGCTCGACGTATCCCCAAGGTTTAGACGTCGAGTCGTTGAAGCCCTGCAGGTCTGACCCCACGTATGGTGAGAGGTGAGAGTCGTCGAGCTGCAGGGTTCTGAACAACTGGTTGTACATCACGTCGACGAAACTTCCCTTGTCGACGAGGACGCGATGTACGTCAAAGTTGGTCATTCGCGCCCTTATCAGCAGAGGGATGGATGAATTAGGCCCCCCCTCTAAGGAGTTCCTCGAGGTATAAGGTGATCGACTCTAATCTGCCTTTCACCCTTTCAAAGGTCACCATTTAAGGAGGAGCCGTGTCGACCATTTCGTCCAGCTTCCTCTTAGCTGAATTTATGGTCAAATCATTGAACCCTTCACCATTGATGACTAAGGTGGAGGGGAAGTTTTCCCATTTGCTGTGCATAGACAGAGGTTCTTGCAAATGTTTGGGGATGTAGAAGTCCTCGGGTCTTGTGACGGAGAACGCGGTTTGGATGGGAACCAACTCGTCAGATGGTCGGGCATCCTCTTCTGCTTCCCTTGTCTCACGGGCATCCCGACGAGGAGAATCGTTTCACCGATACTGTTCAAGTCTTCCCCCTTTTATGAGGGTCTCGGTGGTGTCCTTGAGGTGGACGCAGTCTTCGGTCAGGTGCCCATGGCTCCGGTGGTACTGGAAGTATTTGCTTCGGTCCACCCCGGGTTTGGCAGGAGCGCAGTGGGGACGTTTGACGCCGCCTTCCTTAAAGTCTGTACTTGCGCACACTGCTAAGATACGCTCGCGGGAAGCCGTAAGCAGAGTGTATTTTGTGAACCTCCCCGAGGGTCCTCTTTGTTCCCGGGCATTTTGGGGTTTATCGTCCCTTCTCTTTTCTCCAGTTCGTCGAGGAGGGGCGATGTCTTGTTGCGGATTGCTGCTGGATCCGCGGTTTCTGGGGTCTCGGGCTCTGTTATCCGCTTCTCTCTCCTTGTAGTCCATGTAGGCCCTGGCCTTTTTGAGGAGGGCATCAAACGTCCGAGGTGGTTCGATGCCCACGGCTTTTCTGAATTCGGTGCCGGGGAGGAGCCCCCTCTCCAACAGGTATCTCTTCACATGGTCCATGCAGGGGACCTGAATGGCTTCCCGGTTGAAGCGGTCAATGAATTATCTCAAGGTCTCGTCGTGCTTCTGGATGATGGCCTCGAGCGTTGCTTCGGTCTTCGGGTGTCATTGCGAAGCAGTGAACAAGCTGGTGAACTGGTTCTTCAGGTTTCACCAAGAGGTAATTGACCATGTGGAGAGACCTTTGTACCAGTTCATAGCCGCTTTCCTCAGAGTCATGGGGAACAATAAACATTCGACTGGTCCCCCGATGTTGTAGTAATGCAGCATGGCTTCGAAACCGTCTATATGGTCGACCGGGTCGCCGATTCCGTCGTACTCCTTTAAATGGGGAGGCTTCTCCATGCATGGGGGAATGGGTGCCTCCATGATAGCTTATGACAAGGGATTGAAGGGGTCGTCCTCGTCACTCCGTTCTTGAGAGCGGGATGAAGATTCAATGTAGTGGCGGTCATGGTGGCCCTGGTCGCGCAGAGCGTTCCTTGGGCAGTGTGACCGTTGATGATCTCCCCTGTGTCTGTCTCCGGGGGGTCTTCATCCTTGCTGCGAGGGGCCATAGTCGCGTCTTCCTGCTTCGATGGGCGGTTCTCTCTCCAAAGGGGGTCGTCGCCTGAGTGGTCAGGGCGACAGGCTTCTACAAACGTCCTGATTCTGTCTCCGCAGGGGAGATTGGGGATGTTCGTCCGCTTGTTGAGGAGGAGGAGATTGAGGTCTCCTGTGTCTTCTAGGGCGCCTTCGGTCGTCCTCGAGTGCTCTCAGTCTTTCCCCCTGGGCGAAGATGAGATAGTTGGTTTGGTTGATCGCTGCAAACAGTGCCCTGATCGTGGCGTATGCCCCGGCGGGGACAGGGACCTCGTGGAATTAGACGGATGGGTAGTTCAGAGGAAGTAGTTGATCTTCTTCAAGTCGAGGAGGGATTGATGAAGAAGAGGCCGTGGCTCCGTCCCTGTAGTTAGAAGGTCTGGGGACGTTGACGCCAGGGAGTGTATTATGGCCGACGGTACCAACGTTGTCGAGGCCGACATTATTGTCGATGATGTTGTTTTTAACATCGACGACACAGACGTTCTGGTTGTCTTGAGTTTGGTCAGCCATGACAGTCGAGGATTGTTTAGATTTGGTCTTTTAAATGAAGGGAAGACGGGGAATCTTAGATTCCCATAGACGGCGCCACTGATATGACCTTACTAGAGTTAGACCGTCACAGTTGGCTTCGGGCTGAGTCTGAATGAGATGAGGGGGATACCTGCAAGACACTCTGATGGAAAGTGAGAGGCGAAATAAGAAAGAAAGTATGAATTTAGGTGTGAATGAATGAATACCTGACCCTCTCGAAAGAGAGGGTATTTATAGCCCCCAGCACTGGGCCAAGGTCTCTTTACTAGGCTGATCAAATATGCTCAAAAAAGAGACTGCCAGGTTCTATGTATGTAGTGGGGATCCGCACGTGGTCCCCTACCTGGATGACGTCCTCCACAAGACATGGAGGATATAGACGTGATCTTTCCGGGACCATGAAGACTCTGTGAAATCCGGAGAGGTTGAAAGTCAGCCCTACGAGGAGGGTGCTCAGAGGGAACGCGTGCTCGTTGGGGACAGTCTTCGCGAGCACCGGAGGGAAGCAATCATAGCCGACCAGATGTCTATGATCGGGGTGTGCTCGGTGGGTATACCGCTCAGCGCAACAGGTTGGCAAGCTTGGATTGGGCCTCACTAGTAGTTGGGCCAAGGGCAGGCCCTGTCCAGAACACAATCCATATAAGATACGCTGATTTGGTGAGATAAAATAATGATCAAATGAATCATTGGGTCAGTTTGGATAAAACCTAGGGCTGACAATAAACCGAACCAACTCAAAATTTGTTTGAGATTTGATTCTGTAATTAATTCGTTGGACTTGGTTCATGAATTAAATGAGTCGAACTTGAACTCAAAATTAAGTTTGTAAAATAAATGAGTTGAACTTGAGCTATGTATAGTTCGATTAGTTTGGTTCATGAACTGACTCAATATATAAGTTTCATGAAGACATCAATACTTAGTTTTCATATTTATTTATATCATTTGAAAGATGATAAAATAATTTATAATTCTATTGATTAAAAAAAAAATTCAAATTCAACATAGTAAAATATATGTTACAAACTTAAGTTATAACATTTCATTATTTCTTCATATTACCTACTTTTGATGACAATATCTCATTACAAATATTATTTTGAAATGAAATTTATATTATATAAAAGCTAGAAACATTGTCTATAATTCTTATAAATACAATAAGGATAAATAAGATTGTTTTAATTGTCATATTATTCATCAAAGTTAACTATTTAGATAATTTTTAACTCTTAAAATTATTTTAATTTTATTTAACTTTACTATTAAAGTCCCTCATTGAAAAATCAACTTCCTTACCTTCTCCTATTCTCCTATATATAAAGCTCATAACTCACATTAGTTATATCTAAGAGTTTTAAGACACTTTCTCTTCTAAAAAAAAGTTTATTGGACACAGTTTAAAATTAAAATGGCCCTTAGTAAAAAATTTAAATTTAAATTTTTTTAAATTTTTTTGGTCCATTTTTGGACTATTAGGTAGGACTGAGTTTGAGTTATCGAGCCGATTGAACTAAGGTTCGATTCATTTCCAGCTCTAATAAAACCACAAATTTGTGGGTTGGACAGTGGCTTACTTAAATTTTTTTAAATTTTTTTCTTTCCTTATATAAATGATGTGTCACATTTTTTCTTAATAAATAGTTTAACCTATTGCCACTATTTTTTTAAACATCAAAACTTTTAAATGCACAATAAAATTTATAATAAACATATTTACAAAAATCTAAGTTTCATTACAGTAATACATAAAATTGCATAAAATACTTACACGCCTTACAAAAATTAGCATCAAAATATGACATCCTAAATATGTTAAAATCATTATTTACAAAATAAAAGAGGTTGAAAATATTGTATTTGAAGTAACCAAGATTAAATATATCAAAGTCGTCACTCATAAAATTACAAAAAATAGATAAAAAATAGTCACTCAATAATCTATGGATTTTATGGGTTGGGTTTACCCATAACCCAATTATTTTGAATGGGTTTTCATTTTTGAAAACCGTGTTCATCCGATGACCCGCCTCAACCCATTTCTTTGGGTTGGTTTGGGTGGGTTTTATTGAATTTATTGGATTTATCCAACCCATGTACACCCCTAATTTTTGGATATGAAACAGACTCCAATGACTTAAATGGCGATAGATCATTGCAAAACATAGAGTTTGACACGTCCGTCGTTTCTCTTTCTGAAAAGGTATAATACGACTCATTCTGACATGAAATGCCAAACTTGTGCAAATCCTACTGAACCGTTTCGACACGTAGTTTCTCCTTCGATACACGCAACTGTGATCGGTGGATCTGGAACTGACTGTTTTAAAGCTGGTTCGCGAAATGTCGCGGAAGCAAGAGCCGCCACCGTCTTTTATTTTCTCCAAATGGAAAGGACAAAAGCACAGAAAAATTCCTTAAAAGAGATTGCTCTCGGTTCGGGAGGTAGGTTATAGAAAGGGAAGGTGTTAGCACCCTTTCTATCCATGGTTATCCATGGGCTCTTAGATACTTGCTCAATGTGTTTTCAAAATGTTTGCTTGCTTTTCAATTGTGGGTTTTAAAAAAGTTTCTTTGAAAAATTTCAGTTCGACTCGTACGTCAGAGTGTTTGAAAAGTTTGCTTTGAAAGCTTTTGAAAATGTGTTGGTGTGAAAAGTGTTTTTTGTTTGAAATTAGAGCAAGTATCTTTGAGAACCTACCTACCCTAAGGAATTCGTCTGTGTAAATGTCCTTTAAAGTAGTGCCATCCCACCATTGAGAGGTAGGTAGCACCACCGTTGGAGGTGTTCGGGTCAATTCGAGTTTAGGGACATGGTGATCACCGGAGCAATGGGAAGACACCTTAGAAGCTACCCTCATGCCAGGTTCCCGGATCATGAGGACTTACTAAGACGTCCTCTACTCGACGATCACCTTTCGAAAGGCAACAATGAGGCGTACCCTAGGGGTGGTGTGTGCGGTTCGTGTGTCATGTTCATTGATATTTGTCTTGTCATGTTCATTGTGACCTACGCTTGATTTTAATTAGGGCCATTCATTCTTGCATGCTTTTTTAACAGTTATAAAGTTGCGGGAAAAGTAAATCTAAGACTATTACAAATGGCGCGGGTCCACATCGCCAAAATTAAACCGGACCCGATTTGACAAGAAAATAAAGAAATTAAATAAAAGTGCGAAAAGTATAATTGTTACAACGCTTTGGGACATGTACATAATTATAATAAGCGATAAAGTAAATGTGCGAAATAAAATAATTAAAACAATGGGCGTTGGACCCTTTCATAAGAAATTAAAGTTAATGAGAATTAATTAACTAGAATTAAAAAAAAGAAAAAAAAGAATGTTTTTTGGTATTTTTGTATTTTTTAAGATTTAAAAGAAAAAAAGAACTTTTTAGAATGAAATTTGAAATGCAAATCCTAATTCTAATGTTTTTTAGTTATTATGAAAATGTTATATTAATCTAAATTAAACCCTAATTTTTACTTATGTATATTTAATTATAAAAATAAAATAAATAAATAAATAATATTGTGATAAAAAAAAGGAAAATTTAAAAGGTATAAAAAGTCATTAACCTAATGCTATATTTTTGGATTTTTAGTTATTAAGAAAGTATTAAAATCTAACCTAAAATGCAACCCTAGTTTAATTATGAAAATTACTAATATTATGGCAAAAAACAAGGAAAGTTAAAAGGAATAAAAAAGTCATTAACCTAATGCTATATTTTTGGATTTTTTTATGGAAGAAAGAATTAAAGTTAAAACCTATTTGACTAAATTTATTTACATGTTAATTATTTACAAGAAAATAAATAAAATAAATATTTTTTATGTTTTTATCCTTTTTCTGATTTTTTGTGATGTTTTTATATTTTGTAAAGAAAACAATTAATTAATTAAAACAATGAAAATAAATAGCCTAATAATTAAAAAAACAATAAAACATGAAAAGAAAAGCAAACCAGGGGGGGTAGCCCCAATTTAGGAGGTAAGGCCCTAGCATTTCAGGCCCATTTATGTTATGGCCTTGCTGACTTTTTGCTAGCCTGCTTCAGCGTTGACTGGAGTTTATTGTGCTCCTTTGCATCCAAGCCTTTGATTTGAACTGGTGGGACGCGTGGACGAGTGAGATGGTGAGCGTATGGTATACTGGGACGCTCATGCTGCATGGGATTTTACATTGAGGAAAAATATGAAGGAACGTCAGGACCTGGGTCTCGAACCCAGGTCACGTGGATTACCAATACACCTCATTGCCACTGGATCACTAACACGCATTTGTTAAATAAACATACAATGAATAATATAATATAAAACAATGCATCAGTGGTTTAAAGCGCGAAAATTCAAATTTATCCAATCAGTACACGCCACTTCATCATCTTCCCCATGGCTTCGTTTTGCCTGAAAAGAACAAAAGTATTAGGCAACGGTTTTTACACCGTTGCAGAAAGTGGCATACGAGAAAATAACGATTAGGCCCTGAGGCCCTATAAATTAATCGCGATGACGGATTCTTGTTCGTTGGAGTGTGCCGGTTTGAATGGTCTAAGTCTGGAAAGCTAATTTTTCTTCAATTGAAAAGCCCTAATTCTGAGCTTTATGAACCCTAAAAAATTAACAATGGTAAACATCCATATACGGCACGAAAACAAAATTGGATCACATGGTTAGCTTCAGAATATGCTTATTAGTATGAATGCATCAATAAAAAACAATGAGAATGCCTTAAACATGGAACACGATCATGCATTTTTCTGGAAACTGTTTGAGTTCATGATACCGGTTCCAGGCGTTTTGGCTTGTTGTTTGTGATTGGAATGTGATCAGGAGAGTTTGAGGAAGCTATTAGAAAAAGAATCAAACTTTGAATCCACCTCTAGTAGTGATTTCAGTTTTGAGTTTTTTTGGAGAATTTTTCCAAGTTGGCAATGGTGTTTGGGCGCAGCCTTTGATGTGTTGTGGTTAGGGTTTGACTTAGTGCTCATGATGGAAGAGAATTGGCTTGCTAACTGACCTAGATTCATGCTCATGAAAGAACAAGTCCTAGGGTTTTTACCATTAACCAAGTTTCCTTCTTTTTAGCCAAGACCTAGACCTAGTGTGCAATTTAACCCTAACCTGAGTTTTTGAGTTGGCTCATGATACATGGAAATTGTCCAAATTCACATGACACTATTCCATTGGTTTTTGAATTTTATTTGAATTTTCAAAGATTTAAAATGAATTAAATTATCAAAAATTAAATAAAATAAAAAAATCAATATTTGGTCTTGAAATTAATCATGGGACACGTGTGTGGCATGACAAGGATGAATCAAGTGGAAAAAAGTGGGCCCTTTTGTCAAAAATTGGAGTTTCAAGGATAGTTGACTTTTGCCATTTCACAAAAATTTCCCAACTTCTACAAGGCATAACTTGCTCAATTTTTAAGCTTTTCACATGTTCTTGGACATTTTGGAAAGGTCTTTGAGTCCTTTAACCAATGCCTTTGGTCCCATGTCATTTTGATTTACCAATCTCCAGTTATGGCCTTTGACTTAAAGTCCCTTTTTGTTGACTTTTGAAAATGACCTATAATGTTGAAATTGATAACTTTTTGTGAGAGCATTTCTTGGACTTGAAGTATGAAGATGAGTTGTAGGAAATGTCTTTCTCTTCAAAATGAGCTTTGGATGGAATTTTTCTGATAATCCATGTGAAAGTTATGCCCTGGTCAATTTTAGTTGACTTTTTCAGCTGTCCAAATATAGCAACTTTTGCATCTTTGATGATTTCTGAGCCAAATTTTGAGAATCATGATCAAGCATTGATCAAATGATGTTTGTGGCTTCAAAATGATATGTTGACCAAAAATTTGAACTTTTGACTGTCAAATGACCATTTTGCCCCTACAGTTAACTGTAGTGCAATCTAGGGTCTTGACTGTGCAATCTTGAGCTGAATGCCTTGAAACTTGATATGAGGATGCTTGACCATGTTTGTAAGCATATGAGACTTGATTGAGCCTTTGAAAACTTCATTTTCTTGATCAGAACCCAAACCCTAGTTTTGACTGTATAGGAGACAGTTGCACTGTACAACCCTTGGGGAATTTTGTAGCTTGGCTTGGCAATTTCTTGAGGAATATGGGAGGGCAAATTTTGGGGTACAACAGTTGCCCCTGTTCAATCTTCTTAGACCTGAGGATGTAGATTGGCGGACGTGCCTTTCGTAATCCGAGGGTAGAAGATGATTGGACACTAGAGTGCCCAGAAATTTGCGCTCACATAGTGGCAGTGATGGTGGAATGGGCTTACAGATGCCATTTAGAGGTTGCTGGATAGGGTGATGGGCTTATAGATGCCATCTGGATGTTGATCGCGTAGGAGATTCCTTAGCGAGAACCTGCATACCTGCAAAAGAGAAAATGAATACCTGACACGTTGCAGGAGCTGATTTTAGATGCTTGGTATAGATGTGTCCTGACTGGTCACAGGAGCTGAGTCTGGAGCTTCAAACGGCGATGAAAGAACCAGGGATGATTACTTCCTTAGCATGAATGGTAAGAGAGCCTTGGGTGACTTTAACTTCAACAACGCTCGTTGAGAAAAAATCTGGGGTGTCTTCTACTGGGATAAGAATCAGGGAGATCTTAGGGTCGATCTGACTGAACCAGAGAGGCCTTTGACTGGGTAAGAATCAGGAAAATCTTAGGGTCGATTTACTGAACCGGTCTAGGTCTTGAAATGTCTTCAACTGGATAAGCATCAGGAAAATCTTGGGACGATTTAACTGAACCAAAGAAGGCCTTTGACTGGGTAAGCATCAGGAAAATCTTGGGACGACTTAACTGAACCGGTCTAGGTCTTGAAATGTCTTCAACTGGATAAGCATCAGGAAAATCTTGGGACGATTTAACTGAACCAGAGAAGGCCTTCGACTGGATAAGCATCAGGAAAATCTTGGGACGACTTAACTGAACCGGTCTAGGTCTTGAAATGTCTTCAACTGGATAAGCATCAGGAAAATCTTGGGACGATTTAACTGAACCAGAGAAGGCCTTTGACTGGATAAGCATCAGGAAAATCTTGGGACGACTTAACTGAACCGGTCTAGGTCTTGAAATGTCTTCAACTGGATAAGCATCAGGAAAATCTTGGGACGATTTAACTGAACCAGAGAAGGCCTTTGACTGGATAAGCATCAGGAAAATCTTGGGACGACTTAACTGAACCGGTCTAGGTCTTGAAATGTCTTCAACTGGATAAGCATCAGGGAGATCTTAGGGTCGATCTGACTGAACCAGAGAAGGCCTTTGACTGGATAAGCATCAGGAAAATCTTGGGACGATTTAACTGAACCGGTCTAGGTCTTGAAATGTCTTCAACTGGATAAGCATCAGGGAGATCTTAGGGTCGATCTGACTGAACCAGAGAAGGCCTTTGACTGGATAAGCATCAGGAAAACCTTGGGACGATTTAACTGAACCGGTCTAGGTCTTGAAATGTAGTTTGAGAACTTAACTGGATTTTTCCTGAAAGATAAAAGTCAGTCATATGTAATGCATGATATGGATCAAGCAATGATGTTCTAAACATAAATGAGATTTGTATGATGCAGTGCGTTATGCATGCTATAATGATGTATGTGATGTTTTATGTATGTTTTCGTCTAGGAAAGTAAATCCTTGACGGGTGCCGGGAAGTCGTATCCTGGGCTGATGTCGAAGAATAGATTTTGATTCCGCTGGGGATGATAACTGCAAGGATACCGGTAGGAGAAGATGACTCCGTTGCGGAATAAACTTGGCGAATGGAAGATTCTGCGGGGAGAAAAGATACTCTAGCGATCATGCTGGGAAGCAATACTCTGTGGGGATAGAGATGCTTTGCTGAGTGTTGATAGCAGTAATTTGCTGAGGATGTCTTTGTTGTTGGAAGTGTTAATGGACTTCGCTGGGGATAGGAAAGAACTATGTTGACGACGACCTTTCCGTGGCTTTTGGCTGAGGATAACCCAGTTATATCCTGTTAAGGAAATAACTCTTTGAATAAAGCCGGACGACGCGTTCGTGCTCTGCGAGGGGATAAGCTTCCAGAATCTACTGGGGATAAGCTTACTGCTTGGAGAGATGAATTCCAATTTTCCTGGGGGAACTGGATTGGACTCTTCTGGGGAGTTTTGGAATGTAATTTTATAAGTTGAAAGGGGGAACCTATGTAGGGTTGCATGCTGATGAGTTTGTGTAAAACTGTATCTGAAATGGAGAAGGAACCTGGGTAGGGTTACTTTGATGATGAGTTCGTGTAAAACTTCGTTTTTTTGGAAAGGGAGAACCTGTGTAGGGTTTCTGGGTGACGAGTCCATGTAAAACTGCATCTTGAAGAGAGGGAACCGATGTAGGGTTGCTTGGTGAGGTAAGTTCATGTAAAACTTCTTGATGAACCGGGGTGAGGTTATCTTGAGCTAAATCCATGTAAGACTTCTGGGGGGAACCAGGGTTAGGTTGCCGCAGGATAAGTTCGTGTGAAACTTCTTGACGAACCGAGGTAAGGTCATCTTGAGATAGGTCCATGTGAGACTCTTGGAGGAACCGGGGTTAGGTTACGGCAGGATAAGTTTGTGTAAAACTTCTTGATGAACCGGGGTTAGGTCATCTTGAGATAGGTCCATGTGAGACTCTTGGAGGAACCGGGGTTAGGTTACGGCAGGATAAGTTTGTGTAAAACTTCTTGATGAACCGGGGTTAGGTCATCTTGAGATAGGTCCATGTGAGACTCTTGGAGGAACCGGGGTTAGGTTACGGCAGGATAAGTTTGTGTAAAACTTCTTGATGAACCGGGGTTAGGTCATCTTGAGATAGGTCCATGTAAGACTTCTGGAGGAACCGGGGTTAGGTCACTTCGGGATAAGTTCGTGTAAAACTTCTTGACGAACCGGGGTAAGGTTACTTGTGATAAATCCATGTAAGATTTCTGGAGGAACCGGGGTAAGGTTACTTGGATAAGTTTGTGTAAAAACTTCTGGAGGAACCGGGGTAAGGTTATTTGGTTGAGTTTGTGTAAAAATCTCTGGAGGAACCGGGGTAAGGTTACTTGGATAAGTTTGTGTAAAAACTTCTGGAGGAACCGGGGTAAGGTTGCTTCGGGATAAGTTTGTGTAAAACTTCTTGATGAACCGGGGTTAGGTCATCTTATGGAGGAGGAGTCTGTGTATGACTTTGTCTGAAGGTTGAGCAGAAACCGGTGTTGGGTTGCATGATTTTGATTAAGTGGATAATTGTCCTGTTTTGGTCCCGGACGTTAGCCCACGATCTGGAATTTGTAAAGGTAGATGGTAATCATTTTTATGTTGACCTGTCCTTTGTAATTTGGTTGACAGAGCAATTGGATCGCCTGGATAACTCATTATTGCCCCTGCTTCGGAGGTGAGGGAAGAGGATACCTGTGGGGGTGATTGACAAATCTTCGGGTAGGCAAGTGACGAGATACCGGAACATAGTCGTACGCTTTGATCCCTAACTTTTGCCTGAACCGCCCTTTCGGGTTTTCAGTCCACCGGGATGCCCATTTTTTTGCCCAAGCCGCCTTTTCGGGTTTTCGACTTGCCGGGTGTACATGTTTTCCATTTCATCCCTTCATTTTGCCCGAACCCTTTTGGTTCGCCGGGAAGCCCTTATTTTTGCCTAGGTGTGTCAACCTAGCGGGTCTTTGATTAGGCGCAGTATTTTTCGACTATGTCCACGTTCTCAGAATGTAGGGAGTTGCCCCTGTTGGAAGTATTTTGCCATGCCCCAGATAATGAGCAATGTGCCCCTTGATTGGAGGTTCTTCTGTTCACAAGGTGTTCATCGTGCGAATTTCCCTGCTTGTTCAAACAAGTAGTCATATGCAAACAAGGTTATTTTAAGAATGCAAAAGTCTATGTCTGTCTTGAATTTTGAAAATGCATTTTTTGTAATACAGTGCGATGTCAACTCAATATTTTACAGCAAACCTTCAGGAGTCAGGATACCTTCGTAACAGTATGCTTTCGAACTAACCCATGCTTCAGCTAGGACTTTTAAGAGTTATATCGTGGCCTGGTTCACGGTTTAAGAAACAAAGGATAAAGGCTCAAATTATTTGTACCCACCCGCTCTTCGTGATGTTCTCCAAACCTAAACTCAGTTGATCATACGTTAGACCTAGTTTGAGTCTTTGTTCTGATTTTCCAGTGATGGTTCGGATATTGATGATTTATTCTGAATAGGCAGTCATCATTTTTTGTCGAGGGTTTGTGGGACCTCTTTCTTTTTGATTTTGTTATCCCTATTTTTTGCCTGAATTGTTTCCTTTTTTGGAATTACAGTCAGCGGGATGCCCCAGTTTTGTAAGTCTTCTTCGTTGGCTTTTGACTTAAGGGGTTTTTTATTTTTGAGATAATGACTGCCTTTCTTTATTGATTATTCGGAACCATCACTGTCTTTCTTCGTTTTGTTTTGTAAGGACCTCTTTGGTGCCATTCATTAAGCACTTGGATCAACTGAGAGAACTACCCTGCCCCAGGTTATGATAAAGGGTTTTAAATTTCGAAAAAAAAAAAAAAAAAAAAAAAACTCCTACTTCTTTGGCTCAGAGGGGTTGACGAGGGATTATCATCCTTATAACTCCAGTGTTTAGGGATTGAAACAATGCATGTACCTCATCAGCGGGGTCTGTTCAAAAGCATATTGTAGATCGTGGTATCGTTTTCGTCATCCTCCCTCAAGAGGCGCTTAGAATTATTAACCAAGAGTTGATCATCAGAAAAATATGAAACAATTTGCATATAGTAAATGTGAATATATTGATTCAAAATAGACATAAGCGATGCATTAATGTGATAACAATGTTTAACATGAATAAATGTTTGAACAAAAGAAAATTGCAACTTGAACATTCGAATGAACAAAACTTTCCAGCCTCAGGATTTGTCACTTCAAATGGAAGATTCTCAGCAGAAGAATTTCATTTGGCCACCCGGCATGAACTCCAGCACCCTTCCATCGACCAAGTCCTGGATCTTGTTCTTCAAGCTCCAACAGTCATCGGTGTCATGTCCAGGACTGTCAGAATGGTAGGCACATCTTTTATCAGGGTTATAAGTAGGAGCAGAGGTGCCAGGATTCTGGGGAGGACCTTTCAAAGTAATCAGATTGGCCTCCAATAAGTGTTTCAGCATTAGAGATGGTGGTATGCCAGTCTCAGTGAAATGTCTTCCAGGAGTGTATCGCTTGCGCCGATTACCCCGTTGATGCTGGGCTTGTGAAGTAGTAGCAATTTGGAGAGGTCTATTCATTGGGCCCGGCCTTTGCCCTCTTGGAAGCTGTTCCATGACTTGGTCCCTGACTTGGGTTGGTTGCTTCATGTCTTGATGAAGCTGACTGATCATGGCCCTCAGCTCTCCTTGCTCCTGAGCTAAACCTTGAATGAGGGTCCTTTGCCCCAGCATCTGGGTCTTCAATGTGTCTACCTTAGCTTGTAGACGTTTCAGCTGTTCGTCCTTGTCATCCTCAGCATTGTTCCTGACCAAAGTCCCTGTGAGAAGTGTCCTTAACTCCTCCTGCCCCTTGGATAAATTCAGGAGGATGTCCCCGAGCCGAGCCTCTTGAGCAAGAAGGTCCTGGTTGTCTTGTTGTGAAGCCATTGCTGAAATAAACAGCGGGAAAGGTAAGTGACCTGCAACAAAGATACTTGTTATGTAAGGATGAGTATGATATGCATGCAATGTTTTCAAGGATCTCGCGGGGTAAACAAGAAAATTTGTTAGCATTGGAATTTAGAGCTTGATTGAAGGACACCCATGTTATTGAGAACTCTTCTTCAAGAGTCAAAGGCTCACCATATCAAGTGGGTCATAGCCCCTGACTTTAGTCATCATGTCTGGTTTTGATTTCCAAACAACCTTGGTTAGGGAACCTTCTTCAGGAGTCAGAGCTCACCATATCAAGTGGGTCATAGCCCCTGACAACATTGGCTAGAGGAAAATAAATCCTCTTTGCCCCTTGCTAGATGTTTGATTTATATGACCTGCATCACAAGCCCTTGAGATCCTTGAAATGGGTTAGGATGTATGCAATGGTATGATGTCATGATATGCATGGGGTAATGTGAGTAACCCTGTTATGAGTCCAAATTAAGGACTGCAAAAACCTGCAAGAAACTTAGGATACCCTGTTATGAGTCCTAATTAAGGACTACAAACACAACCTGCAAGAGACAAATGTCAGGTAATAAGCATGCAAGTAGTTCAAGTAGGAAGGCACACAAGTCACACAAGAGAAGCCCTTAAAGTTTAGGCCAGCATGGAGTCTGGGTAGTACCCTCTTGAAGTTGGTGAGTTCAACCTGTCCTAATCAAAGTAACCGGGTTCTAAGGTTCCCAAAATCACGGGATTGCTTTCATTGTTCATTGTTTCGATTTAGCCACTGAACTGGCGACTGAAATATTCCAGGAAAGCAACCCTCAATTGAGTGTAGTATCGAGTATCAACCAACCTCGGACTGTACCAAAGTCAGTTATCTCACTACCCTAAAGAGGCCAAGATGGTTCAATTAAGGTTCCTAAGGTCTGTTGATGCTTCATGACACCACGCGGAGGCCCCGTACTCTCCTTGACTGAACTCAAGGGTTACCGGTACACACCAAAGTGCCACATCAACGTAGCAGACTGTTTCAACCATGTCGGTATACCCCGCACAGTTCCCTCACAGCCTTGTTGCTACTTTCTAAGAAAGGTATCCCCCAGATCCGGGTTTAGGATCTATAGAACTCCCAAGCAACCCACAATAATAAAGCAAGCAAAGAAGACAATTGAAAACATAGTTATGAGCTAGCCCTAAGGTACACCTCGCTTTAAGTTTAATTCCCCAGCAGAGTCGCCAGTTCTGTGATCGGTGGATCTGGAACTGACTGTTTTAAAGCTGGTTCGCGAAATGTCGCGGAAGCAAGAGCCGCCACCGTCTTTTATTTTCTCCAAATGGAAAGGACAAAAGCACAGAAAAATTCCTTAAAAGAGATTGCTCTCGGTTCGGGAGGTAGGTTATAGAAAGGGAAGGTGTTAGCACCCTTTCTATCCATGGTTATCCATGGGCTCTTAGATACTTGCTCAATGTGTTTTCAAAATGTTTGCTTGCTTTTCAATTGTGGGTTTTAAAAAAGTTTCTTTGAAAAATTTCAGTTCGACTCGTACGTCAGAGTGTTTGAAAAGTTTGCTTTGAAAGCTTTTGAAAATGTGTTGGTGTGAAAAGTGTTTTTTGTTTGAAATTAGAGCAAGTATCTTTGAGAACCTACCTACCCTAAGGAATTCGTCTGTGTAAATGTCCTTTAAAGTAGTGCCATCCCACCATTGAGAGGTAGGTAGCACCACCGTTGGAGGTGTTCGGGTCAATTCGAGTTTAGGGACATGGTGATCACCGGAGCAATGGGAAGACACCTTAGAAGCTACCCTCATGCCAGGTTCCCGGATCATGAGGACTTACTAAGACGTCCTCTACTCGACGATCACCTTTCGAAAGGCAACAATGAGGCGTACCCTAGGGGTGGTGTGTGCGGTTCGTGTGTCATGTTCATTGATATTTGTCTTGTCATGTTCATTGTGACCTACGCTTGATTTTAATTAGGGCCATTCATTCTTGCATGCTTTTTTAACAGTTATAAAGTTGCGGGAAAAGTAAATCTAAGACTATTACAAATGGCGCGGGTCCACATCGCCAAAATTAAACCGGACCCGATTTGACAAGAAAATAAAGAAATTAAATAAAAGTGCGAAAAGTATAATTGTTACAACGCTTTGGGACATGTACATAATTATAATAAGCGATAAAGTAAATGTGCGAAATAAAATAATTAAAACAATGGGCGTTGGACCCTTTCATAAGAAATTAAAGTTAATGAGAATTAATTAACTAGAATTAAAAAAAAGAAAAAAAAGAATGTTTTTGGTATTTTTGTATTTTTTAAGATTTAAAAGAAAAAAAGAACTTTTTAGAATGAAATTTGAAATGCAAATCCTAATTCTAATGTTTTTTAGTTATTATGAAAATGTTATATTAATCTAAATTAAACCCTAATTTTTACTTATGTACATTTAATTATAAAAATAAAATAAATAAATAAATAATATTGTGATAAAAAAAAGGAAAATTTAAAAGGTATAAAAAGTCATTAACCTAATGCTATATTTTTGGATTTTTAGTTATTAAGAAAGTATTAAAATCTAACCTAAAATGCAACCCTAGTTTAATTATGAAAATTACGAATATTATGGCAAAAAACAAGGAAAGTTAAAAGGAATAAAAAAGTCATTAACCTAATTGTGATCGGTGGATCTGGAACTGACTGTTTTAAAGCTGGTTCGCGAAATGTCGCGGAAGCAAGAGTCGCCACCGTCTTTTATTTTCTCCAAATGGAAAGGACAAAAGCACAGAAAAATTCCTTAAAAGAGATTGCTCTCGGTTCGGGAGGTAGGTTATAGAAAGGGAAGGTGTTAGCACCCTTTCTATCCATGGTTATCCATGGGCTCTTAGATACTTGCTCAATGTGTTTTCAAAATGTTTGCTTGCTTTTCAATGTGGGTTTCAAAAATATTCTTTGAAAAGTTTCAGTTCAACTCGTGCGTCAGAGTGTTTTGAAAAGTTTGTTTTGAAAGTTTTTGAAAGTGTGTCGGTGTGAAAAGTATTTTGATTGGTTTGAAATTAGAGCAAGTACCCTTGAGAACCTACCTACCCTAAGGAATTCGTCTGTGTAAATGTCCTTTAAGGTAGTGCCATCCCACCATTGAGAGGTAGGTAGCACCACCGTTGGAGGTGTTCGGGTCAATTCGAGTTTTAGGGACGTGGTGGTCACCAGAGCAACAGTAGGACACCTTAGAAGCTACCCTTATGCCATTGATCCTTTATTTTCCGAGGCAACCGTTTCGAGGCAACTGGATCATGTCATGGACATAAGGACTCACTAAAACGTCCTATACTCGACGACCACCTTTCGAAAGGCAACAGTGAGGCGTACCCTAGGGGTGGTGTGTGAATTGTGTGTCATTTTCAGTTTATTGTTTGTCTTGTCATGCAATGGTGATCTAACGATTCGATTTTATTTTTGGGCATTCATTCTTTCATGCATATTTATTAACAGTTATATTTGCGAGAAAATAAATCTAACTATTACAACTGGCGCGGGTCCACATCGCCAAAAAACCGAACCCGATTTGACTGAAAATGAATAAAGCGAATAAAAGTGCGAGAATTTTAAATTACATGGCTTTGGGGGATATACAGAATTATTTAAACAATATAAAACAAATGCGCGAAATAAAGAGATTAAACAAAATTAGGGCGTTGGACCCTTTTACAAACAATTAAAATTAATCAAGGAATCTAAAATTAAAATTAAATGAAAAATAGTATTTTTGTGTTTTTTGGATTTAAAAGAAAAAAAGAAAAATTATTTAAAATTAAAATGCTAAACCCTAGTTCTAATGTTTTTTAAGTTTTTAAGAAAGAGATTTAATTTATAACCTAATTTAATTCTAAATTACTTTATGTACAATTTTTGATTTATGAAAAATAAAAAAATAATATTATTATTCTGAAAAAAAAAGAAAAGGAAAATTAAAAAGAAGAAAATAAAAGTCATTAAACCTAAACTCTATTTTTTTGGATTTTAGTTATTAAAAGAATTAAAGTCTAACCTAAAATATAACCCTAGTTTAATTATGAAAAACACTAATACTATGGCAAAAAACAAGGAAAGCTAAAAGGAAAAAGTCATTAACCTAATTCTATGTTTTTGTTTTGATTTTTATTAAAAAGAGATTAAAATTGAATACCTAATTAAAACTAAATATTTACATATATTTATTTAGAAAATAATCATAATAAAATAAATATCATATTTTTTTATATTTTTCTGATTTTTTTGTGATGTTTTTGTATTTTGTTAAAAAAATAATTAATTAAATAAATAGCAAAAAGAAATAAAAGGAAAAAAATTAAAGAAAGAATAAAAATAAAAATGATAAAGCAAACCAGGGGGGTGTGGATTTGAATTTGGAGGTGTAGGCCTGGTGATTTTGGCCCATTTGCATTGTGAATCATTGACTTTTCTGGATCATGTGCCAACGTGTTGACTTGATGTATGGTGCACTCTTCATCTTGGCCATGGATCTGATGCTCTCTGGACGCGTGGAGGTTGGATGAGGATGGAACATGGTGGACGTCACTATGAACGCTGCATGTGAATTCAAGTTGAAAAACAATATGAAATTGTGTAGACCTGGGACTTGAACCCAGGTCTTTGACATCATGTGCCTAACACGTTACCACTGAGCCACTTATGTTTCAATTGATATATTATAATGCATAAAAAACAAAAAGCAAAACCCAAGTGCACCAGTAATTGAGCGCGCGAATTTTAAAGCATCCAACCATAGCGTGCCAACACATCATCGTCCCTGTTCTTCTTTTTTTTCTGAAACATAAAAGCAATAAGCAACGGTTTTAAACCGTTGCTATAGAAGGCATGTTAGAAAATAGCGAATAGGATCCTGTAGCTCATAAATTTGTCGCGAGTAGGCCAATCCCTTCGTCTTGGTGTGCTGGATGCAATGGTAGTACTGCTAAGTCCTAATTTTTCTTGTTTTAGGAATCCCTAATTTTGAACCTCACGAACCCTAATGCTCAGTCATGGCATCTTCGTGTACAATGTGTAAAACTTCAATCAAGCATAAGGGTTAGTTTCAGAAGCTCAAAACAAACATGATGCAATGCATAGAATGTTGTAAAAGTGCTTAAAAAATGCTATACGATTGTGAATTTTTTGCAATGCAGTCTGAGTCCTCGGCGTCAATTCCTGGAGCTTTTGTGCTTGAGATTGATTGGAACGTGTTCAGAGTTGCTTAAGGATGCTTATGGAAGAAAAATTGAGGCTTTAAACTGTCCCTAACCTTGATTTCAGATTTGCAATATATGGCCTATTTTCAAAATGTCCCAATGGCTTTTGAGCGAGTCTTTTGCTATGTTCTAGTTAGGGTTGGACTCAGTGATCATCATTGAATTGAATAGGCTTGCTAACTCTCCTTAATTCATGCTTGTTAGAGAATTGGCCTTAGGGTTTCTTCCATTAACCATTTTTCTTCTTTTTAGCCAAAACCTAGACCTAGTATGCAAATGAACCCTAGCCTGATTTCTTGAGTTGGTTCATGATACATAGGAATTGTCCAAGTTCATTTGACACTATTCCATTGGTTTTTAAATTTTATTTGAATTTTCAAAGAATTAAAATGAATTAAATCATCAAAAATTAAATAAAATAAAAAAATCAATATTTGGTCTTGAAATCAACCATGGAACACGTGTGTGGCATGACAAGGATGAACAAAGTGAGAAAAATGGGGCCCTTTTGTCAAAATTGGATTTTCAAGGATAGTTGACTTTTGCCATTTCACAAAAATTTCCCAACTTCTACAAAGCATAACTTGCTCAATTTTTAAGATTTTCTCATGTTCTTGGACATTTTGGAAAGGTCTTTGAGTACTTTAACCAATGCCTTTGGTCCCATGTCATTTTGATTTACCAATCTCAAGTTATGGCCTTTGACTTAAAGTCCCTTTTTGTTGACTTTTGAAAATGACCTATAATGTTGAAATTGATAACTTTTTGTGAGAGCATTTCTTGGACTTGAAGTATGAAGATGAGTTGTAGGAAATGTCTTTCTCTTCAAAATGAGCTTTGGATGGAATTTTTCTGATAATCCATGTGAAAGTTATGCCCTGGTCAATTTCAGTTGACTTTTTCAGCTGTCCAAATAAGGAAACTTTTGCATCTTTGATGATTTCTGAGCCAAATTTTGAGAATCATGATCAAGCATTGATCAAATGATGTTTGTGGCTTCAAAATGATATATTGACCAAAAATTTGAACTTTTGACTGCCAAATGACCATTTTGCCCCTACAGTTGACTGTAGTGCAATTTAGGGTTTTGACTGTGCAATCTTGAGCTGAATGCCTTGAAACTTGATATGAGGATGCTTGACCATGTTTGTAAGCATATGAGACTTGATTGGGCTTTTGAAAACTTCCTTTTCTTGATCAGACTCAAAACCCTAATTTTGACTGTATGTGAGATCTTTGCACTGCACAACCCTTGGGGAATTTTCTAGCTTGGCTTGGCAATTTCTTGAGGAATATGGGAGGGCAAATTTTGGGGTATAACAGTTGCCCCTGTTCAATCTTCTTAGACCTGAGGATGCAGATTGGCTGACGTGCCTTTCGTAATCCGAAGGTAGAAGATGATTGAACACTAGAGTGCCCGGAAATTTGCGCTCACATGTTAGCAGTGTGATGGAATGGGCTTATAGATGCCATCTGGAGATTGCTGGATTGGATGATGGGCTTATAGATGCCATCCGGATGTTGATCGCGTAGGAGATTCCTTGGTGAGAACCTGTATACCTGCAAAACAGAAAATGAGTACCTGACACGTTGCAGGAGCTGATTTTTAGATGCCTGGTGTAGATGTGTCCTGACTGGTTACAGGAGCTGAGTCTGGAGCTTCAAACGGCGATGAAGGAACCAGGGATGATTACTTCCTTAGCATGAATGGTAAGAGAGCCTTGGGCGACTTTTAACTTCAACAACGCTCGTTGAGAAAAATCTGGGGTGTCTTCTACTGGGATAAGAATCAGAGAGATCTTAAGGTCGATCTGACTGAACCAGAGAGGCCTTTGACTGGGTAAGAATCAGAAAAATCTTAGGACGATTTAACTGAACCGGTCTAGGTCTTGAAATGTCTTCAACTGGATAAGCAATCAGGAAAATCTTGGGACGATTTAACTGAACCAGAGAAGGCCTTTGACTGGATAAGCAATCAGGAAAATCTTGGGACGGTTTAACTGAACCGGTCTAGGTCTTGAAATGTCTTCCACTGGATAAGCAATCAGGAAAATCTTGGGATGATTTAACTGAACCAGAGAAGGCCTTTGACTGGACCAGTCTAGGTCTTGAAATGTCTTCAAAGGGATAAGCATCAGGAAAATCTTGGGATGATTTAACTGAACCAGAGAAGGCCTTTGACTGAACCAGTCTAGGTCTTGAAATGTCTTCAAAGGGATAAGCATCAGGAAAATCTTGGGACGATTTAACTGAACCCGAGAAGGCCTTTGACTGAACCAGTCTAGGTCTTGAAATGTCTTCAAAGGGATAAGCATCAGGAAAATCTTGGGACGATTTAACTGAACCAGAGAAGGCCTTTGACTGAACCAGTCTAGGTCTTGAAATGTCTTCAAAGGGATAAGCATCAGGAAAATCTTGGGACGATTTAACTGAACCAGAGAAGGCCTTTGACTGAACCAGTCTAGGTCTTGAAATGTCTTCAAAGGGATAAGCATCAGGAAAATCTTGGGACGATTTAACTGAACCAGAGAAGGCCTTTGACTGAACCAGTCTAGGTCTTGAAATGTCTTCAATGGGATAAGCAATCAGGAAAATCTTGGGACGATTTAACTGAACCAGAGAAGGCCTTTGACTGAACCAGTCTAGGTCTTGAAATGTCTTCAATGGGATAAGCAATCAGGAAAATCTTGGGACGATTTAACTGAACCAGAGAAGGCCTTTGACTGAACCAGTCTAGGTCTTGAAATGTCTTCAATGGGGTAAGCAATCAGGAAAATCTTGGGACGATTTAACTGAACCAGAGAAGGCCTTTGACTGAACCAGTCTAGGTCTTGAAATGTCTTCAATGGGATAAGCAATCAGGAAAATCTTGGGACGATTTAACTGAACCAGAGAAGGCCTTTGACTGAACCAGTCTAGGTCTTGAAATGTCTTCAATGGGATAAGCAATCAGGAAAATCTTGGGACGATTTAACTGAACCAGAGAAGGCCTTTGACTGAACCAGTCTAGGTCTTGAAATGTCTTCAATGGGATAAGCAATCAGGAAAATCTTGGGACGATTTAACTGAACCAGAGAAGGCCTTTGACTGAACCAGTCTAGGTCTTGAAATGTAGTTTGAGAACCTAACTGGATCTTCCCTGAAAGGTAAAAGTCAGTCATATGCAATGCATGATATGGATCAAGCAATGATGTTCTCAACATAAATGAGATTTGTATGATGCAGTGCGTTATGCATGCTATAATGCTGTATGTGATATTTTATGTATGTTTTCGTCTAGGAAAGTAAACTCTTTGACGGGTGCCAGGAAGTCATATCCTGGGCTGATGTCGAAGAATAGATTTTGCTTCCGCTGGGGATGATAGTAGTTGCAAGGATACCGGTAGGAGACGATGGCTCCGTTGCGGGATAAACTTGGCGAATGGAAGATTCTGCGGGGAGAAAAGATACTCTAGCGATCATGCTGGAAAGCAATACTCTGTGGGAAGAGTGATGCCTTGCTGAATGTTGACAGTAACTCTGTTGGGGATGCCGTTGTTGTATTGGAAGTGTGAATAGACTTTGCCGGGGATAGGAAAGAACTTCGTTGACGACGACCTTCCCTTGGCTTTTGGCTGAGGATAACCCAGTTATATCCCGTTACGGAAATAACCCTTTAAATAAAGCCGGACTACGCGTTCGTGCTCTGCGAGGGATAAGCTTCCAGAATCTACTGGGGATAAGCTTACTGCTTGGGGAGATGGATTCCTAACTTTCTTGGGGAACTAGATTAGGCTCTCCTGGGGGAGTTTTGGACTGCGGGGAAGTGATTCCTTTGAACGTTGGTGTATGCCGTCGGGGAACAATCTTTAGACCAAGACTGTCGGGGATGCTTGTTAAGAATATATATTACTGCTGGGGGATGTTGGGATCTGCGGGAGCATACCCAATTTCCTTGATATTTATCAACTCTGCTTGGAGAAGAATGCATTTACTCTCTGGGGAATTAAGATGTACTGATCATGTTCTTTAGCTGGACCTACCTTGGTATACCTTGGAGGACGGAAACAATCAGATTGCTTAAACCATCCGTTATTGCCCCTGTTTCTATGGGGGAGGCACATGTGGGATGCTGATAATTGTTGAGGGTTAAACCTTCTTCTGGTAGGCAGGTGACGAGATGACAGGACATAGTCGTATGCTTTGATCCCTAACTTTCGCCTGGACCGCCCTTTCGGGTTTTCAGTCCACCGGGATACCCATTTTTGCCCAAGCCGCCTTTTCAGGTTTTCGACTTGCCGGGTGTACAGTTTTTTTATATTCATCCCTTGTTTTTGCCCGAACCCTTTTGGTTCGCCGGGAAGCCCTTATTTCTGCCTAGGTATGTCAACCTAGCGGGTCTTTGATTATGCGCGGTATTTTTCCGACTATGTCCGTGTCCTCAGGATGTAGGGAATTGCCTCTGTTAGAATTGTTTTGTCATACCACCAGAAGATCTTCGTTTGATCGTCCAATGCCCCAAGTGACGTAGACGGAGATTTGCCCCAGGCTGGTGGTGTCGCCATATGTCAGAAGGTGTCTGATCATGCGAGATTCGTTGCTGGATTGCCCCAAGTGACTCAGGCAGAGGTTTGCCCCAGGCTTTTTGGCCTTTTGAGAGATTCTCTGGATCTTGACTTAACTGCCCCAGATGGTAGACCATGATCATGCCGTGCCCCTTGATCGGAGATACTCTTGTTCATTAGACTTTCGTCATGCGAATTTCTATGTTGTTCAAACAAAAAGTCATATGCAAACAAAGTTATATCAAAAATACAACGCTTATGTCTGTCTTGAATATTTTGAAAATGCGTTCTTTTCATAAAACAAGTGAATGATGTCAACTCCGTATTTACCGTAGGCCTTAAGGAGTCAGGATACCTTTCGTAACAGTATGCTTTCGAACTAACCCATACTTCAGCTAGGACTTTTAAGGGTTATAACGTGGCCTGGTTCATGGTTTTAAGAAACAAAGGATAAAGGCTCAAATTATTTGTACCCACCCGCTCTTCGTGATATTCTCTAAACCTAAACTCAGTTGATCCTACGTTAGACCTTGTTTGAGTCTTTGCTTTGATATACCAGCGATGGTTCGAATGTTGACAATTTATTTTGAATAGGCAGTCATCTTTGTTTTTGTTGAGGGTTTGTATGACCTCTTTCTTGTCTGATTTTTGTTATCCCTTTCTTTTTTTTTGCCTGAACTGTTTCCTTTTTTGGAATTACAGTCAGCGGGATGCCCCAGTTTTGTAAGTCTCCTTCATAGGTTTTGACTTATTGGGTTCTTTCGTTTATGAATTTTGATGATGACTGCCTGTCCTTTTGATTGTTCTGAACCATCACTGTCTTTGTTCGTTTTGTAAAGATCTCTTCGGTGCTATTCGTCATGCACTTGGATCAACTGAGAGAACTACCCTGCCCCAGATTATGATAAAGGGTTTTAAATTTCGAAAAGAAAAACTCCTACTTCTTTGGCTCAGAGGGGTCGACGAGGGATTATCATCCTTATAACTCCAGTGTTTAGGGATTGAAACAATGCCTGTACCTCATCAGCGGGGTCTGTTCAAAAGCATACTGTAGATCGTGGTATCGTTTTCGTCATCCTCCCTCAAGAGGCTTAGAGTTTAGATCCAGAGTTGACATCAGGAAAAATATGAAAATAGTTTGCATATAGTGAATACGAATATATTGATTCAAAATAGACATAAGCGATGCATTAATGAAACAACAATGTAAATGTTTGAACAAAAGAAAATTGCAACTTGAACATTCGAATGAACAAAAATTTCTAGTCTCAGGGCTTGTCACTTCAAATGGTGAGCCTTGGAGGGATGGTAGAAAAATTCAGCCTGACCGTCTTGTGTGAATTCCAGTGCTCCTTCATCAATCAGGTCCTGGATCTTGTTTTTCAAAGCCCAACACTCGTTTGCATTATGTCCTGGACAGGCAGAGTGGTAGGCACACCTTTTATTGGGATCATAAGCAGGATGTGCTGTGTTGGGGTTCTGGGGATGATCCCTTAATGTGATCAGGTTCAATCTCAACAGGCGTTGTAAAGCTTGAAACGGCGACATATTGAGCGGGGTGAACTGCCTCCTGGGCTTGTCTGTCTGAAGTTGGTGAAGTTGCTGCTGAATTGGTAATACTGGAGCCATATGAGGAGCTTTCTCCTTGCCTCTTTGTCTCAAAGGTGGTGGAACGATGATTGGCTTTTTACCCTTAGATGTTTGCCCCAGTTGGTTGCCCTGAAGCAGTTTGTTGATGAGAACCCCGAGCTCATCTTGTCTTTGAGTTAAACCCTGAATGGCAGTCATCTGCCCCAGCATCTGGGCTTTCAGTGCATCCACCTCAGCTTGTAGGTGTTCCAGCCTTTCATCCTCAGCACTGTTCCTGACGAAAGTCTCCATGATAAGTGTCCTTAGCTCTTCCTGCCCCTTGGATAGATTCAGGAGGATTTTCCCGAACCGGGTCTCTTGAGCAAGAAAGTCCTGATTGTCTTGTTGGGAAGCCATTGCTGAAATAAACAGCGAGAAGGGTAAGTGACCTGCAACAAAGATACCTGTTATGTAATGATGTGTATGACATGCATGCAATGTTTTCAAGGATCTCGCGGGGTAAACAAGAAAGTTTGTTAGCATTGGAATTTAGAGCTTGATTGAAGGACACCCATGTTACTGAGAACTCTTCTTCAAGAGTCAAAGGCTCACCATATCAAGTGGGTCATAGCCCCTGACTTTAGTCATCATGTCTGGTTTTGATCTCCAAACAACTTTGGTTAAGGAACCTTCTTCAGGAGTCAGAGCTCACCATATCAAGTGGGTCATAGCCTCTGACAACATTGGCTAGAGGAAAATAAATCCTCTTTGCCCCTTGCTAGATGTTTGATTTATATGACCTGTATCACAAGCCCTTGAGATCCTTGAAATGGGTTAGGATGTATGCAATGGTATGATGTTATGCTATGCATGGGGGAATGTAAGTAACCCTGTTATGAGTCCTAATTAAGGACTGCAAACACAACCTGCAAGAGACAAATGTCAGGTAATAAACATGCAAGTAGTTCAAGTAGGAAGGCACACAAGTCACACAAGGGAAGCCCTTAAAGTTTAGGCCAGCATGGAGTCTGGGTAGTACCCTCTTGAAGTTGGTGGGTTCAACCTGTCCTATCAAAGTAACCGGGTTCTAAGGTTCCCAATATCACGGGATTGCTTTCATTGTTCATCGTTTCGATTTAGCCACTGAACTGGCGACCGAAATATTCCAGGAAAGCAACCCTCAATTGAGTGTAGTATCGAGTATCAACCAACCTCGGACTGCACCAAAGTCAGTTATCTCACTACCCTAAAGAGGCCAAGATTGTTCAATTAAGGTTCCTAAGGTCTGTTGATGCTTCATGACACCACATGGAGGCCCCGTACTCTCCTTGACTGACTCAAGGGTTACCGGTACACACCAAAATGCCACATCAACGTAGCAGACTGTTTCAACCATGTCGGTATACCCCGCACAGTTCCCTCACAGCCTTGTTGCTACTTTCTAAAAGGGTATCCCCCAGATCCGGGTTAGGATCTATAGAACTCCCAAGACGGTCCCACAATTTAAAGCATACAAGGAAAACAATTGAAAACACAATGATCTTAGCCCTAAGGTACACCCCACTTTAAGTTTAATTCCCCAGCAGAGTCGCCAGTTCTGTGATCGGTGGATCTGGAACTGACTGTTTTAAAGCTGGTTCGCGAAATGTCGCGGAAGCAAGAGTCGCCACCGTCTTTTATTTTCTCCAAATGGAAAGGACAAAAGCACAGAAAAATTCCTTAAAAGAGATTGCTCTCGGTTCGGGAGGTAGGTTATAGAAAGGGAAGGTGTTAGCACCCTTTCTATCCATGGTTATCCATGGGCTCTTAGATACTTGCTCAATGTGTTTTCAAAATGTTTGCTTGCTTTTCAATGTGGGTTTCAAAAATATTCTTTGAAAAGTTTCAGTTCAACTCGTGCGTCAGAGTGTTTTGAAAAGTTTGTTTTGAAAGTTTTTGAAAGTGTGTCGGTGTGAAAAGTATTTTGATTGGTTTGAAATTAGAGCAAGTACCCTTGAGAACCTACCTACCCTAAGGAATTCGTCTGTGTAAATGTCCTTTAAGGTAGTGCCATCCCACCATTGAGAGGTAGGTAGCACCACCGTTGGAGGTGTTCGGGTCAATTCGAGTTTTAGGGACGTGGTGGTCACCAGAGCAACAGTAGGACACCTTAGAAGCTACCCTTATGCCATTGATCCTTTATTTTCCGAGGCAACCGTTTCGAGGCAACTGGATCATGTCATGGACATAAGGACTCACTAAAACGTCCTATACTCGACGACCACCTTTCGAAAGGCAACAGTGAGGCGTACCCTAGGGGTGGTGTGTGAATTGTGTGTCATTTTCAGTTTATTGTTTGTCTTGTCATGCAATGGTGATCTAACGATTCGATTTTATTTTTGGGCATTCATTCTTTCATGCATATTTATTAACAGTTATATTTGCGAGAAAATAAATCTAACTATTACAACTGGCGCGGGTCCACATCGCCAAAAAACCGAACCCGATTTGACTGAAAATGAATAAAGCGAATAAAAGTGCGAGAATTTTAAATTACATGGCTTTGGGGGATATACAGAATTATTTAAACAATATAAAACAAATGCGCGAAATAAAGAGATTAAACAAAATTAGGGCGTTGGACCCTTTTACAAACAATTAAAATTAATCAAGGAATCTAAAATTAAAATTAAATGAAAAATAGTATTTTTGTGTTTTTTGGATTTAAAAGAAAAAAAGAAAAATTATTTAAAATTAAAATGCTAAACCCTAGTTCTAATGTTTTTTAAGTTTTTAAGAAAGAGATTTAATTTATAACCTAATTTAATTCTAAATTACTTTATGTACAATTTTTGATTTATGAAAAATAAAAAAATAATATTATTATTCTGAAAAAAAAAGAAAAGGAAAATTAAAAAGAAGAAAATAAAAGTCATTAAACCTAAACTCTATTTTTTTGGATTTTAGTTATTAAAAGAATTAAAGTCTAACCTAAAATATAACCCTAGTTTAATTATGAAAAACACTAATACTATGGCAAAAAACAAGGAAAGCTAAAAGGAAAAAGTCATTAACCTAATTCTATGTTTTTGTTTTGATTTTTATTAAAAAGAGATTAAAATTGAATACCTAATTAAAACTAAATATTTACATATATTTATTTAGAAAATAATCATAATAAAATAAATATCATATTTTTTTATATTTTTCTGATTTTTTTGTGATGTTTTTGTATTTTGTTAAAAAAATAATTAATTAAATAAATAGCAAAAAGAAATAAAAGGAAAAAAATTAAAGAAAGAATAAAAATAAAAATGATAAAGCAAACCAGGGGGGTGTGGATTTGAATTTGGAGGTGTAGGCCTGGTGATTTTGGCCCATTTGCATTGTGAATCATTGACTTTTCTGGATCATGTGCCAACGTGTTGACTTGATGTATGGTGCACTCTTCATCTTGGCCATGGATCTGATGCTCTCTGGACGCGTGGAGGTTGGATGAGGATGGAACATGGTGGACGTCACTATGAACGCTGCATGTGAATTCAAGTTGAAAAACAATATGAAATTGTGTAGACCTGGGACTTGAACCCAGGTCTTTGACATCATGTGCCTAACACGTTACCACTGAGCCACTTACGTTTCAATTGATATATTATAATGCATAAAAAACAAAAAGCAAAACCCAAGTGCACCAGTAATTGAGCGCGCGAATTTTAAAGCATCCAACCATAGCGTGCCAACACATCATCGTCCCTGTTCTTCTTTTTTTTCTGAAACATAAAAGCAATAAGCAACGGTTTTAAACCGTTGCTATAGAAGGCATGTTAGAAAATAGCGAATAGGATCCTGTAGCTCATAAATTTGTCGCGAGTAGGCCAATCCCTTCGTCTTGGTGTGCTGGATGCAATGGTAGTACTGCTAAGTCCTAATTTTTCTTGTTTTAGGAATCCCTAATTTTGAACCTCACGAACCCTAATGCTCAGTCATGGCATCTTCGTGTACAATGTGTAAAACTTCAATCAAGCATAAGGGTTAGTTTCAGAAGCTCAAAACAAACATGATGCAATGCATAGAATGTTGTAAAAGTGCTTAAAAAATGCTATACGATTGTGAATTTTTTGCAATGCAGTCTGAGTCCTCGGCGTCAATTCCTGGAGCTTTTGTGCTTGAGATTGATTGGAACGTGTTCAGAGTTGCTTAAGGATGCTTATGGAAGAAAAATTGAGGCTTTAAACTGTCCCTAACCTTGATTTCAGATTTGCAATATATGGCCTATTTTCAAAATGTCCCAATGGCTTTTGAGCGAGTCTTTTGCTATGTTCTAGTTAGGGTTGGACTCAGTGATCATCATTGAATTGAATAGGCTTGCTAACTCTCCTTAATTCATGCTTGTTAGAGAATTGGCCTTAGGGTTTCTTCCATTAACCATTTTTCTTCTTTTTAGCCAAAACCTAGACCTAGTATGCAAATGAACCCTAGCCTGATTTCTTGAGTTGGTTCATGATACATAGGAATTGTCCAAGTTCATTTGACACTATTCCATTGGTTTTTAAATTTTATTTGAATTTTCAAAGAATTAAAATGAATTAAATCATCAAAAATTAAATAAAATAAAAAAATCAATATTTGGTCTTGAAATCAACCATGGAACACGTGTGTGGCATGACAAGGATGAACAAAGTGAGAAAAATGGGGCCCTTTTGTCAAAATTGGATTTTCAAGGATAGTTGACTTTTGCCATTTCACAAAAATTTCCCAACTTCTACAAAGCATAACTTGCTCAATTTTTAAGATTTTCTCATGTTCTTGGACATTTTGGAAAGGTCTTTGAGTCCTTTAACCAATGCCTTTGGTCCCATGTCATTTTGATTTACCAATCTCAAGTTATGGCCTTTGACTTAAAGTCCCTTTTTGTTGACTTTTGAAAATGACTTATAATGTTGAAATTGATAACTTTTTGTGAGAGCATTTCTTGGACTTGAAGTATGAAGATGAGTTGTAGGAAATGTCTTTCTCTTCAAAATGAGCTTTGGATGGAATTTTTCTGATAATCCATGTGAAAGTTATGCCCTGGTCAATTTCAGTTGACTTTTTCAGCTGTCCAAATAAGGAAACTTTTGCATCTTTGATGATTTCTGAGCCAAATTTTGAGAATCATGATCAAGCATTGATCAAATGATGTTTGTGGCTTCAAAATGATATATTGACCAAAAATTTGAACTTTTGACTGCCAAATGACCATTTTGCCCCTACAGTTGACTGTAGTGCAATTTAGGGTTTTGACTGTGCAATCTTGAGCTGAATGCCTTGAAACTTGATATGAGGATGCTTGACCATGTTTGTAAGCATATGAGACTTGATTGGGCTTTTGAAAACTTCCTTTTCTTGATCAGACTCAAAACCCTAATTTTGACTGTATGTGAGATCTTTGCACTGCACAACCCTTGGGGAATTTTCTAGCTTGGCTTGGCAATTTCTTGAGGAATATGGGAGGGCAAATTTTGGGGTATAACACTAATGCTATATTTTTGGATTTTTTTATGGAAGAAAGAATTAAAGTTAAAACCTATTTGACTAAATTTATTTACATGTTAATTATTTACAAGAAAATAAATAAAATAAATATTTTTTATGTTTTTATCCTTTTTCTGATTTTTTGTGATGTTTTTATATTTTGTAAAGAAAACAATTAATTAATTAAAACAATGAAAATAAATAGCCTAATAATTAAAAAAACAATAAAACATGAAAAGAAAAGCAAACCAGGGGGGGTAGCCCCAATTTAGGAGGTAAGGCCCTAGCATTTCAGGCCCATTTATGTTATGGCCTTGCTGACTTTTTGCTAGCCTGCTTCAGCGTTGACTGGAGTTTATTGTGCTCCTTTGCATCCAAGCCTTTGATTTGAACTGGTGGGACGCGTGGACGAGTGAGATGGTGAGCGTATGGTATACTGGGACGCTCATGCTGCATGGGATTTTACATTGAGGAAAAATATGAAGGAACGTCAGGACCTGGGTCTCGAACCCAGGTCACGTGGATTACCAATACACCTCATTGCCACTGGATCACTAACACGCATTTGTTAAATAAACATACAATGAATAATATAATATAAAACAATGTATCAGTGGTTTAAAGCGCGAAAATTCAAATTTATCCAATCAGTACACGCCACTTCATCATCTTCCCCATGGCTTCGTTTTGCCTGAAAAGAACAAAAGTATTAGGCAACGGTTTTTACACCGTTGCAGAAAGTGGCATACGAGAAAATAACGATTAGGCCCTGAGGCCCTATAAATTAATCGCGATGACGGATTCTTGTTCGTTGGAGTGTGCCGGTTTGAATGGTCTAAGTCTGGAAAGCTAATTTTTCTTCAATTGAAAAGCCCTAATTCTGAGCTTTATGAACCCTAAAAAATTAACAATGGTAAACATCCATATACGGCACGAAAACAAAATTGGATCACATGGTTAGCTTCAGAATATGCTTATTAGTATGAATGCATCAATAAAAAACAATGAGAATGCCTTAAACATGGAACACGATCATGCATTTTTCTGGAAACTATTTGAGTTCATGATACCGGTTCCAGGCGTTTTGGCTTGTTGTTTGTGATTGGAATGTGATCAGGAGAGTTTGAGGAAGCTATTAGAAAAAGAATCAAACTTTGAATCCACCTCTAGTAGTGATTTCAGTTTTGAGTTTTTTTGGAGAATTTTTCCAAGTTGGCAATGGTGTTTGGGCGCAGCCTTTGATGTGTTGTGGTTAGGGTTTGACTTAGTGCTCATGATGGAAGAGAATTGGCTTGCTAACTGACCTAGATTCATGCTCATGAAAGAACAAGTCCTAGGGTTTTTACCATTAACCAAGTTTCCTTCTTTTTAGCCAAGACCTAGACCTAGTGTGCAATTTAACCCTAACCTGAGTTTTTGAGTTGGCTCATGATACATGGAAATTGTCCAAATTCACATGACACTATTCCATTGGTTTTTGAATTTTATTTGAATTTTCAAAGATTTAAAATGAATTAAATTATCAAAAATTAAATAAAATAAAAAAATCAATATTTGGTCTTGAAATTAATCATGGGACACGTGTGTGGCATGACAAGGATGAATCAAGTGGAAAAAAGTGGGCCCTTTTGTCAAAAATTGGAGTTTCAAGGATAGTTGACTTTTGCCATTTCACAAAAATTTCCCAACTTCTACAAGGCATAACTTGCTCAATATTTAAGCTTTTCACATGTTCTTGGACATTTTGGAAAGGTCTTTGAGTCCTTTAACCAATGCCTTTGGTCCCATGTCATTTTGATTTACCAATCTCCAGTTATGGCCTTTGACTTAAAGTCCCTTTTTGTTGACTTTTGAAAATGACCTATAATGTTGAAATTGATAACTTTTTGTGAGAGCATTTCTTGGACTTGAAGTATGAAGATGAGTTGTAGGAAATGTCTTTCTCTTCAAAATGAGCTTTGGATGGAATTTTTCTGATAATCCATGTGAAAGTTATGCCCTGGTCAATTTCAGTTGACTTTTTCAGCTGTCCAAATATAGCAACTTTTGCATCTTTGATGATTTCTGAGCCAAATTTTGAGAATCATGATCAAGCATTGATCAAATGATGTTTGTGGCTTCAAAATGATATGTTGACCAAAAATTTGAACTTTTGACTGTCAAATGACCATTTTGCCCCTACAGTTAACTGTAGTGCAATCTAGGGTCTTGACTGTGCAATCTTGAGCTGAATGCCTTGAAACTTGATATGAGGATGCTTGACCATGTTTGTAAGCATATGAGACTTGATTGAGCCTTTGAAAACTTCATTTTCTTGATCAGAACCCAAACCCTAGTTTTGACTGTATAGGAGACAGTTGCACTGTACAACCCTTGGGGAATTTTGTAGCTTGGCTTGGCAATTTCTTGAGGAATATGGGAGGGCAAATTTTGGGGTACAACAGCAACCAACCCTCATATATCAGTCTCCTTCACTTCTAAAGAATCGATCTCCAGTTCTCTTCTTGATAAAGAGTTTCATCTAACTCTGTTGTAAGTACTAATTGGTAACCTCTTCTTACGCAGAAATGCCATCACATCTTCTTCCATATTGAAAACTTTAACTTACATGCATTTATCTCGCATATGAGATAAATTATTTGATATCTCATTTGCGGTGAACTCCTTGAAATCCTTTAGGACCCCTGACACTTCTTCTGAAATTGTTATTTTCTCCTTTACAACACTCATCACCTCTTTATTAAGTATAGGACATAAAATTTAATTTCTTTAATACCCTCCCTCATCAAACTCCTTTTCACTATGTGTCATCACTTAGAAATTGCACTTCTTTCCTTCAATTGTGAACTTATGGCCTTTGCTTGATCAAATTTCTAAGTGGGAATTCAGAAATGGTAAAAATATTAATGTTTGGATGGATAGCTGGATTAAACCTTGTGTTAAACTTTGTGATTATCTAATGTTAGAAATTTAGGGTGTGATAATCCTGGATAACTTCGATGAATCGTGTTCGTACACTTTCCGAACAAAGTATTTCGACCCTATTCTTGTCTGGGTTCACGAAATCTTTGTGGGGATAATTCTCGAAGAAATTCTGTTTCCGACAAAAGAAAACGAATTGTAATTATAGAGAGAAGTATGCGTTTTTCCTGTATCTGAGACCGAGGCCGAACGACTCCTTATATAGGAGAACAGTAATTGAAAACGAAGAGACACATTTGTTCGAAACGAATATGTCAGTTGGGAAACAGTTATGTCCATTGGGGAACAGTTATGTCCGTTGGGGCGCTGCCCCGCACCCCGCCAGGGGCTTCGCCCCTTGGAACCCCAACGGGGCACTGCCCCGCACCCCGCCAGGGGCTTCGCCCCTTGGAACCCCGTTTCAATTATTCGTATTCAATTATGCATTGGCTCGACGAGCGTGCACTCCGCACTTCCCTAACTCGTCTCCGAACTTAACGCATAATTGCATCGGCCTTTAGAAATCACATTACTACTAAAATACATTGGTGATACAAAATCGCCAACATCTAACCAGACCAATTGTCAACTTGGACTATGCTTATGTGTCCACTATCATGACTAGTAGCGGAAGTTGGGATTGGAGGTTGCTACATACCATTCTTCTTCAGGAACTAGTCGAGCATATTAGAGCCATCGAGCCTCTGAATCTGGACAGTAGCAACCCTGACTTCTACACTCTGGGAGGAATTAGCACTGCATATTTTACAATATCCAATGTTTTTGATCTTATTCAGTTACAAAGGAAGCATATATTATGGATCTGTGGCATCACATTGGAATTTGAACGTGCCTGAGAGAACTTGAAGCTTTGTATGGATGTCGCACCATAAAGGAATCAAAACCAATAAATACCTCGGGCAATTCAATCCAAGGTATCCTTAGTGTGAAGATTGCACCGGAGAAGAAGAATTATTCTTCATGTTATGAGAGATTGTCGGCGTGCGGAATTTGTATCGCTTCAATGGTTGACAATTTTTTACAAACATCTTTTTTTGAAGCTAACCTTTTGGACTGGCTTCAGCTGAATTGGAAGATGAAACTTGGGAAAATTTATAGTTGGTACTCTCTTTAGGCTACTACGTGCCATCAGCTTTGTTACTTGCGAAATCAAAGGAATTTCGTGCCAGATTTTGTTGCTTCGTATAATTTGGTTAAGGATATAAAAGATTCAGTTAGATGCTACAATTAGAGTATGGTGATGCAGAAGAAGGCTATTAGTAAAGGTTCAATCACCATGGATTGAAATTGGAGGAAGCCTGATAGGGATTGGATATGCATTAATATTGATGGCGCAGTTGCTAACAATATTGATGCTGAGTATGGAGGTTTGGCTAGGAATAATGAAGGTGTTTGTTTGGTTGGATGGTTTCTCTAAGAGTATTGGTAAATGTAGTGTCCTAACTCTGAGCTTTGGGGTGTTCTTGAAGATTTTAGACTTGCTCTTAATAAAGGCTTTAATAATCAGATTGAAATCCAAAAAGACAATCAAGAAGTTGTTAATATAATCCCGAGAAAGATCAATAAGTTGAAGGATATGAATTTAATTTGCAAATTTAAGTCTATCATGGCTTCCATCTTGGAGGTAAAAGTTGTGAACATTCACAAGAAAGCCGATAAGTGTGCGGACATTTTGGCTAAACGTAGTTTGAAGTTTCATGGTGAAAAGCATTTGAATTTTTCTGTTTGTCCTGACTTTATGCTCAATGTGTTACTTAGTGACTCTAGTGGTATTGATTGAGTGTTTTGGGCTTAGCCCTCCTTCCGCAGTCAATTTTTTTAACATAGACACCCCTAAAATATAAACAGGTCCCAATAGCACACCAACATAAACACGCCTAAATCAACAATGCAAACAAAAAATAAAATCACTTAACAGAACAATATATCTAAGATATTACAACAATCAAGAGAATATTATTTGGTGCATATATTACAACTCTAACATGAGTGTCATCCTTAACTCGAACGCATATACGCTGTATAACACTGTCATTTCCATTTGAGATATACTCATTTCGTCTTATATTATAAGAGACATTCATTTTTTTTAGATTAATTGAATAATTAATGTATCTGGTCTATATATAGACCAAAGACAACTCTCTCAATATTTTTAATAATTTCCTCCTCATTAATCTCTCCATCTAACCAATAGTTCAAACTCATTTTAAAACGTTCGAAACTTTGAATATTTCAAAAAAATATTTTCATTAGAGACTTCATTCTCAAATAAAATACATATCCATTTCTTTTAACAATTACGACATAGATAGTAAAGATAAGAAAAGAAAAAATATAACAAAAAATATGGAGTAAATGTTTGAAAAAAACTCTATTTATTGTAAAAAAGACGTTCAATACATTATTGCCAATTGAATTGATGTTAATGTTACCATTTAGTATTACGCAAGTGCCAATTCAACTGACGGTAACACTCAACCTTTACATACAGTCACAAATTGGTATGACTAGATCACATAATATTGCCAATTTGATTGACGACATCTCATACTTTTACGATGTTTGACGCCAATTCAACTAGCAATATCTTTGTGCTGCAAATTTCTTTTGTTTGAAACTGGATCACTTTGGAAAATCACTGCAAATGATGGTCATTATAAAAAAATAAATTGAAAAAACAATAATTTGGATAAAAAATTATTCTTAATTGACTATTCCTTATTCTTTCATTCAATAAAAAAACTAAAGTCATCAAAATCAAAAGAGTAAAGTCACTAAAACTATTCCCAACTTCCAATGATAGCTCTTCATGATGTCATCGTGGAGGGAGTTTTATCCATCAAATAGAAGAGCGGTTAGAAATCAAGTGATAATGAATGCATTAAACGACAAAATAATGAGATTTCAATACCATAGATTTCTTTTTTGTTCTTCTCTTTTTGGGCACTTTCTCTTCTCCATTTTCCAACCACTCATTTTCTCTCCCACACATTTTCCCGGTAAAAATAACTGTATTTCATCTCTTACTAACGGCATCAGCATGAGCATGAGAATGAGCATGAGGACGAACTTGCTCTCGTGCGAACGCTCTACAACGTTACTTCATCTAAAATCTTCACCACTTCTTCGCAGATTTCGACACTTGAAATTGAAACCTCACCGTTCACGAATTCGTTGTTTGCTTGACCAAATCGCTATTCAATCGTCGGAGAATGTTATCGCCGCTGCCGCCAAGGCCGCCTCAGCTCACGGCGCCGTTTATTCCGCTATCAATCAGGTCGCCGTCACTGCCGTCGCTATTGCTTCCGGTGCTTGTCTTTCTACTAAGGTTGATTTCCTGTGGCCAAAACCCGATCAACAACCAGGTTCTGTTCTGCTTCTTGTGTTTTTTTTCTGATCATTCTTCTATATCTGTTCACTGTTCACTCACTGTCATAGTCTTGAACTAGAGAAGTTGCTACTTGCTACGCTGATTCGGAATCGAGAGAGTTCACTTTCAATTTATGATTCCAAATGGAAGAATAGCTTATGATCGCTTTTCCTTCAACAATTTGATTCCTCTGAACCTCAAGTTAAATCAAATAAAGCTGAGATTGATTGAGTGTATAATCTATAGTTCGCACTTGTTAAAAATTGTAGGTTGCTGCTTCTGTTATTACATAATAGGATTGTTCTACTAATCATTGGTCTCGTTAATAATGTTAATTCCGAATAGGATTAGTTTGTTACAGTAGTTTGGAATTACAATTACAACATAGCTGCAGATAAGTGCTTGTTAATAATGTGTTTAACCATTGTAATTTAAACAAACTTTTACGAGTTTATGAGTCGACTCTACGGAGGCAGCACGAGTTTACCTAGACTCCCTGAGTTTGATAAGCTTGATTGTATCACTTTGTTTTCTGCATTTTATTCATAATGAAAACCTTTTGAGTTTTACTCATTTACAAGCTTTCCAGCTTTACTCTGATTCCTAATATTAATAGAAGGGAATTAATAACATGCAGGCACCATGATGCAGGATGGAGTAGATGTTGCTGGCTATCCTATATTTAATGATGCAAAGGTTTAATATCTTGATTCGCGTTATGACCTGCACACACTCTTGTTGCATCATTAAAATACCTTATGCTATGTGTGAAGGCAGGTACAGAAGGCTATAGCTTTTGCAAGGAAGGCACACGGTGGCCAAATGCGGAAGACAGGAGATCCTTATTTAATACATTGTATTCATACAGGAAGAATTTTGGCTGCGTTGGTTCCATCAAGTGGTAAACGAGTATGTGCTCTGATTAGTTTTTCCTTTTGCGCTTAATGACAACACTGCTTTCAAAATTTCCAATCACTTGGAAGTTTTTTTCTTCTTTTTTCCCCACCAACATACTCTGCAGAATGCATACCATGATGCAACAAATGAATTTTCCGAATACACGCCATTTAATAAACTTGAGCTCACACCTTAAAATTACACAAACATCTGTATGCGGTCATCACTTATAGTGTCACGACAATTCTGAAGAATCATATTATTGAAATATTCAACTTAACATAGCATTATGAATTAAATTTACATACCGATGTCATTTAACCTAATAAGTATGTGCATAACTTTTACTTTGATATACTAGTTATCAAACACAATGTATGTGGTGCAAATATTTGATATATTAGTGTGAGAAAGCTAGGTGGAAATGTTGAAGTTTCCAGGTAACTATAGATATACATTAAGGGTCGGCTTTAGCCTTTAGCTTTTATGTGTATATCTTTGTTGTAGGCTTACTTATTGAATACGTCCAAGAGATGGTGCCAAAAATTTGCAAATTATCTTAGTTGGAGAAACCGAGAGAAGAAGTAAATGAAAAGTTCAAGATATGGAAATAAGCCTTAGAAACTCATGGTTTCCGCTTAAGTAGAAGTAGAACAAAATATATGAAATAGAGAGACACAAACGTAGAGATAAAATTTGGAAAACAACAATGTCTCAAATCACACATTTTAAGTATCTTGGGTCCATCATACAGAGTAATTCAATGTAGAGAGAGATGTCAATCATAGGTGTGTGGATAAAAATAGCGGAATGTTTCACATGCGATTGATGGAAAACTATCACTTAAATTAAAGAAATTTTTGTTACTTAACAATAACACCTACAACAGGGTTTGAAACTGAATTCAGGCAGTAAAAAGACAGCATGAAAGTAAGCTTTGAGTCACTAAAACAAGAACGCTTTGACGGGCAGTGGTTACACAAGAAAAGCAGAATTAGAAATACAATGTATAGCAAAAGGTGTAGAGTGCCATTTTAGATGATTTGGGCATGTCTAGAAGACCTATTGAAGCACTGTTGAGGAGAATTTACCAAATGAAAGATAGTCCAATTACTAGAAACGGAGGCAGACCAAGGAAAACTATTGGTCAAATCATTAAGAGCAATTTAAAAAAAATTATCTATAGTTGGATCTAATGCACAACAAGAATTTATGGCATTAAGTGATTCATGTAACCAACTCTACTTCTAAGAAAAGGCATAGTTATTTTGTTCTTATATAATACTATATATTATTATGTTTTGTGAGGCTATACTAGTATAACTAAATAATCATGTTTCATTTTATTGTTCATTTGTTTGAGATCTTGACAATGCGTTGCAGGCTGTTGAAACAATTGTGGCTGGTATTTTACATGACGTAGTTGATGACACTTGCCAAAGTCTACATGACATTGAGACAGAGTTTGGGGATGATGTGGCCGAGTTGGTAGCCAGTGTTTCTAAGCTGAGTTATATAAATCAGGTAGCATATAGAAGAAGAAAATATTATTTTTTCTAATAATTTTTAATCTTGGAGTGGGGCTTTACATCATGGTTGTCAAACTCTACGATTAATACATAAATTCACACGAGCTTATGACTCTAGGGATCAAAATTGAGTTAAATCACTTTAAAAATCTTGTGTAAACACAGCTCGCTTGTATAGAAATCATGACTTTGAAGACGATTAAACGAGTCTATAAGATAATTGTGAGAAATTCCGGTTTATAATTAGTGCATGTATTGTTAGAAATTCAAGTGTGAGAAGTTGCATGTTGGGTAAAAATAAGTTTGGTATAATTGAAAATGGCGACATACTTATTGCTTAAAGGTTTTGTGTCAAGACATAATGTCAAACACATTATTCCATTTTGGTTTAAAGAAAGGGATGTGTGAAGACCATTGCGATTTGGAGAGAATACTAGTTTCGGAACCCACATTTGAAGGGGAGAATACTGAAGATTCAAATGTCAGGGATGAAGTTCTACACTTGTTTATAATGGGATTAAATCAGGACCATAAAAGTAAAAAGAAAAATCTATATACTGGTTGACTTAATGTTTCAATTCAAGATTTGATATCAAGCTATGCATTGTGGGTTTTCCACCGATGGTGGGGATTCTCCAGCTTTTAAGAATTGCCCAAACATCCTAACATAACTATAGTGAAATACCTTAAAAATTTAGTGATGCCGTGTATTATACTGTTTCATCATATCTATATATTAGAGGCCAGCAATTCAAAACTCTCAACAACTTTGATGAGTATCACTGTTTTCTTTTATTACCCTATTATATAATAACTACATCATCTTTTGCAGCTGTTACGCAGACATCGAAGGGTAAATGTGAACCAGGGTGTCCTCGGCCAAGAAGAGGTACAGAACCTGCATTTGAGACATATAGAAAGCAGTTAGCTATTTGGGCTCTATATTTTGGTGTTATGTTAATGATCAATACCCAAAATATAATGATAGTTACACCTATCCACCATAGGTTTGAACAATACGAAGATCAATATCAATATCCCAAGTGAAAAGTGTATCCTATTTTCATCTTTTAATATAATGGATATTTGGTATCTTTCTTGTAGAAATTTGAGATTGGATCAATACTTTACGCAAGCTGTTTATTTTTGTTAAAAATATATATTTTTAGACAAGGGAAGAGGAATATTATTTTTCCCAATGCGGATTCAAACTCACTCCATTTTGATTACAAAACTAGGCATTCATCGTTGCACCAACACTCATGGAATTCACGATGTTTTATTTTATGAAGCTAATCTTCTACAAAAAGTTTGATCTGACAAGTTTTTGTATCTGCCATTGTAATGCGTCTGCTGGTTGGTAAAGATATTATTGAAACTGTGTGCCCTTTTAGGTTTGTAGAACGTAAGTATATTAAGAAGTGGAATTGGTATCAGAAAGTTTTCTGATGTGTTTCATTCTTAATCTACTAGGCAAGTAATTTACGGGTCATGCTTTTGGGAATGATTGATGATCCACGTGCTGTGCTCATCAAGCTTGCTGATCGTCTTCACAACATGAGAACAATGTACCAGTTCCGAGCTTCTATGTTTTTTCCCTTTATTCCCAATTATTGTCTGTCTTTTTTTTTTTGCCCATTTTTTCTCATTCACCTCAGACTTGTCATTCTTTCAAGATGACATAAGGATTACTTCCTTGCAATAGAAGCTAGTTCGAATCAATGACCTTAATCCATACAGTGTGTACAACTTTTTGGATATATAGTTTAGAATTTATAAGTGTGCTGTATAGGTCGTTTCATTGGGTGAAAATATTTCCTTTGCAGTTATGCTCTGCCATTACATAAGGCTCAAGCTGTCGCAGAGGAGACATTAATTATTTGGTGTTCACTTGCTTCAAGATTGGGTCTGTGGGCATTAAAAGCTGAACTTGAAGATCTATGCTTTGCTGTTCTACAGGTCTAATAATAATTCTTATGTTTCTTTCAATTTAAGAGTCCTCAATTATATTGATTTATTTATAACAAGACCCGGAATAAAGCTGACAGACGAAGGTTCCCAATCACCGTGAACATCTGGCCACCCGCTAAAGGATTTGTATGTGATGCATCAATGAGAAGTACCCAAAAGAATATATTGCTTGAAATTGAAAGTGCTTAAATTATTTTTTCTCATAAAACATTTAATCATCATTTGGGAAAACAGTAATTAGCTCCTTTCCTTTATTTAAAAGCGAGTACTAGGTATAGCTCCCCAGACAAAAAAGTACTTCTTGTGGTTAACTTAAAAGTGAATGATCATCAGAAGCTATAAAAATTCATTCATGCTTCTGCATAGGAACAGCAATCTAATAGTACTATTCAGGTGACATTATTTTTGCAGTATTATAATTTATCACCATTTGTAATTGTACCTTATTTCAGCCTCAAATATTTCAAAACATGCGAGCAGATCTGGCTTCCATGTGGAGCCCTTCGGCTAGAACAGGAAGCTCGAGAAGATTATATGTGAAAGGAAACTTGATACCATTGGATGAGAAAATTTCAACTTCTTTCAACAATAAATCTTTGACATTCAATGAGGGTGTCTATAGCATGAAGGTAAGGATTTGTAAGTGCAGAGTTCATTATTCTACTTGTTTGTATGCATGCTCATGAGATTTTATTAAATGAAGTTTTATGGTTTCCATAGGTAGTTTCTTTTTGGTTTAAGCTGGTATTTATTGCAACATCAAAGAGCGATATTCTTGTATGTTTGTTTTGTATTTTGCTTTTTGTTTGTGCCCAGTGAAGCTCAGAATATGGTAAGCTGAATCTTTCAAGCGAAATAGGTATGGGGCAGGGGGAAAGGGAAACCCGGGGAAGGGAGAAGAGTGTGTGTTTTCCCCCATCTGATATTTTCAAGTTTCAGCAGCATGCAGTAATATCCATGCTGAATATTGCTGTTCAACTTAGAGCGAATATCTCCATTATTGAGAAGTTAAGTTGCATTCCACTCTTCCATGAACTTAGTTTCTTCACCAATTCTTGTTGAAAATTCTAAAGGATGACAATACTCATAATTTCTGCCTTGCGGTATTACATGCTGGATTTCCCTGATACAAAAGGCCATGACTTGATAAGCCACTCTGGTTTGTATTTTATCTTTTGGTGCATATACTTCCATTCTTCTCGATGGTGGAGTTACATTGAGGCTGGAATTTGGATTTTTAGGGAGAATTCCGGTAAAACCCAATACTCAATAGCTGAGAATTTAATGGATGAATAACTTCTGGTACAAATGAGTGATTAATTGCAGAGAAAACATTCTGAGTTGAGAGAGAAGAAGAATTAGTTTCTGAAATGTGTTAGTTCCTTCATTAGACCCTTAGTCATGATATAGGCATGGGCCCAAACAATAAGGAGAATATTGTAACAACTTACCAGTGCCACTAGACACTCACCAACTCAGCACATAAAACTAAATGGATAAGTGTTGACATCGCATGACCACCATCAATGACCAACTAAATAAAAATGCTAAATGAAAGTATTAACAGTATGTAAATATTGTAACGTACATTACTATTAATAACAGTTCAAGTGAGAACTAAGGTAGTTAAGAGATCTTAAAGGAAATGTAGCTGACCACCGTGAATGACCAACTAAATAAAAATGCTAAATGAAAATATTAACAGTACGTAAATATTCTAACGTACATTATTATTGATGACAATACAAGTGAGAACTAAGGTAGTTATGAGATCTTAAAGGAAATGTAACTGATAACCATACTGAGTACTATGCCAAATATAGTATAGCAATAGTATGGCCACTGAAGAGAGTTTTATGTAGTGTGTCAATCACATATCCCACACTTTAGATTTTATAAATTATAAATTATAAATAGTTACATGTATTAGTTTGCAAGTATTTTATAGTAACAAAACTGTACAATGCTAATGTTATCTGGCAAACTCCTATTTGAAGTGACTCTTTCGTAAGCCTTTTTCTTGATGTCATAGACCCTGATGATTGATAACTGAGGATTATTCTTTCTATTAGAGTAATACAATAATAGTATATAGAAGTTAGACTTAGATGAAATAGTGTAAGCAGCTAAACTATTAAGTTTAAACTGCACAGCTCTTCTATATAAACTCTGTCATAACATAGTTGTAACTAACTTTGAGAAATACAAAATCAGTTGCAACTAACGTTCTCTCTCTTCTCTCTCTCTCTCTCTACTGTTTTTGCACTTCTATTATGGTATCGAGAGCTTTCTGATCCATTCCAATGGCTTCCGATAGCGATAGCTCAGACAACTCCGTCCACAACACGGTGGTGCGCGACGGTGTATCGTCCATTTTCAACCTGAAAAACGTGTTCAAAACGTTCACGCAACATGTAACATTGAAGCTTGATGAAAACAACTTCCGATCGTGGAAACAACAGATCGAACGTATCACTCGTACTCATCGCTTTCACCGTCTTCTTGTGAATCCGGTTATTCCACCGCGATATCTCTCCGATGCTGATCGCGCCGCCGATAAGGAGAACCCTGAGTTCCTCGTTTGGGAGCAGCAAGATTCTCTGCTATTCACGTGGCTTCTCACCACGTTATCTGATGCGGTGCTTCCTCACGTGATCCGGTGCGTTCACTCATCAAATCTGGGAGAAAATTCACCAGTACATCTTCGCACATACGAATGCGAAATCGAGGCAACTTCGCTCGGAGCTGAAGTCCATAACCAAAGGTGAAAAATCAATCTCTGCTTATCTTTCTCGCATTCAAAGAATTGTTGACATTCTTAAATCGATTGATGATCCAATTTCGCAGCGCGATCAACTTGAAGCAATTCTTGATGGATTGCCAGAGGAATACAATGCTCTAGCATCAATTATTCAATATCGTGCTATTCTGCGCCCTATCATTGAAGCTGAGTCAATGCTTCTTGCTCATGAAGCAAAACTGGAGAAATCAAAGAAAGCCACTCTATCTGAGCCTCTTTCGGTCAATGTTGCTCAAGCTGCACCTAATGTTGTAGCTAACAATGCTCCTCAAGTCATTCTTGACTCCACCAATGTGATGCAGTACTTTGAAAATCCTTCATATGATGAACATTGTGGAGGATTTCGTGGTGGAAGGCACAATCGTGGTAGAGGTGGCAGAAATGGTGGCAGAAATAGAGTTTACTATCACAGACACTCTGCCTTGATGCCTAATGCACAAAGACCAGCTTGGAATCAGTGGCTTAACCCTACTATACCCCAGCCTACTGCACCAGGTGGCTACAATCAGTGGTTTTCTGCACCTGATGCCCAGGCTCCTATGCAGAATCAATGGATTCCTCAAGCTCTCAAAGGTCCTCCTCCTGGTTTTGCTCAGAATCCTACTTATCGGCCACAGGCTCACTTCACTGGCACAGGATTTCTAGCACCAATCAATTTCACACAGCAGACTCAACCTTGGTATCCTGATTCAGGTGCAACACATCATGTAACTAATAATGCTGATTATCTGTCTGAAAGTGTGAGTCTACCTGGCACTGACCAAGTTCTACTTGGTAATGGTCAAGGTTTGCCTATTACTTCCATTGGAACTGCTACTTTCAATTCACCCTGCAAAGCACACACATCTCTCACACTTTTGCTTGTTCCTCACATTACCAAAAACTTGATGTCTGTGAGTCAATTTGCTAAAGACAACAATGTCTTCTTTGAATTCCATCCTGATAAGTGCTTTGTTAAAACACAGGGTGATTCCAGCATTGTGCTCCAAGGGTTTCTCAATAAGGATGACTTGTATTCCTTTGGATCTCTACAGCCAGTCTCCATGTCTACCACAAAGTCTTCTGCATCTGTCAATAATGTGTCTAAGGCAACTGTGCAGCCCACAACTCTTGGTTTTTCAGCCTATACTATGTGGCACAACAGACTTGGTCACCCTCACCATGAGGCATTGAAGTCTATCTTGCAGTTGTGCAACACTCCTGTGCCTCATAAGTCTCATCTGGATTTCTGCACTCCTTGTTGCTTGGGGAAGATACACAGATTGCCTAGCACACTCTCACACACAGATTACACTAGTCCTTTTGATTTGCTATTTGTTGATGTATGGGGTCCATCCCTTATGGATTCTAGTAGTGGATATAAATATTTGCTTACCTGTGTTGATGCTTCTAAAAAATATACTTGGGTGTTTCCTATCAAATGAAAATCTGAAGTGCTGCTCACACTCACACTTTATCACAGCTGTTGAAGTTCAATTTTCCACTCATCTGAAGGCAATTCAGACTGATGGTGGAGGGGAGTTTAAATCACTCACCTCCTTCTTTCACTCCAAAGGCATTTCTCAGAGGCTTGCTTGTCCATACACACCATCAAAATGGTTCAGTTGAGAGGAAGCACAGGCATGTTGTTGAAACAGGGTTAGCCTTGCTTGCTCAAGCAAACCTACCCCTTAAATTCTGGGATCATGCCTGCATAACTGTAGCCTATCTGATTAATAGAACGCCTACCCCTCTGTTAGCCATGAAATCTCCCTATTTCATGCTCTACAAAATTGTGTCTGACTATAAGTTTCTTAAAGCCTTTGGCTGTACTTGCTTTCCTCACCTCAGACCCTACTTTGCTCACAAGTTCAATTTTCACTCTCAAGAGTGCATTTTTCTGGGATATTCCTCCAACCATAAGGGATATAAGTGTTTAGCTCCCACTGGCAGAATTTATATCTCTAGGGATGTTATCTTTAATGAGGCAAGATTTCCCTATACCTCTTTGTTTGCTTCATCTGAGGCTTCCTCCTCCACTTCCTCTCCTAACACTACTTCCTCTCCTTTTCCTCTTAACCTAACATCTCAACCACTCCCAAAACCTACATCTCTTACTGCCATCCCCATTTCCTCTAATTCACCATCTGGTGCTGCCTCACCGTCCTCTGCCACCTCTTCATCTACTCCCAGTCCTGCCCACACTAGTGCAGATTTCTCTCAAAGTCCCTCATCATAACTTTCTAGCTCAACTTTGTCTCCCAGCACATCAGAACCCTCTCCTAACCCTCCTGGCTCATCTGCACCTCCCTTAATTCATCCGCAAAACACTCATACCATGAAAACTAGGGGCAAGAGTGGTATAGTTCAACCAAGACAACATCCTACCTTGCTTCTCACTGAGCTTGAACCTTCCTCTGATAAGGTTGCTCTCAATGACCCTAAGTGGATGGCTGCTATGCAAGAAGAATACAATGCTCTTCTCAAGAATCGCACTTGGGATCTCACCACTCTACCTCAAAACAGGCAGGCTATTGGCTGCAAATGGGTGTTCAGGATCAAGCAGAATCCTGATGGAACTGTCAATAAGTATAAAGCTCGTTTAGTGGCCAAGGGTTTCCATCAGCAAAATCGCTTTGACTTCACTGAGACATTTTCTCCAGTTGTGAAACCTGTCACAGTGAGGGTTGTGTTAACTATTGCTATTTCAAAAGGGTGGTCCCTAACTCAATTGGATGTGAACAATGCCTTCTTAAATGACATTCTTCAAGAGGAAGTGTACATGGAGCAACCCCCTGGCATTGAAACTACTGCACCTAATATGGTCTGCAGGCTCAATAAAGCCCTCTATGGCCTTAAACAAGCCCCAAGGGCCTGGTTTGACAGGTTACATCTTGCCCTAAAGGCCTTTGGTTTTGTCTCAAGTAGGTGTGATCCTTCTCTCTTTACCCTTATTACTTTCACCTACACTATCTACATGCTAGTTTATGTAGATGACATCATTGTCACTGGCAACTCCAAACCTCACATCCAGCAGCTCATTCAAAAGCTTAACTCCCAATTTGATCAAAAACAACTTGGCAAACTTGAATATTTTCTAGGAATTGAAGTCATACACCATGCAAATGGCTCTTTGTTTCTCTCTCAAACAAAGTATATCAAGGACTTGCTCTCAAAGGCAAATATGGCTGATTCCAAAGGGTTGCCTACACCTATGATCACTAGTCTAAAACTGTCAAAACATGGGACAGGTGTTCTTTCAGAGCCTACTTTCTATAGGTCTGTTGTTGGGGCCCTACAATATGCTACTCTCACCAGGCGTGAGATTAGTTTTGCTGTAAACAAGGCTTGTCAGTTTCTCTCTAATCCTTTGAAAAGTCATTGGACAGCTGTGAAAAGAATTCTCAGGTACTTAAAGGGCACACTTCATCATGGCCTTCTGCTTCAACCCACTTCTACTCAAGCTCCTGTCTCCATTAAAGGATTTTCAGATGCAGATTGGGGATCTGATCCTGATGACAGGAGATCCATTTCTGGTTCCTGCATATTCCTTGGCCCAAATTTGGTGTCTTGGTGGTCAAAAAAAGCAAACTTTAGTGGCCAGATCCAACACTGAAGCTGAGTACAGAGCTCTTGCTAACTCAGCCTCAGAAATTTTGTGGATTCAATCCCTCTTAATTGATCTTAAAGTCCCCTTCACCACCCCTGTGATGTTGTGACAATCTGAGTACAGTTGCTCTGTCACATAACCCTATTCTTCATGCTAAGACAAAACATATGGAGTTAGATATATTTTTTCTCAGGGAGAAAGTGTAAGTAAAACTTTACTGATTCAACATGTTCCAGCCTTTGATCAGTATGCAGACCTGCTCACAAAACCACTCTCTCCTCACAGGTTCCTGCAACTAAGGTCCAAACTTCAGGTCCATGATAAAGTCTCCTTGCTACAAGAAGGATCTTCATCTTGAGGGGAAGATATTAGAGTAATACAAGAATAGTATATAGAAGTTAGACTTAGATGAAATAGTGTAAGCAGCTAAACTATTAAGTTTAGACTGCACAACTCTTCTATATAAACTCTGTCATAACAGAGTTGTAACTAACTTTGAGAAATACAAAATCAGTTGCAACTAACTTTCTCTCTCTTCTCTCTCTCTACTGTTTCTGCATTTCTATTACTTTCTTCATTGCTTCAGCAAGTCCTGTGAAAGGGTGAGAACAATTTTATTCATTCGGATTATGTCACATTGTTTTCAGGATCTGTTGGAAGCTGTAGTCCCATTTGATGTACTGTTGGATCGGAGAAAACGAGCAAACTTTCTCTATAGTATTGCTAATAATCTGGAAACATGCACAATACCGAAGGTTGTCCAGGATGCTGGATTAGCTTTGGCATCATTGGTAATTTGTGAGGAAGCCCTTGAGCGAGAATTGGTTATGTCGGCTTCGTATGTTCTTGTGCCCATTATCCCTACAACTTCTACATTATGATTATTGTCCAAAGCACTTGCCCGCTTTACCTAATGCTGTGTTTTATGTAGCATGATTTATGTGCTGACTGTTATAATACTATGGTCTAATCAATTTTGTAGTTCTCAAAACTTTCCTTCTGTATTTGCAGTTATGTTCCAGGAATGGAAGTTACATTATCAAGCCGACTAAAAAGCCTGTATAGTATATACAGTAAGGTATCAGCAAATTCACTTATTAACATTTGAATTAAGAATTATGTCCATTGTATTTTAGCTATGCTCGGCTATATAATTATGTAGAACCATGACATTATTTAAAGAGTTAATTACGATTATCCAAGTGAGTTTGAATAAAGCGTAATGCAAGTGAAATTGATGCATATAGGGGAAGTTTTGTAAAAGATCTTGGAGAAAAAAAGAGAAGTTAAGTTCCGTGGCTCCCATTTAATCAGTCCATGATTTTGTAAATTAGTGCCGACTTAGTTAATCATACTAATTATTTCTTTACCATGGAGCAAGAAATATTGGGGATTTACTGGTGGGCAATGTCCATCCATGGCTCGTCTCTTCCCCAAAACACACAAACAATAGTATCTAGATTTTTGGTGTTTGTCGTTGTTTATATGATCTTGCGTTGGTGAACATGACAAAAACATTGAACCAAAGTACTCTTTGGCACAGATTCTACACATCCTAATGCAACTGCTTAACAAATTTACTTCAGAATTGTTTTTCACATCTGAAACTGAAAAAGCTTAAAGAAAGCAACGAGTGTCAGGAAGAAACTAATGATGCTGGATATCTGATTATAAGTTTTAATGTCTATTTTACTATTACTACATTGAGAAAATAATTTTGTACAACTGGCTGTAAACGCTTTTTCCTCATCGAGTGATGTTGGCACAACTGGTCTCAACTTTTGTTAACTTCACTGTGTAAATTAAAATAATGGTCGAAGTCATGGTTGCATGTTATACAGATGAAACGAAAGGATACAAGCATCGGAAAAGTATATGATGCACGTGCATTAAGAGTAGTTGTAGGAGACAAAAATGGAACTTTACACGGACCTGCAGTCCAGTGTTGCTATAATCTTCTTGACATTGTACACAGGTAAAAGACGATCAAGTTTTAGTCATCTATCAATCATATAACCTGTACGCAAATAAGTCATTCAATACAATAATTTGTATGAAGATATAGATTTAAACTTAATTTACCTTTTTGCAGTGTTATGTATTGGTAGACTTTTTCTAATTTTAAGGGAAGAACTCTATAGAAGAAAGCCTTCTAAGAAAGAGAAAAAAAAATACGAATCAACTCTAAATATTTTCTTTTATATTTTCCATTTTTTCCTTTTCAAATATTTTGGACTGTCTATTATGTGGTATAAACACGTGTGCTCATAATGTCCTTGGTCTATAGTGGAAGTTTAGATCTGTATATCTTTTTTACTTCAGGTTTACCCTATTGTTGGCCCCATATATTGAGTCATACTATTATGTATATTTTACCGTATAGGCTTTGGACACCGATAGATGGTGAATTTGATGACTACATCCTTAATCCCAAGCCCAGTGGCTATCAGGTTAGGCTTTCTGTTTTTAATGAAATGAAGTTAAAATGATTATTTTATTATTCAAATCTTAAGGATTATGCTTATTTCTGCCTTAACTTGCTAAAATTGCAGTCCTTGCACACTGCAGTGGAAGGTCCTGACAACTCACCTTTAGAAGTGCAAATAAGAACACAGGTGCTAGATTCTTCCTGACGTGCTTCGAGATTGCTTTGTTTGTAGTTTAGTTGCTAATTTCCAGTGATCGTTTTGCGTGCCAGAGGATGCATGAGTATGCTGAACATGGACTTGCTGCACATTGGCTTTATAAAGAAAATGGAAATCCTTTTTCATCCGTAGATGGAATGGATACACCTGTAACAGATGCATCCTCCTATTTTAGCAAAGGTATAGAAGAGGAAAATTCTTCAGATATTTTATTGAGCGAGTACAAGTCACTGAAGGCTGGACATCCAGTCCTTAGAGTAGAAGGAAGTCACCTACTTGCTGCTGTTATCATCGGGTATACAACACTTCCATTTCTAATGGATGATATGTTATAAAGCTATCCACATTGACTGTAGTTTTTCTTTATTACCATTTTCAGTGTAGAAAATGAAGAAAGAGAATTGTTAGTTGCTGTAAGCTTTGGGCTAGCAGCATCTGAAGCTGTAGCTGACAGAAGATCCTTTTTCCAGAATAAGCGATGGGAAGCTTATGCACAGCTATACAAAAAGGTTTTCTGATTAGCTTAACAATTACAATTGTTGATATTGAATTTGAATGTAGATTGCTTGTAATGAACGGTTTGTGGATAATGAAAAAAGTTACACTTACTGAGAAGGCAGTAATTAGAATGGATCATTGTTGGGTAGTTAAGTTTACCAATAAGCTTCCTACATGCTGCATTGTCCTCTCAAACACCAGTCTCTTCTGTTGTATCATCATTTCTTTTTTATTTTATTTTATTTTACGTCACTTTGTCAATTTGCTTACTGCTGACCTACTTCAGGTGTCTGATGAATGGTGGTTTGAACCAGGACATGGGGATTGGTGTACTTGTCTAGAAAAGTACACACTATGTCAAGATGGTATGTATCACAAGGTATGTTTTTCTGAGCAGTCAAGCATTTAAAAATTGCACTCTTCCCTTTTTCCATTATTTTTGTTGCGCTGCATTTAAAAATTGCACTCTTCCCTTTTTCCATTATTTTTGTTACACTGCAATTAAAAGACAATGGCATGCATACACCGTAGAGCTCTAATTTTATTTTCCTTGTTTAGTTATGCACATTTGTCCTACCCACTGTCCTTATTCTAGTCCAATTAAATTGAAGTTGTGTTTGAAATGTATGTGCTGCTTAGTAGTTACTACAAACAAAATATATTTTAGACTGCCTTTTGCTGAGTCAATTTTTTAAGGCTTAAAGTTGACTATTTAACCATAAATTCATCGTTAATGATTTCACTTATAGTTTTTCTTGCTCTCTACTTCTCACTAATAGATAATTTTTTGGCATGTCATGAAATAATTTGTATATTTATTAAACCCATAAGTGACGTCTTGGAATATCTTTGCTTCACAAATTAATAGTGTAACTAAAATCTTTGTTTCGGCAATGAATCAAAATTAACTTTATTATAAACATGTAAATGATGTACTTGGACATATATAATTAATACAAATAAATGACGTTGAATTCTTTTTTTAGTTAGTGATTTGCTTTTTCTTAGACCTAAAGGGGTTTGTAGATAATTGGACTGCTTTACTATAGAACTTCATATATAATTCTTTGCATCTTTTGCAGCAAGACCAATTTGGGCGCCTGCTGCCAACATTCGTTCAGCTTATCAATTTTACCGAGCAAGAAGAATCTGAATACTGGGCTGTTGTATCTGCTGTTTTTGAGGGCAAGCAAGTGGATAGTATTGCATCCCAGTCAAAATTTGACTTGATTCCATCAACTTCTGTAGAAGCTAACATCAATAATAAGGTTTTTAGCTAACCAACTCATGTTTCTTACGCACATTCTCCAAATGAAATTTCCTCATCATTTCCCTCATCTGTTTATTGTATTGTTAGATAAAATTGCCAATCAAATAATATAAAAAATTATGCACCCAAAAATTGGTAACCCCATCCTATGCAACTGGTTATAGACGAACCATGAGAATATCTTTATTCTCATCCTTCTTCTCTTAAATTGCCCAGAGTTCTAGACCAAGTAGGCCAAAGTTTGACTTTCCGACAGCAAAATATATATTATGTTGCATTCACTATTTATATTTTCGGTAATGATTGTTGTAGAAAGTGTTAAAGTGTAAATGCAACTGTGATAGTAGAAATCAGTTTGTCTAATATCACTGCATAACTGGCTAGAATGTAATAAATGAACTGTTTCTCTGCTTCCGTGTAAATTGAAAGTTGGCATTTAATATCCCTGGTATTACAGTAGATTTAAAAAATGTTGATGAATATTTCACCGATTCTATATTAATCTTTTAGGTACATCTTTTGAGAACAATGCTTTCCTGGGAAGAGCAACTGCGGTCTGAAGTTAGTATCAGCCAAGCAAAGCATGATGCAAAGTTTGATGATGCTCGGAGTCCTCTTAACCTTGGTGAAGTGTTAATTATATGTTGGCCTCATGGTGAAATTATGAGGTTAAAAGCTGGTAGCAGTGCTGTTGATGCTGCACAAAGAACTGGTTTGGAAGGGAAGCTAGTTTTGATTAATGGACATTTAGTATTACCTAATACGAAACTCAAAGATGGCGATGTTCTTGAAGTAAGAATCTAAAACATTTGTTCGCGATTAAAAAAAATACCGATGTAAATAATTGTTCATAGGTTGAATGCAACTAAATTAGATGGGACAGAAATGTGTAGATTTCAAAAAATTGAGGGTTGGGATACTTGATAGAATGATGTAGCGTTTTACATAATGTAATGTAATCCCAATAATATGCTAGTATTATATACTTCCTTTTAATGTAATTATTTACTAATAATGAAGATTGGAAATTGTGTTATAACCAATAAGTTCCATAGTCATGTTAAACCATCAAATGGTAGTAGTTAAGAGACATGATTGCAGAGTATCAAAACATCTTCCTTATTCATTTTAACATGTGAAATTTCAGTTATTAAACTACTAGATAAAAAAAACTTATAAGCTCCACAGCTTTCTCATTTTAGGCGTAATGGCTCTTCTCGTAGTCAGAAACAACTCAATAGACAACATTAATGTTGTTAATGATTAAATTGATGATAGTCGGTTAAATGTATTGGCTCTTCTTGTAGTCAAACAAAACTCAATAAACAACAATAATGTTAATGACTAAATTGATGGTAATCAATAAATATATAGGCCAATTGACAATTTAACAGGGTCGACCATATTTTCTGAAATATTCATAATTTCAAGTGCTTATTTAAATGTCATGATTTTACAAATTAGATACCAGTAATTACCACTATTACCACTATGCCGTGTGGATAGTGGCCGCACGCACAACTATGATTAGTCATTATGTTAATGGATTAAGAATTTGTCAGAGCATCTCCATTTTAAAAATAAATACAATGATAAAAATTGTTTTACATAAATATTCTGCTCAGTATAATTGTAAGATAATCATCATAAAGTTCTTAATAATAAAGAAACGAATGCCTCGGGTGAGGCGAAGATGCCACCTACAACTGAAGGACGTATTATCACTAATATCATAATCCAACTTTTCTTGAATCAAGTTTATCTCCATGCAGTGTGACTTTCCAGCAATCAACTTGGAGTCTAAAGACAGAACCCTTCTTAGGAACAACTGCAATTAACAAATCAAAATATTTGGTCAACACAAGTTTGAAATGGACACATTATAGAACAAAGAGCAATACCATAACAAATAAATCATCAAAGCCTCATCTAATTTGTGATGTTGAAGGTTCTCCTAACTCTTAATCAACTCATCCACAATATTGTAGCAGTCACAGACAAACTTATTAACAACTCTCAGTACAAGAAAGTTGAAATCTATTTATTTATTTGTTTAGTAAAAAAGGAAATTTGTCTTCAAACAGAATTTCACTCAAATACACCCCGAGAATTTTAATTGACTATTGAAAGAGAAAATGAGTTTTTGATCTAAACTAACACTTTGGAGCATTCTACTGCATAAAAAGCTACAACTCATAATGGAAATGTAAATTAGAAACAGGTATGAGATTAATCACTAAAACAAATTCAGATTTTACAAAATCTATTATATGTAGCAAATCTGGTTTCTATAGAATACAAAAGATATTTAACCTAAAGGGATAATCTAACAATGCCGAACAAGAATCTCAGCCAAATTGCATTTCATAAGAACAAATATCATATCAGTTTGTCATCAAAACAGAAAATTTTCAAATTTATAAGTTGTATTTTTATTTGTTCACAACAAATTCAATTTTAAAAATAACTGAACAAACTGACTGTTTGTTTATAGTCTCTTTAATCTAACAAAAGTTCAAGTTATGCTAAACTTTCAAAATGGAAGTGCTAACTCTTAATAATTCATTAATTATCACATTCGTATAGAAATCAATAACATTTAAGAAAAGCAAACACAAACAACTGTTTAGATTCATATAAGCATTAATACTTGAGATATACAGGAAGAACAACTCTAATAATGCTAGAACAGATTCTACTTTTAAATACATAGATAAAGGATTACCTCGGAATTTATTATTTTCAGTAATTATCCCAAAAGCTTCTGCGGTTTCACGAATCATAATGCCACCCGTTCCGGTAAAATGGGTTAGCTTACACTCCACAACTGCAAAACATAAACGGACATAGCGCAGTCAGTGATAACCAGCAGCCAAATAATAGGAGGCAGAAGCAAAAATTATTCATATTTGTTTTGCAGCAATCTTCAAGAGCCCGGCTCATTTTCTAAATTGAACAAACAATGCATGTTGAGTCGTAAACAAAGAGTATGGATGAAAACTTTCAACAAGATGACATTAAACTAAAACAGCACAAATGCAATATAAAAGAAAAAGAGTATGCTCGAACCTAAAATAATAGCACCGTGTAGATCTGCACCAAGGAGACATTGAGCCAGTTGATTTTTCCTGAAACATTAAACAGGTTTGTTGTCATAAAAGCCATGAGAGAAGAAAAGTGGTAGAAAAGCTCAAGATAAGAAGCTGTGAAATTCATCAAGAGCAAAGATACAAAAACAATACCCAGTGGATTTATGCAACTGCATTATATAGTCTTTCCACATTTCATGCATTGGCTTGAAAATATCAAATCTGTAATCAAAATGAATGGTGATTAGGGAATAAAAAGAATACACTACCAAAAGAAAAATGTATAATACTTTATTACTTGTTCATAGCTTGAATCTAAGAGCTCCACAATGAAAGAAGAAGTGAAAATTACTCACAAAAAATACACTACCACAAACTTCAGAGCTATAGCAGTAATGATAAGGATCAGCAGACACATCAAGAATAGAAGTTTAGAGACTTTAAACTTACTTATGGAACTCTTGAGGAAGATCGAATGATCCGTTTTTTTTATGTTGTTTCATGGACAAGTGCTTCTTAGAACGTTTTGAATGAATTTGCAAAGCTCTAGTTTGAGAAGATGAAGAAAGTGCGCGTCCTTGTACATAGTTATCAAGAAGAATCCAGTTGTCGATTTTCATACTTCTAGATCCTTGCATATACTTTTGGGCTGCATCTCCCTTCTTAAGAAGTTCATGCAATATTCCTGAAACCGAACATTCTCTTTTCAAAGAAGACTGCAGAATATAAGTCAAATTAGAACAAACAAGAAAAATATAATCTTTGACATCAAAGGATAAAGAAATTCAACTATTTATTAAGTTTGGTAACATATAGATCTTTCAAATTGAATATAAAGAAACTATAACATTTTGGCTATATTGGGAGCTAAGACCATTACACTGACATAACCTTGATTGCAGCTTTTCAAGTTCAAGGTTCATAAATAGGTTAAAGGGTTACTCTTGAGATCAATAGATTACTCATTCCATCAATTATTTAGAGTTCTAACTCCAAAGGAGGTTGACTTTATGGAATTATAAAAGAGAAGTTGATCATGAAATGCTGAAAATAAAATACCCCAGCATTAGTTGTGAGCAGATTTTCATCTACAGTCACAGAAAGTTGGGCATATTCCGGGCCATCTTCTTTGTCTGCATATCAATAGTTAAGTCAATTATCCACTCAAAATCTTAAAACATCCAGATGAAGAAACAAAAGAAGAAAGAATCTTAGTGTTACATAGAAAGTACATTACCTTGCGAAATGCCACGACCAAAAAGACTGAAATTCGCTAAAAAGGAAAACAAAAAACTATCAGTTTACAGTAAAACTATGAATAAAAAACTTACACTTTAGCCCAAAAAAAATACATTTGAGTATTATCATCTTATGACAACAACACTTTACTTGACGGTTTGGAAGAACTTACAAACATAGTTTATGATATGTCTACAAACTATTTTTATAACATAAGTTGTCTTGTTTTCAACTAACTCACTCTACTTTATACCAAACTATTAAGAAGTAAAAAACACATAAACAAAAGAAAGTTGAATTACCTTTGTGGGGTGGATGTGATGATGGACGAGATGAATCATTAGGAGTAGAAGGTGCAAGAATAGGTGATTTAACATGTTGAATTTTAGGCTTTTTGTTATTTGATTTGACATGTTGAATTTTGGCCTTTTGGTTTTTGTTTTCTTCTAATATATGTTCGGTTTTAATTCTTCTCTCCAAAGCCTCCAATGAACGTTTTCTTGAATCAGAAGCCATGGATGCTTACCTTCATAACAAAAATAAAAGGGGAGACAAGACAGTGAATAACTAATCATGTTCTTTATGAATCACCTTCGGCGGCAACCTCGAAAGCAAAATCAATTTTACAGACGGTAGAACGAATTTGAGAAAATCGATTTTGGAATGGTAATTGAGGGATGAAGAAGAACAGAGAGATTAAACTTACAATTACCAAGTGTCCAATGGCGGCGAGACAAAGATGAACGAGGATGCGCGGCGGGACAGAGACTGAGGATATGTTTCTTTTTTTTTAAAACCGTCAGTGTTAGATTGAACATGAAGGTGAAAAAAAAATCATATAAAAATTTGTGTATAAATAAGTTCGGTTTAAGTAAATAATTTTGTTTTACTTTTTTATTATTAAAACAGATTTTTACTTTCTATACATAAATATTTTAATAAATAATGTATATCATTATTATCATATATTTTCTTTTTTTCTATTTTCAAAAATGATTTATTTTGTTTAAAAAAACTGTTCATATTTTATTCTATATTAAAGTCAATTAAAATTTAAATATTACCTTTAATTTACTCTCTTTTCAATTAATTTAATATTGTTACACATATTATCATATCAATAAATTTAAATCACCAAGTTTCACTAAGTATGCATGATTATAATATTTTCAATTTTGATTTTTACAAATCAAATCATTAACTTTATTATTTTATTTTCTGTTAAAAAATTATGCCTATAAAATATGATTTCATTAATAATAAATACAAAGTGTGAAGATTTGAGATTATGATTAGTAGAATACCTAACTTGAATGACTACATCCGTTATTTCAGCTCTGAGTTTTGACCCTAATTAGCTTTAAAAAACTATTAATTTAGGAAAGATGTTATGATATAACAAATAAATCGTTACAAAGAACAACTATAAATTGAAACCAACTTGCCACAGTTATAAACTAATTTTCAAAAAATAATTTAATTGTGTTCTTTATATGCTTTTGAATTTATATTGTATGATGACATTTTAAAAGTTAATATGAAAGTTTCAATTTAATTGATATATTTTTTAAGGAGTCAAATTTTTTGTGTCTATTTATCAACTATCGTATTTATTCTCAGTGTTTTAAAACTCAGTCCGACCCGGTCGGTCAGATCGGTCGGACTGAGAACCGGTGGGTCAGGCGGTCCGATTAAAGGATAATACCGGAATTATATTTAGACTGGATGAAACCGGTGTGAACCGGTCGGATCACCGGTTAAACCAGTGAACCGGCGGTTTTTACTGAACCGGCAGGTTTGACTATTTATTTTATTTTTTAGGACTTTTGAAAAAAAATTAACATAAACGTTTTGCCTCCTCGTTTCCCAAACCTAGGCATTTGAAATATTTTCTTTTTTATTTTGTCTTTTCTTTTTCTAATTGAAGTCATATTCTCAATTTTCTCTACCAACAAAAACTCTCACTTGCTGCTGTTATTTGATATTCCTTGTATGCCGTCAAAAATTTCATTAAAAACATGTTATTTCTTTTTTACTTGGTCTAATTTGCATTGATGTTTTTCAATATGAATATTATTGTTTCATTTTGTTGATTAATTGATATAGAAAATAAATGATTGAATTTGATCATTTTCTATAAAATTGGGTCTTTTAGTTTAACAAATTGAGATAGAATTTGTATGAATGAAGCAATTTTATACTTTTATGAATTAACTTATTATAGACTGGTAATGAAGTTGTTGTATATTGGAAATAGAAATTGGAATAGATATATATTACTGTAATAGTTGTTGTATATATTATGGAGATAGAAATTGGGTTTAAAACTATGTAATCTAAATTATATAGTAAGACAAAGTTTTCTGTTTTTTATTAATTTAAATTATATAACAAAGAAAAGTTTCAGGATTTTATTAATCTAAAATATATAGCAAAGGCTGGAAAGCAAAGTTTCTATTTTTTTATTATATATGGTGATGCACAGTAACGATGCTTGGTAGCCTATATGTAATATACAACAACATATTCATATATTTTGGATTTAGATATGCTACATATTTAATGTTTCTTATAATGTTTTTATAAATTCAATAATTTTTGTTTAGAATTGTGTTTTGTTAATATTTTTGTAATATAGTTTTGTATTTTTAAATTTTGATTGATATTAGATATGGCATCACCCGCTGAAGTAATAACTTCGAAAGAAGTTACATCTCAAAATCCAACGCAACTCCAGAGCAGTAGGGGAAAAACTGATATAGCTTGGGATCATTGTAAACAAATTGAAGAGAAAGGAAAATTTGTTAATTTGTGTATTTACTGTGATAAAATTATTAGAGGAGGGGGGATTAATAGGTTCAAATTCCATTTGGCTGGAATAAAAGGTCAAGTTGAAACATGTAAAAAAGTGCCTCCAGATGTTCAATATCAAATGAAACAAAATCTCGATGAAGGTGCAAATAAGAGAAGAAAGACTCAAGCACAAGATTTTGATGTTGATCTTACTACTCAAGAGGGTGGTGTAGTAGAAATGGATGTAGAACAATCAAGATCAAATTCGGTGATTGTGTCTCTAAAGAGAAAGAATACTAGTCATATTGGTAATTATTTTATGCCTAGAACAACTCCTGGAGCTCAACCTTCTTTAAAAAGTGTGTTACAAAGTAAGGAATTGGTGGAGAAGTGTGATCTAGCTATTGCAAGATGATTCATTGATTCTTCTGTGCCATTCAATGCAGCTAATTTTGTGTATTTTCAATCTATGGCTGATGCACTTTGCAGTATGAGTCTGGGGTATAAAGTTCCAACTATGCATAGTCTTCGTGGCTATTTGTTAAATAAATGGGTTGAAGATGTGAACAAATTGATAGAGGAGTATCATGAGATTTGGAAGAAAACTGGTTGTACTCTAATGGCCGATGGATGGACTGATCGAAAAAGAAGAACTCTTATAAACTTTTTAGTTTATTGTCCCAAAGGTACTATTTTTCTAAAATCCGTTGATGCTTCTCATGCTTCAAAAACTGCAGATATGTTGTATAAGCTTTTTAGAGAGGTGGTTTTATTTGTTGGGCCTGAAAATGTAGTTCACATAGTGACAGATAATGCTGCAAATTATATTGCTGTTGAAAGGTTATTAGAAAATGAGTTTCCTATTTTATTTTGGTCTCCTTGTGCGTCACATTGCATTAACTTGATGTTGCAAGACATGAGAAAATTAGAGGAAGTAAGTGAGACAGTGTCACATGCTTCTAATATTACCAAATATATTTATAACCATTGTTATGCATTGTATTTAATGAGAAAGCAAACAGGTGGAAGAGAAATCCTTCATCCTGCTCCAACTCGGTTTGCCACTAATTTCATTGCTTTGCAAAGTATTTTGTCTCACAAAAACTCACTAAGAGCCATGATAACATCTAAAGAATGGACAAGCTCAGCATATGCCAAAGAAGCAAAGGCAAAACAGTTTGTGGATCAAGTTTTAGATTCTGGATTTTGGAGTAAATGTGCTGATGTAGTTAAATTCACTGAACCACTTGTGCATGTGTTGCGTATTGTTGATAGTGAAGATAAACCTGCTATGGACATTCTATACAAATCTATAGTCAAAGCTAGAGAGGAGATGGTGAGGCGGTTTCAAAGAAATAAGAAGAAAGTGGATCCTTACTTGAAAATCTTAGATAAACGTTGGGATTCACAGCTCCGCAAAAATCTTCATGATGTCGGTTATTGGTTGAATCCAGCTTGTAGATATAATGATGTAGAATTTGAAAAACATGCATCCACAACATCATGACTTTTATATGTCATTGAAAAGCATGCTAATGGAAATTCTGAACTTCGATTGAAGTTAACAGATGAGATGAGAATATTCAAAGACGGTGAATTAGATTTTGGAAGGAAATCAGCCGTGGATGAACGATGTATTGTGAGGGCAGATAATTTCATAACTTCTAACTCTTGATATATATTTTTTTATATTTCAATATGTTTATAAATTTATTTAATCACATGGTATAAACAGATCAATGGTGGGAAACTTATGGCACTTGTACACCAACTTTGCAAAGGTTAGCTATTCGTATTTTAAGCCAAACTTGTAGTGCTTCGGGTTGTGAACGCAATTGGAGTATATTTGAGCATATTCATTCCAAAAAAAGAAATAGATTGAAGCACCAAAAGCTTAATGATTTAGTGTTTGTTCGTTACAACTTGAGACTTCAAAATAGGTATTATTATGGTTATTTTTCTCTGATCATTATATTTTTATATTTAAATACATATACTTAGATTTAATTCATGTGTGCTTAAGAAAATAAGAAATGGGAGTTATGATCCTATCAATATTGAAACAATTTCCGACCATTCTAGTTGGGTATTAGAGGATTCACCACCTCTCTTAACCAATGAAGAGTTGGAAGCATTGCGTAATGAACTTGAAAATATGACCATCCAACCAATTTCAAGTGATATTGGTATGTTCTAATATGAGCATAATATAGTTTGTGGTTGTGAATCAATTTAATGTCTCATATTTACCATCTCTAGTTTTTTTTTGTTAATTATTTTTAAAAATATTGTTATAGATCAAATAGATTTAGATGAGGATGAAGATGGAGATATGAGTAATGCATAAGATACTATTGTTGATACTGTGAATCAAGAAAAAAGCAACACCAAAGAAGATGAAGTTGGTGGAGAAGACAATGAAGTTGAAGATGGATATGAATATCAAGATTATGACAATTTGACTTCATGGACATAAAAAATTATGGATCGTTGAGTATGGATTTTTGTGACTTATTATAATACTATAACTTATGAATTGTTAAGTTTTTATCACTTCTTTGAATTTATAATTTCTACATTAAATTTCTATCACTTATTTTGATTGTTACTAATACTTTTGTTTATTCTAAATTATTTGAATTTATAATTTTCTATATTATTATAGTTACAAATTTCAGGTAATGAATATATGTTTTATAGAAACCGGGTCAAAAGCCATGCGGTCTGACCAGTGACCCACTGGTCTGACCAGTAACCCAGTGACCCAGTAACTTTACCGAGTCGATCACCAGTCTGGGTTTTAAAATATTGTTTATTCTTTATTCTTCAAATACTGTTAGAGTATTAGCCACAAGAGAATAACTCACAAAAATATAAATAATATTTTTTTAAAAAAAAAGATAATATTTGTCATCGTATCTGATTAAAAGAGATTGTCAAGGTCCACGAGCTTCATGTCGAGCGGTGGTTGGATGTGAAGTGGAAATGGGGTACCTGCAAGACACTTTGATGTCAAAGTAAGTTTCAGAATAAGTGCAAGTAAGTGTGAGAGTATGAGTGAATGAATGGGTACCTGACCCTCTCAAGTGAGAGGGTATTTATAGCCTCTAGCACTGGGCCAAGATCTTCAATGATGGACCACGATGAGGCCCAACAACGAAGACTTCTAGGGTTTACGGGTGTATGGAGTCCATCACATGGCCTCCTTCCTGGTCAACTGTCTCGAGAAAGCAGAGAAATTGGACCCGTTATTCTCGGAGGACAGGATGATGACGATATGGACAAATGAGTCATGTTCTCCTAGTGGACACGTGGGGAAATACCCAACGGTCCTCAGTTTGGGCTGCACACTTTTGGATCTTTGTAAAGGCGTTGGATTGAGTCTTCCAAACGGTGAGGTAAGTGTCGGCCCAATCCAGAATAGGAGCCCCCCAAGTTATTGCCCTTAGGTGAAAGGGTGATGACTTGAGATCAACTCAAGTGTCGGGAAAGTGTTGCCCCAGAGAGGGAATTGGCAACCCCCATCGAGGATGGCTCTGTGACTCATGTCGAGGATTCAGAAATTTGCGTGTGCTGTGGTCGACCAGCCCAGGGGGGAGTTCATTGGTCGACTTCGTTTTCTACTCATATCAACGCAATGCCTGTTAGGAACCTAGATTCGCAGGAAGGCGAGGAGTTTCCTCGAGTGTGCGTCTTCGATGTGCCCGTATGTAAGGCGATGTAATGATATCGAGCGTTTTCCTGCCAACGAGAGTGGAATGGCGCAAGCGCGTGGTTTTGCGTGAGACTGCTGCGGGCGACATATCCTCTCGCGGGCCCCACGTGGCAGTTGTTTGGATTGCCATTATTACCTAGGGCAATCTAAGAGCCTAAGTAATGGTGACTTTTCGCACGCTACCTCGTGAGGTGGGGGCTATCTATAAAAAGGAGAATCATGAGGTTCATTTATCATTTTCAAGCTCTCTTTTCTCCTCTCTCCTACGTTCTCCTGTGGATCTGCTGCTCCAACGACACCGTAGAGATCTTCAACGATAATCTTCTCCAAGTAAGTGATTTCATCTTGATCGTGTTTTTCCTTAGATTTTTTAGATTAAATACTTAGGTTTTTCCATGAACGAATGAATCTCTGGATGAAGATTCATGGATTCTGAAATGAATCTCCAAGGATGTTCGTCAAAGTTCATGGATGTGGGTGAACATTCATAGGTCTAGAATTTCGTTATGACTCGCGTCAGGGTCATCCCAGGATTTGGACTACTTGCCCATTCGATGAAACATCCCCGCATAGGGCATCGACCATTTCGGTGTTAGCCATTGAGGGATTGGGTTGAGGTTCATTCCTCAACGTATTCATTGCCCTTTCACTTGATTTGCGGTGGAAGGGTGAATTTGATGATGCCGGATTCACTGTTTTCCACTGCTTTTCAGGTATGATGGCACACCAAGTCGAGGAAGACATCGTGTGCGATACCAACGAGGGTGATACTATTGTCACGGATGATCCTTTGGCTTGGGTCACGCCCGAGCCTCGGAGTAAAAGGTCATGTTTTTCGCAGGACGCTTTTGACGCGTTCAATGTCACTGAGGACTAAGCAGGGGGTGCCCCTGCCAACTGGGTTTTTCAAATCTCTCATCGAAGTCAGAGGATATGCTCGGAATTCCCGAGAAAACGCTTCCCTATGTATGAGTTTGCTTTTAAAGAAGCAGGGGTACGTTTTCCCTTCAATGATTTCTAAGTGGGGGTCTTCCAATGGTTGCAACTAGCACCTTCCCAGCTTCATCTAAATGCGCCAGCGTTTATGTGGGCGTTCGAGCTAGTATGCCAATATCTCCATATTGGTGCCACTTTGACCCTCTTCTTTCATACCTTTCACCTACAACGGTAGACCATTGGAGGGAGACAAACCTGGGTGTCGTTTAAATAGTTCGGAAAACTCTTTCGATCGTACCTTAAATCTGTATGCAACTTCAAAGAGAGGTATTTCATCGTGAAGAATGTATACAAAGATGTTTGTCTTTTGAAAAATGTTTCAATGTTTGAAAATAGAAAGGATGGTTTGCAAATTGATTAAGTAACTAGGAGCTTACCTACCTACTCAAAAGTCTTTCCTACACATTTTTAACCCTTTGACATTGTTGTTTTACCATTGTATTTGGTAAATAATCCTATCTTTGGATGTTAAACGGGACGGGCGTGGGTCATCGTATGACCATGATAGCGATGGTGCCAAGTATCTTAGTAAGCTTTAGGGACTAGATCATTTTTGTTTAGGCAACCAAGATAGCGTCATCGAGGGACTATGATCTTTTGTTTTGATTGATTTTGTTTTGCCAAGATACCTAGCATGCATACCATGGCCATTTTAAGGCAACAAAGTAGATGAAACCCTAGGGGTGCTTGTGTGCAAAGTGTTGTCATTTTTCATGCATTTTTGTCTTGCATTTAGGTCATGCTATTTGTTTGATTTTTTGGTCTTTTTGCATACAAACCCTAGTTTACTATCATGGCATATAAAAGCAATAAATGCGTAAAGTAAATCTAAGACTATTACAACAATATTATAGAGAAGGGGGTACAAGTTTGAATAGGGGGTATTTGCACAAAATAAAACCCTAAAACTATTACAACCAAATTGAATTTATATACAATAAATAAATAAGCAAATATTTAAATATGCAATAAAATGTAAATATGCAAAAATGTTTTTTGTATTAATTTTTATGTATGTAAAATAAATTTATTTATGTCCTAAAAATAAGAAAATAAAAAATGATTATTTTTTGAAAGGGTGAAAACCCTAATTTTTGGTTTAAAAGAAAATATATATTCTATTATTATTTATTTCATTTTTTTTGTTTAAGAAAAATAATAATAATATATACAAAAATGTCAAAAAATTAAATATTGTATGAAAATATTAATTTAAGTGTATAAAGAATAAAAATAAAAATATATAATATTTTTATATTATTTACAAGTTTATTTAAGAAAATAAAAGTATATTATCATTAGTAAACTAATTTTATGCCCAAAAAATAATGAAAATAATAAACTAAAATGCAAAAAATAATGAAAATATTTTTGATATTTTTATTGTTCAAGAAAAAAATAATAAAAGTAAAAAAATATAAAAGAAATGAAAAAAATAACAAAATATAACAAATGGGCCAAGGGGGTGCAGAAAGTAAAAGGGTGGTGTGAATAGAAGAAACAGTAAGCCCAAGCCCAATGTTCACTTCATCCCTGTCCTCTGAACATAAAAACGCGCGTTCTGCAACTCAAACCTGTTCTTGCTCATGCTTGCATGAAATAAAAAATTTACAACATGAAAGTTATAGCATTTTCAATCACGATTCCAACCATATAAAGAACTTGACCTAACTCTAAGAAACCAGGGAGAATTTCAGTGCCCCTAATTTATGACCTAAAATTTTCAGCAACTTCAACTATCAAATACTCCTAGCTCAATCAATATAAATGGAATCTATGCATATGTACAGCTCAAGCACATTAAAGACTACATTTTTGCTTCACAAACCTAAGCCTAATGATGCCTAAATAAGGAGATAGAACTTTGAAAATTACCTTGTTCAGTTGAGTTTGGCTATGGCAATGTAGCAACTTTGAGTGAGGCCTGAAGTTCGTTTGAGCTTGCTTGATGTTCCCTTAACCTTTCCCAATGCTCGACTTGCTTTGAAATTTCTTGAATCTCCTTGTAGAAGTCAACCTGCAAACTCAGAAATTGAAAATGGTGAAGCACGAAACATGGGTTACAGTTGCTTGAGAGGGGCTTGGACAGCTTAGGTGTGATGTATGGAATGTGTATGAAGTGGTTCAAGACAAAACGCACGAGCCAATTTGGTTTTGGAAGTGGTTCTGCAGATATGGCCTTGTTTTGACAAGAACTTGTGATTTTGTGTTTTAGGGTGTTTGGGAGCTTGGAAAATCGTGTTTCTGGCTTGGTACAATATGCTGAGCTTGTTTGAAATGATATCAAGGCTTGCTCTTATCAGATTTCCAAGTTTTGGACTTTTTGCAAGCTTGCTTACTTTTGAAGCAAAAGGTGAGTTGACAAAGGCAAAGGTTGTACTTGCTAGCTCAAGGCCTGCACATAGTTGGTGAGCTTTTTCTGATGTTTATGGATCTTATTTTCCACAAGAAATCTGGTCTATGGCTCAAGATAAACAAAGTTTGTAAAAGCTAGCTTTATCAAAGTAGCATTGTTACCTTTATGCCATTTCTGGATTAAACCTTTGTACAAAGCTTCAAATATCAAAACAATGCCATTAACCATTGTATTTGCATTCAATTTTGGAGTGTAAAAAGGATTAGAACCTGTAATGCAAGTACAAACATGATTCAAACTGATTTGCAAGTTGTAACATGGTGCAAAATGCCTTGGACAAAAGTGAGAAATTGCCATTTTCTTTTCTTCGATTCTCCCTAACCATAAATGATCTTGGAGAGTTCTTGGACATTTTGGAAATCTTGTAACATGCTCTAAAATCCATCTTTGAAATTAATTTTTATATTCCACTTGGAACTATGTGAAAAGTTGCCATGAAGATAGGTCAAAATCCTGCCTAAACTAGGGCAAAATTTCACTAAGTTAAAAAGTTTCATGGACCCTTATTCACAAAATCATAACTTGAGATCCAAGCATCTTTTGGGAAAACTTTGTGAAACAAAGTTGTATATTTTGTGGAGGACTACAACTTTCATGTTGGAAGTTTCCTTTGAATCCAATTGCATCATGGTGAAAAAGTTGGGAAAAAATAAGAAATTTTCATAACTTAGAAAATTTCTAAGTTATGAAAATTTTCAATCTTAAACCCTAATTTCTAAAATTAGGTTTCTTGGTGAAAAAGTTTCATGTTTTGACACATCTTGATGAAAAATGACCCTTGGCACTTGATTTTGACCAAAAAGGTCAAAATTTGACTTTTCAGTGTACAGTTGATTTTTGATCAGTTGACTGGAAATTTCATATGTCAATCCAATGCATTTTAGATATTTTGAACCTTGTGATTAGGTCAAGATGGTGCCATTGAGTCCTTGAAACCATGCTTGGACCCAATTTTCCATTGGCTAGGTGAAAAATCAGAAATTGCCCTTCTGCAGTCAAAACCCTAATTTTGACCATTTTGCCCTTTTGATGATCTAATCAAATTTCTTGAGGAGTTATGGTCCAAACTTGATCAAATAGTTCATATGAGTCTATAATGTTGATGTGGATCAAAAATTATGAGGTTTGACTGTAAATTGGCCACAATTGACTTTTTCCCCAATACAGCTGATTTTTTAGGTCAACTGTCCAATTGACTGGGCAAAAACTTGATTCAAGGCTTGAAACTTGGTATGGGCAATCTTAGAGGTCCAACATGAAGTATGAAAGTCACATGAGGCATTGGAAGTCCAAAAATACTTGTGCAAACTCAAACCCTAATTTCAGGTCATCAGTGCAAGGAGATGTCTTGAGCTGAGCAAACCCTAATCCGGTCTTGAGTCCAAAGAGTCTTGTGAGGAGAATCTTGATAAAATGAGAGGGAAAATTTTAGGGTACAACATCTTCTTTATACGACCGCTCGGAAGATATCGAGGATGGTTGGATAGTGGTTCGCTTGACGATGAGGTTTCCTCTTGAGTGGCAGTGGAAACACTTTGAGTAGAAGCCCGAGTATTACATGGTGAAGCATAAGGATTTAGACGCCCAGGATCAGCTTTCTTATGACAAGCTGGCAGCTTATGTCAAGAGCTTCTCCTCGACGAAGTGCGTGGACATGGACAATAACTTCCTTTTTGACGATCAAGGGGAGCATCTCCTTATTCACAGACTGATTAACACGAAAGCGCTCCTCGAGTGCTCCTCTAACGAGGAGGCTTTGAGACTTATAGGTAAGAGACGTTCCTGTAATTTTATGTTTGTACGTTTGTCTTGTGACTGATAATTTCTTTTTTATTGCAGATTGGATGGCAACCCTCTCTGAATGTTTGCTCAAGTTAAGGCCAAAGACTACATCTCATTTGGGGCCTAAAAATCGGGTTGCTCAACTTTAGGAACAGGACAAAACTTATGCTCGTCCAAGTGGTTCACCTTCCACTTTAGGGACCTATCCCCCCCCCCTCCCGAACAACCGGTGAAAAGGAAACGCGTAGAGGACCCTGAGCATGTAGCGTCAGTCGAAGGGGACAAGGGTATCGAGGTAGTTTTTGTATTTCCTCTCTAATATCTAAACCGAGGTATCTTCAGCGGGGAGAGTTCCTTAGGTCTTCATGAGGAGGAGAGGTAATCCATATTGTATGAGGACAAAGAAACCCGGCAGAAGAACCTGTCAGAAGATGTGGCCGTTGTGATGAGGGTTAACTGCTTTGACGCTGAACGATGAGGCTGCGGGATCTCAGACCGCTCTTGATAAAGTGTACGCCCAGATCCAAAATTTGAAGGGAATTAGTGAAAAGCTGAAGGGTGATATCCTCAATCATGAGACAAAGTACAAAGCGCGGGTCCATCTCCTCAAAGATTTGAACGAGCTACGGCCTTAATTGGAAGCTGTGACTAAGGAGAACGGACGACTAGCCTCCTGAATAAAGAAGTTGGAGGAGGTCGTGGCGCCTACCTATGAAGAGACTGATGCAGTGAAAGCCCTCGTGACTAGGAAAAATTTGATCGCTTAAAGTCGTGTGCTCGAGCAAGACGTCATGGACACTCTCAGTTATGGCTTCAACACGGTCGTGGAGCAGCTCAAGATCCTTAAGCAAGGGGTCGAGCTGGTGGTTGAAGTTGCGGGGCCGCTTAACTAGGTGGTTGAAGGGAAGATATTTTATCCCCCCGGGGACAATCCCGGTGAGGAGTGTGACGAAGAGGATGAAAGTTGAGATTAAGTTTTCGGGCCTGCGTGCCCGCTTTTGTTTTCACCTGGATTAGGGGTATGTGTGCCCATATTTTTGTAAACTTTTGACAAGGGCTTCACCCGATTTTCTTTTGTTTGGGTCTGCGTGCCCATGTTTTGTAATATTTAGACAACGTCGACCTTCATGGTAGGCTTTTGTAAATGCTTTTACTTTGCCTTTCTATTGTATGTTAGATATTTTCCTGTCGTTGTGCTTGACTTGTTTATTTCGTGAAATGTGGAATTTTGATGAGTGGAGGTTTGTGCTTGACCTTAGTTGTGGTCGACACATGTTGGGATGTGTCGAGGAAGCAGAGTAAGAGTCTGTAGGGACGAGGTCAAGATTGCGTTCGGGGTCTTGACTTCGTGGTGTGAACTGCCTATCGCGAGCTGGGTGTTCTGCCTATTGGGTACTTCGACGGTGGATCTCGATCGAGGTGTCCCCGTCAGGCTAAGGTTTTGCTTGACCAATGAGTAAGAAAATCGCCTTTCGTTATTGGTTGGAGGCTATGTTTGTACCTCAACATGCTTCTGTTGTCGAGCGGGCCCTGTCGTTTGTCAGAGAGGGTACGTCAACTACCGGGCCCTGGCGTTTATCAGAGGCCTAACTATAATATTGTTTTAGCTTTGTAGCGTTCCATGGTCGAGGTAGTGGTTCTCCACTCAGGCGTTCGAGGTGGTAGGCTCCATTGCTCGTTGCCCTGCAGATGCGGTATAATCCTTTTCATTTGGTAGACAACTTTCCTTCACGGGAATCTTTATGATTTCTTTGCAAGACTAGGTTGTCGACCAGAAATTTGCATTTTATGACTTTGGTGTCATGACACAAGGCTATTTGTTGTTTCAGTGTGCCTTCGAGAAGAGCCGCTCCTGATCGTATTTCTTCTACCAGGTCGAGCTCTTCCCTTAGGGCCTCGTCATTTAGTTCCTCGTCTAAAGGGACTTCAGTTTGCCTGGATGGCTCCATGATTTCCACGGGGATTACGGCTTCGATGTTATAGGTTAGTCGAAATGGGGTTTCGTTGGTATTTGAATGTGGTCTCGTTAGGTAAGCCCACTGGACTTTGTGAAACTCTTTGACCCACCCTTTTTTGGCTTCACCCAACCTGCGCTTGAGTCCTTGTAAGATGCCTCTATTCGCGGCCTCAACTTTCCTGTTAGTTAGAGGATGTTCGACGGACGTGAAGTGTTGTTTGGTGCCGAGCTTGGAGATGAACTCTTGGAAGCTTTGGTCAGTGAACTGTGTCCCGTTGTTGATGACGATGTGAGCAACCCTTTTCTTTGAGTAGTTTTGTATGATAGCAAATATGTGTAATATAAGCATTAATAAAAGTTTATTGTGTTTGATCTCTATGTGTGGATGATATGATAATAATGTAGCATGTTCTAAAAGGGTCAAAAATGTGTTTTACACATGTATCATGATTTCAGGTCAATACAAAATGCTTTGCATCGACACATACTTTAGCTAAAATGACAAAAACAATTGTGCTTCAATATGAGTCGACTCATTCACACTTTGCATCGATACATATCAAGTTCATGCTTCTGGAAAACATTTTAAGACCTTTATGAAACGACACATGAACTCATGCATCAATACATATCATTTCTTGTTTTCTGGAAATCAAAATAAACTCAACATGAATCAACACATTCATATTTTGTGTCGACTCATATGAAATTAAAGGTTCTGGATTAAATGTGGAAAACAGGTTGTATCGATACATAATGACTTGCATCGACTCATACACATTTTGTCTCTCTGTAATATGTCTTTCTAACAGTATGCTTGATACATAATGCGTTGTATCGGCTCATCCCATGTTTTTTAACTAACATGAGTCGACTCATCTTATATATGCATCGACTCATACTGCGGTTTTTGCCTCTAACATTTTTCTGTTACATATATAAGTCTGTTTTTGCAGTTAAATATCATTAGGTGTCATAAATACAGTTGGTGTGCATCAAATTTTCTGAGCATTAGAAACCTGAAAGATACTTCCTCTTCATCATCTTCTCAATCACCTTGGTTTAATAATATCGAAACATAATCATCTTTGTTCATCAAATTAAGGGATCTTAGAGATAATGTTCAGTGGTATGATCGATGATCTTAGCTGAGTTGAAGATTCAGAAGGGGTTTCGAGGAAAACTAGAGGGTTTGTCCTTCAAGAACGGGTGTGTTCTTATGGGTTTGTTAGTCACGATTGCACAAGTCAGATTCACCCGTAGCGAGGGGTTTTGAAATCATGTTGATTTCGCAAACAGGTCGTGGAGCGGAGGATTAACTATGGATCTTAAAGGTGAAATCTTGATCAGCTCATATCAAGTGAAGGTTCATACAAGAAGAAGATATTAGTTATTATGTTCTGTCTTTGTATTGTAACCTTGTAAACAACCTTCAGCAAATTGATATAACAGGTCTCAAATTCAGTTTTGGAATTGAGAGGGAGACGTACCCACACACGAGGACGACAGTGGGGAACTTCCTTACCAAACTTCTCATGTATCATTTTCTTTCTCTCTTTCTCTTTACGTTTTCTGTATTTTTGTGATTCAATTAGTCTGCTGGTTTTTTTGTTCAATGATACAGTAGTGGTACAAACTCGTTTGCTAAATCACAATTATTGTCGATCATCGAACAATCATACACCAACAGTTCGACAAAATTGCTTACAAGTTTTTGTTCATTGGAAATATAATTCTTGTGATAAGCGCATTGAAACGTACATTTGATTTGTGTTAAATTTCATCTATTTCATCTTAATAAAAATCCAGCAAGTTTATCGTATGTCCGGTTTTCTAGTAGTCAGTTCAAAATAGACAGAAGTCGATTCGGGACCGTGTTTTTCTGTTGTTTTTAATAAACTTTGATAAAAGATTTTAAATCCTTTATAAATAAGGAGGTGATATATTCACCCCCCCTCTCGATCACTTGCCACACTATCTAGCAAGTGGTATCAGAGCATCAATTCACTGGTGTTTTGTGTCAACTAGTAACGCTATGGCTTTTGAACCAAATGGGCGTATAATAGAGCTCCTGTTTTCAATGGTGAAAACTATGGCTATTGGAAAGACTGCATGCGAGTACACATAAATTCCATTGACAAGAGTGTATGGAATGTCATTCAAAATGGTCCTTTTAAAATTACTATGAGGAATGATGCAGGTGCTATGGTACCTAAACCAGCGGATCAATGGAATGAAATAGATGAAAAGAAGTGGTCGAGCGACTGGAGAGGCCGAAATATGATAATTTCAGCACTTGGTGTTGATGAGTATTATCGAGTGTCTCATTGTACGACTGTTAAAGAAATATGGGATGCTTTAGAAATTGCCCATGAGGGCACTACTGAAGTTAAACAGTCCCACATTAACACACTCAATCAAGAGTTCGATCTCTTTTGCATGAAATAAGGAGAATATGTCTCCGACATGCAAAGGAGATTCATTCATCTCATTAGTCGTTTGAATGCACTTGGAAAACCTGTTTCAAATGAAATTGCTACTAACAAAATTCTGAGATGTCTTAGCAGGGAATGGCAACCTAAAGTAACAGTTATCAAGGAAGCCAACAACCTCATTACGCTTACCATTACAACTTTGTTTGGCAAGCTGGAAGAACATCAACAAGAACTGGAAAGTCTTGAAAAGCATGAGAAAAAGAGTAAAAAGGAGAATAATAGAGACAAGGAGGGTGATAAGAAGTCAATAGCTCTTATGACTTCTAGCTCCAAGTCCTCACTCAAAGAGAAAAATGATAGTGACTCGAGTAGTGACAAAGATTCGGATGATGAAGAAATGGGACTTTTCGTTCGGAGATATAATAGGTTTATTTGAAAGAATGAAATCAAGCACTCCAATAAGAATCTCATAAATTTTCAAAAACAATCCAAAGAACCAAGACAAGAAGAGAATAAGAAGCATAGAGATAAAGGACATTGCTTCAATTGTGGTAAAGTTTGGCACTACAAACCAGATTGTCCAATGATGAAAAAGGACAAAGGAAAAGCTCCACCAAAGAAGTTCAATACACAAAGAAGAGCTTACATTACGTGGGAAAGCGAGAGTGATTCATCAAACGATGACAACTTAAGTGATAGTGATGAGATTACAAACTTATGTCTCATGGCACATACCAAAAATCAGTCTTACCACAAGAAGAACAACCACGACAAGAAAGTAAGACAAGCCTACTATAAAAAATTGTCTTCTATGTATTTTTTTGAACTGAAATTTTTTGAAAAACTGCATAACGAAGTTGAAGACGCTTTTAAGAGGTTATCCTCCGATAAACAAATATTTTCCTTTTTGGAGGGTAAAGTCTATAAAGCTGAAAAAGACTTAGAATATCTAAAAGCTAGTATTGCAGAAAGTTCAAAAGATAAGAATGTTAAAGGATGTATTCCAAGAAGGGAGTGTGAAGTTTGTCATATTTGACAACAAGAGGTTAGAACTCTAAATCCCAAATTGGAAAAAGCTTTACAGCCCAAGGTTGCCTTTGCCATTGATCCTAGGCTTTTTAATAACACTTTGAATCCAACATATGCAAAATATTATTTTGTAGAAAAGAATCCAAAGGATTCAATGAGCAAAAGTAATACAAGACATCATCATAGTTTTATGTCATTATTGTTGTCATACTGGTCACACCATTGAGAAATGTAAATTTAGGAGATTTCTTGTTCCTAAGGGCATTTATCAATGGAGGCCTAAAGGCAACCATGTCACCACTTAACCACACGGACCCAATGAAAATTGGATACCTACCTCTCTCTTTTGATATTGCAGGATAAGTGTCTTACATCTGTGGATAAAAGATAGTTTCTAGACAGCGGGTGCTCAAGGTACATGACAGGTGACATATCGCTTTTTATTGACTTCAAAGAAAAGAAGAAAGGATATGTTACTTATGAAGACAATAACAAAGGAGCAATACTCGGTAAAGTTAGTGTAGGTAATCCCTCTACCACTACTATTTTTTATGTCCATTTAGTAGAGGGGCTTAAACACAATTTGTTAAGTATTAGTCAATTGTGTGACAAGGGTTATAAAGTTAATTTAACAAACACTTGCTGCATAATTGAACATACTGAACAAAATATTTTGTTTAAGGGTATTAGAGTAAACAACATCTATATGCTTCATCTTTTTGATGTATCGTTAACAAGCACCAAGTGTCTAGTCACCTTGAATGATGACTCTTGGCTTTGGCATAGACGGCTAGCACATGTTAACTTTGATTTTCTTAATAAGGTAGTATCTAAGGATCTAGTAGTCGGTCTTCTAATTTTTTTTCCAAAAGATCACCTATGTGACACGTGCCAAATGAGAAAGCAAACAAGGGTCCCTTTCAAATCTAAAAATGTGATTTCTACTTCACGATCCCTTGAGCTTCTCCATATGGACCTCTTTGGACCTTCTAGGACAAAGAGTCTAGGTGGAAATTACTATGGTTTTTTAACCGTTGACGACTATTCTAGATTTACTTGGACTATATTCCTTCTAGCAAAGATGAAACATTTTCTGCTTTTAAGAGTTTTGCAAAACTGTCCCAAAACAAAATGGAATAAAAAATAGTTACAATTCGAAGCGATCATGGAGATGAATCTCAAAACATCTCTTTGATAAGTACTTTGACAAGCATGGCATTGAGCATAACTTTCCAGTCCCTCGAACTGCACAGCAGAATGGGTTATTAGAGCGTAAAAATCGCGTTTTAGAGGAGTTGGCAAGAACAATGCTCAATGAGGGTGGATTACCAAAATACTTTTGGGTTGATGCGATTAGAATAGCTTGTTATGTTTTAAGCAGAATATTAATCTGTCCTATTTTAGATGAAACCCCTTACGAGCTTTTAAAAGGAAGAAAGCCAAACTTGTCACACCTTCACGTATTAGGTTGTAAATGTTTTTTTTTTAATAATGGTAAAAGAAAACCTTGGGAAATTTGATGCAAAAGCAGATGAAGGTATCTTTCTTGGATACTCACAATCAAGTAAAGCATATAAAGTGTATAATAAGCGTTTACTTACTGTTGAGGATTCAATCCATATTTCTTTTGATGAGTCCTATCGGAAAGATGTCAGAAAAGGTATTTCTTTTGATGGTGCATGTGTATCTACAGAAGTCATACTCAAGGAAACTATTGAGGAAATTGATCAGTCCAAAACAGTTGACAATGAGGAGGAGGAAGATACTAGTCATGCAAAAGATGAGGAAGAAGGGCCAGCAGATGTAAATGATCTTCCACCAACTTGGAAATCCTCAAAAGACCATCCTATTGACAACATATTGGGAGATATTTCAAAAGGAGTGATGACTCGCTCTAAGATAAGTATTTTTTTATCACTTCACTTTTGTTTCACAAGTAGAGCCTAAAAATTCCAAAGAGGCCTTGATTGATGAATTTTGGCTAATGGCCATGCAAGAAGAGCTTAATCAATTTAAAATAAATGACGTTTGGGAACTTGTCCCTCGTCCGCGAGACCATCATATCATAAGTACTAAGTGGGTTTTTAGAGATAAGCTTGATGAAAACAAAGTGATAACTCGAAATAAAGCATGTTTAGTGCCACAAGGGTATAACCAAGAGGAGGGCATTGACTATGAGGAGACTTATGCTCCAATTGCACGCCTTGAGGCTATACGTCTCTTGCTCGCTTATGCATGTGCTAAGAATTTTAAGCTTTATCAAATGGATGTAAAGAGTGCTTTTCTAAACGGTGTCATAAATTAAGAGGTATATGTCTCACAACCTCCTGGTTTTGAGAGTAATGAATATCCAGATTATGTTTTCAAATTAAAATGAGCATTGTATGGTCTTAAGCAAGCCCCTCGTGTTTGGTATGAAAGACTTAGAAAATTTCTGCTTGATAATGGATATTCAAGAGGTAAAGTGGATACCACTCTCTTTATTAAACGTAAAGGAAAGCACATTCTTTTAGTTCAAATATATGTAGATGATATTATTTTTGGTTCAATTAACATACATTTAGTGGAAGAGTTTTCTAAGGTTATGCAGGATGAATTTGAGATGAGTCTCATGGGGGAGTTAAACTACTTCCTCGATCTCCAAATAAAGTAGCTCTATAAGGGCACAATTGTGTGTCAAACAAAATACTGCAGAGAGTTTCTTAAGAGATTTGGAATGAACGACTCAAAGTCAATTGACACCCTTATTCCTACCAATGGGAACTTAGATAAAGATGAACACGGTAAGTGTGTAATGTCAAGAAGTATAGAGGTATGATTGGATCCCTCTTGTATCTTACTGCATCTAGGCCTGACATCATGTTTATCGTTTGTATGTATGCACGATATCAATCAGATCCTAAGGAATCTCACTTAAAAGCTATCAAGTGTATACTTAGGTATCTTCATGGTACATATAAGTATGGGCTATGGTATTCCAAGGGAAGCGATTACAACTTAGTAGGTTACTCTGATTCTGATTTTTCTGTCTGAAAATCAGATAGGAAAAGCACTAGTGGCACATGCTATTTATTTTCAAACTCCTTAGTGAGTTGGCATAACAAAAAGTAGGTTTTTGTTGTATTGTCAACCGCTGAGGCTGAATACATTGCAGCCGGTAGTTGTTGCACCCATATTTTGCGGCTAAAGCAACAACTACAAGATTTCGATATCCAATTAAAACGTATTCCAATAAAGTGTGATAACATAAGTGCTATAAACTTAACTAAAAATCCTATTCTACATTCATGCACTAAACACATAGAGATTAGGCATCACTTTCTTCGCGATCATGTTGAAAAAGAGGATGTTGTGTTTGAGCACGTTGATACTAAAAATCAACTTGTTGGAATTCTGTGATTACTTATAAATTTTTTTATATTGTCTATATGTTTTCTATGCATAAATTTTTTGAACCTTGACATAAGCTAATTGCATTGCATCCCTATGAATGCATAATCATCATTAGATGGCTCATATTGCATAAACATATAGTTGCTAATGGGTCTCATATCCAACTGTCCATTAAAACCTGTTAAAAACTAAGTTTTTTTTGTTTTACTGATATGAGTCAGCTCATACATGTATGAGTCGACCCATATTGAAGAAAATTGTTAAAACAGAAACTAAGATCATTTTCAGGTCGATGCATAAGTGTTTGAGTCGACACATATTGATAAGAATTGCTGAAATAGAAAGTACCATTTGTTTCCGGTAGATACGTTCGACGTTTAGGTTGATACATAATTTTTTATAATTCGTTTTTGTTTCAGCACGTGTCGACACATGTGGCTTTCACATCGACTCATACTGACTATTTCTTTTTAATTTTTTAATTCTGTTGGATTTTGGTTGACCCATCAACCCACTATGTCTTGTAATCATTTTAAACATCTCATATCATCTCATCTATTGCATATCATTTGTATTCATGTTCTTAGTTCATTTGTGTTCCTGTTCAAACACTGTTTGCTTTTGACTTAGCTTATGTAATTCGCAACTTTCTTAGTTAATGCTTTCACTTTGCTTATTCGTGTTTATTCTTGTTTACTCGTTATTGCCTATATTTATCACTCTTTGTGAGTGTGCTTTTGTGATTACCATGCTAAGCTTCATTCTTTGTGAATGTCGCTGGTTTTCATTTCAATTCTGCTGAGTATGCAACTCAATTTTACTTTGTGTATCTTTAACTGAATTTAATTGCTGAAAATAGTTCTTTTCCTCTTTTTGATGTTGACAAAGGAGGAGAAGAAAAGACGATGTTAGACAAGGAGACTTATTGGTATTGTTATGCACAAACTCAGGGGGGGGGGGAGACTCATTCATTTATGCTCCATCATCACACATCTTGCAAGTATTTGCCATCATCAAAAAGGGGGAGTTTGTGAGCAACCCTTTTCTTTGAGTAGTTTTGTATGATAGAAAATATGTGTGATATAAGTATTAATGAATGTTTATTGTGTTTGATCTCTATGTGTGGATGATATGATAGTAGTGTAGCATGTTCTAAAAGGGTTAAAAATGTGTTTTACACATGTATCGTGATTTCAAGTCAATACAAAATGCTTTGCATCGACACATACTTTAGCTAAAATCACAAAAACAATTGTGCTTCTGTATGAGTCGACTCATTCGCACTTTGCATCGATACATGTCAAGTTCATACTTTTGGAAAATGTTTTAAGACCTTTATGCATCGACACATGAACTCATGCATTGATACATATCATTTCTTGTTTTCTGGAAATGAAAATCAACTCAGCATGAATCGACACATTCTCATTTTGTTTCGACTCATATGAAATTAAAGGTTCTGGATTAAGTGTGGAAAACAGGTTATATCGACACATAATGACTTGCATCGACTCATACACATTTCGTATCTCTGTAATATGTCTTGCTAACAGTATGCATTGATACATAATGCATTATATCGACTCATCCCATGTTTTGTAACTAACATAAGTTGGCTCATCTTAGATATGTATCGACTCATAATGCGGTTTTTGCCTCTAACATTTTTTTGTTACATATATAAGTTAGTTTTTGCAGTTAAATATCATTAGGTGTCACAAATACAATTGGTGTGCATCAAATTTTCTGAGCATTAGAAACCTGAAAGATACTTCATATTCATCATCTTCTCAATCACCTTGGTTCAATAACATCGAAACATAATCATCTTTGTTCATCAAATCAAGGGATCTTAGAGATAACATTCAGTGGTACGATCGGTGATCTTAGCTGAGTTGAAGATTCAGATGGGGGTTTCGAGGAAAAATAAGAGGGTTTGTCCTTCACGAACGAGTGTGTTCTTGCGGGTTTGTCAGTCACGATTGCACAGGTCGGATTCAGCCATAGCGAGGGGTTTGGAAATCGGGGTGATTTCGCAAGCAGGTCGTGGAGCGAAGGATTGATTATGGATCTTACAGGTGAAATCTTGATCAGATCATATCAAGTGAAGGTTCATACAAGAAGAAGAAGAAGATCTTAGTGATTATGTTCTGTCTTTTTATTGTAACCTTGTAAACAACCTTCAGCAAATTGATATAACATGTCTTAATTTCAGTTTTGGAATTGAGAGGGAGATGTACCCACATGCGAGGATGACAATGGGGAACTTCTTTACCAAACTTCCAGTGTATCATTTTCTTTCTCTCTTTCTCTTTACGTTTTCTGTATTTTTGTGATTCAATTGGTCTGTTAGTTTTTCTGTTCAATGATACAATAGTCGTATAAACTCTTTTGCTAAATCACCATTATTGTTGATCATCGGACAAGCATACACCAACAGTTTTACAAAATTGCTTGCAAGTTTTTATTCATTGGAAATAGCGTTCTTGTGATAAGCGCATTGAAATGTACATTTGATTTCTGTTAAATTTCATCTATTTCATCTTAATAAAAATTCAACAAGTTTATCATATATTCGGTTTTCTAGTAGTCGGTTTAAAATAGACGGAAGTCAATTTGGGACCTTGTTTTTCCGCTATTTTTAATAAACTTTGGTAAAAGATTTTATATCCTTGATAAATAAGGAGGTGATCTAGTCACCCCCCCTCTAGATCACTTGCCACACCGTCTAACAGACGAGCGTTTTTGGTATGCCGAATTGGGCAAGCACATTTCATTTGTAGAAATGAAGGATGTTGTGTGATGTGATTCTGGCTAGGGCTTCAGCCTCTATCAACTTCTTGAAATAGTCGACGACCACGATAAATAATTTATTTTGGTATGAACCTTGTACGAACGGTCCGAGGGTGTTCATCCCCCACCAGGAAAATGGACATGGAAATGATAATGTTTTGAGTTTGTGTGGTGGTGCGAGGTGCATGTCCGTGTGTCTTTGACATTTGTCGCATTTTTGGACGTGCTATTTCATGTCTTACTACATGGTGGGCCAGTAACACCCTGCTTGGAGCGCCTTTCGTGCCAGAGATCTTTCACCCAAGTGTTAGACGTTAATTCCCTCGTGGATTTACCGTAAGATCTCATGGATTTTGGATTCTTCGACGCATTTCAGGAGTGACATGAAGAATCCTTGTTGATAGAGTTTATGCTCGACAACTAGGTAAGAGCAGGCTCATCGTTTGGTCGCATTAGCCTCTTTTTGGTTAGCGGGTAATTCTCCCTTCCTTAGATAATTAAATACCAGGGTCTGTGATACGGTGGCAGAACCGACTGTTAATACTGGTTTGCGTTTTTTGTTCGCACATGTCGCGGTAAGTAAGAGTCGCCACCAACTTTTATTTTATCCAATCAGGAAAAAGAAAAAGAACAGAAAAAACCTTTTTCGAGATGTTTCTGAGTACGGGGGGTAGATTATAGAAAGGGAAGGTGTTAACACCCTTTCTATCCATGGTTTTCCATGGGCTCTTAGGTACTTGATCATTTTTCAAATTTCTTGTGTGTGTTTGTTTTGAAAAGTTTTGTTTTACTTCGTGATAACCCTTGTTTCTATCCTCAAGAGTGTGACGAAGTTGTTTCGAAAACTGTTTTTGAAAAGTGTTTGTGTGAAAAATTTTGTTTGAGCAAGTACCTAGGAACTAATCTACCTACTCGAAAAAAAGTCTGTTCGTTTTCCTTTAGACAGCGCTATCATATTATTAAGGAATAGGTAGCACCGTCGTTGGATTTTTAAAGGGACGAAATGGTCTCTGAAGGCAACGAGTAAGGATACCTTAGAATTTCTAAGGGACTATCGTCATAAGATCAATTCGTTGGCAACTCGAGGGATAAGTAGGGACTATGATCTTTATGACGACTTTGAATCTCGGGTCATTGTTAAGGTATCCCTATGTTCAAGGGACACGACCATTATTTCTGAGGCAACCAAGTGAGGCAAACCCTAGGAGTGAGCATGTGCATGTGTTTGATTTCAGTTATTTAATCTTTGCACAATTAAGGTGATCTACTGTTTTAATTTTATTTGTCTTTTGCATGCAAGCCTATTATCCATACATCTAGACAATTCATAGTTGCAGAAATTAAAAGTGGAAAAGTTAATCTACGATATTACAAGGCTTCGGGGAGGGGTTACATGACCAAAAACCGGGGATTAAATAGTAAATAATATGCGGTAAACTCTAATTAAAAACTATTACAAACCTGAAGCAAATACAATAATTGGAAAATAAAATATTGCACGCGAGAATTAAGTACGGGAATCAAAGTTTAAATTCTAAAAATCTAATCAATTAAAGAGAAAATATTTTTTGGTATTTTATTGAGAAAATTAAATATTTGTGAATTAAACCTAATTTGTCTAATTAATTTTAATTATGAAAACAATCAAGTCAATATCATTAAATTAATTATTTTCCAAAAAAAAAAACTAATTTTAATAAAAAAACCTAATTCTACATTTTTTTGTGGTTTTCTTGATTTTATGATTAAATAAAAAAATGATTTTTTTTTGTTGTTTTGTAAAAAAGAAATTAATCAAATAAAACAAAAGAAAATAAAGAAGAAAGTAATTGGGCCTGTGGTGAAAGCAGATTGGGGGTGTGAAGCTGAATTTCATTGAGCCCAAATCCTTTGGCCCAATCAGGCGTTTGGATCCAGTGTTGGCCACGTTTGAGGGTTCACTATGGTATGCATGTGTTGAGTGTTAGATCTGGATATGATGAGATCTTGTAGTATGGTGATGGAAGTGCATGAGGAGCACGCATGGACCTGAAGCATTGGATCTGAAGACACAAATTAGTGAAAATTAACTTTGCAAAAGGGCTGGATTGAACCCACCCCCTTTTGGACTAAAGCCTTATCATACCCTGCCTTGCCAACTGAACCAAGCGTGTTAATTGTTAACAAAATATTACAAAATAAATATAAGGCAAATAAATATCTATGGCCACATGTCAAAAACGCGTGCGTTGTGGGTCCCTAATAGTTTAAATGAACGAATCAGTGAGCACCACACCACCACCTTCTTCAGGGATCCGTCGTTTTAGATGGAGAACTTTTACCTACAACAGTTTTTCGTCACTATAGGTTGTAGTGACGGATTTTGTTCGTAACTAAAAACCTGTAAAATTCAAAAATGCAGCACAAGCAGAATAAATTCAAAGCAAAGGCATGGATCAATTACAAATCATCTCCTAAGCATGACAGTACCCCTAATTTTGTCCAATTTTTCCTTTATATAGAATTCCCAATTTGGTACCTCGAAACCCTAACAATGACATCGTGCCATTCCTGCACTTAAACTTAAACCAAACCAATCAAAAACATTACAAATATGATAGCAAGCATGGATATATGATCAAAACATGTTTATGATGGATAAATCATTAAAAACGAATCTAGAAAAAAGATGCAAACCATGGCACTATGAGGCGTGATTTCTGAAGGTTTTAAGGCTGGAGGACGATTGGAATAGCTTCAAGAAATGTCTAGGAACGGATTGCTGGCCTTGGAATTATTGGAAACGGCCTATGGAATCAAAACCGACCTGCACTTTTTTGACAAAAAATTGAATTTTGTTCTCTTGTTTTCGCGACCAAAACCTCTTCCTTGTGCTTTGTAAATATTGTGTATATATCATAGAATGATTTAGGTCAACAAAAACTGATCATATCTTTGCAAATTATGGAGATTTGATTTCATTCTTTGTCTTGTATGATTTGTTTCCAAAATAGACCAAATTAAGACCTTTTCCAATCAATTGCCTCTTGCACGATTCTTTTTATTTTCTAGCTGTTCATGGACTCATAATATGATTATAAAATCAAATCTTTGATTTTATTTGATTATTCTACTATTTAATTTGATTTATTTTGATTTAAATGGATAAAAAATCAAAATAAATAATAAAAATAATAAAATAATAGGTGGATAAGATCAGGGGTCGTGGGCTATCTTAGGAACAAGTTTCAAATAAGAAAACATGGGCCCATTTGGAAAAAAAGTCATTTTGATCAATGTTGACTTCATGCATATTTCCAAAAATTGGTCAACTTTGACAATACACATCTCTCTCATTTTTAACCTTAAGAAGGTTTTCTTGGACTTTTATAAAGTTTAGGTTGTCCCCTAAACAACCCTTTTGGTTTCATCTCAATTAGGTCTTCCATGTTCATGTAAGAAGCTCTGACCCAAAAGGTGTTTTTGTTGACTTTTCAAAATGACCTATAATGTAGAAATTCATATCTTTTGATGAGTGCATATTTTCAACTCGTGGGATGAATATGAGTTGTAAGGAATTGCATCCTCTTCAAAATGAGCCTTGGATGGAAATTGTTTGACAAAGTATGAAGAAGTTATGCTTAGTCAATGTTTGGTTGACTTTTCCTGTGAAACCCTAATTTAGCAACTTTTGGATTTTGATGAATTTGAGGCATTCCTTGAGGAATCATGATCAACCCTTGATCAAATGATGGATATCACTTCAAAATGTTGATGATGACCAAAAATCTTGAAGTTTGAATGTATATGGGCCACAATTGACTTTTGACCTAGTACAGTTGATTTTTAGGCATCTCAGCAATTGACTGAGGAAACTTCTTGTGCAAGGCATGAAACTTGACATGGATGATCTTGAGAACATATTGGGACCATGGAAAGAATTCTGGGCCTTTGTACTTCAACCATCTTGATGAGGAGTGAAACCCTAGTTTGAGGTACATTGCCTTAAGAGGAGGATTTGTCTGGTCAATCCTTAGTCATCCTTGAGCAATTGAGGACCTCAATGGGCATGTGTTGAGTAAAATGATAGGGAAAATTTTGGGGTACAACAACTTCCCATGTTCAATCTTCTTAGACCTGAGGATGTAGATTGGATGTCTGCCTTTCGTAATCTGAAGGTGGAAGATGATTGAACACTAGAGTGCCCAGAAATTTGCACTCGTCTGAGATGGTGCTGGACTGTGTAGGTAGTATCGGGAATGGGCTTACATATGCCATTTGGAGGAGATGAGGGAAGGTCACCAGAGATGGGCTTAAAGATGCCATCCGGAAGATATGACGGAGAATAGTCAGAGATGGGCTTAAAGATGCCATCTAGAGGATGTTGATTTCCCGCGATATTCCTTGGATGAGAATTCTTGTTCCTATTGTTGAGGAGGAATATGCTGAGGAATGTTGGTCTCTATCTTGGGAGAAATAGAATTTTAGGAACTTCAGTTGTCCGTTACTCTACTGGGGAATCATCTCTTAGTCGAGGAGATGAAAATGAACTGCTATCTGGTCGTGCTCCAGGCCTTACAATGATTTGCTAAGGATAATAAGACTAAATTCTATCTGGTCGTGCTCCAGGTTTTATAGTGACTTACTAGGGAGATGAGATTAAACTTGCTATCTGGTCGTGCTCTAGGCTTTGCAATTTCTCAATTCTTATCTGGTCGTATTCCAGGCTTCAGAAGGAATTAAGTGGTTATCCGGTCGCATCCGGGTTTCAACTTGAATTTAAGGCATACTAACATCCGGTCGTTTCCAGGCTTCAATAGTAATTGGCCGAGTAAACTGCTATCTGGTCGAATTCCAAGCTTCGTTGTACCTCATACTATTATCTAGTCGTGCTCCAGGTTTCACAGTGTCTCTTGCCATTATCTGGTCGTGCTCCAGACTTCACGGCGTCTTATACTATTATCTGGTTATGCTCCAGGCTTCAGTAATTTGGGGAAATTAAGATATTATCCGGTTGATTTCCGGGCTTCATAGCTTGCATTTGAGATATTCCACTATGTGATCGGTGGAAATAGAACTGACTGTTTAAAGCTGGTTTCGCGAAATGTCGCGGTAAGCAAGAGTCGCCACCGTCTTTTATGTTCTCCAACATGGAAAGGACAAAAGCACAGCAAAATTCCTTATTCGAGATGTCTCTCGGTTCGGGAGGTAGATTTATAAAAAGGGAAGGTGTTAGCATCCTTTCTATCCGTGGTTATCCACGGGCTCTTAGGTACTTGCTCTTATGTTTTCAAAAATTGTTTGCTTTTCAAGTGTGAGTGGGTTTGAAAAAAGTTTTGTTTTTGAAAGATTTCTAAGTGACTCTTATATCTGTCCTCAAGAGTGTATGAAAATTTTGTTTTGAAAACTTTTGAAAGTGTCAGTGTGAAAGGATGTTTTGTTTGGTTTGAAAAGAGCAAGTACCCACGAGTCTTCTACCTACCCTAAGGAATTAGGCTGTGTAAGAGTCCTTTAGATAGTGCCATCCCACCATTGAGAGGTAGGTAGCACCACCGTTGGAGGTGTTCGGGTCAATTCGATTGAGGGACAGTGTGGTCACCGAAGCAATAGTAGGACACCTTAGAAGTAACCCTAATGTCCTAGATCCTTTTAATCCGAGGCAACCGTTTCGAGGCGACTGGATCTTTAGACAGGAGGGCAACCTCTAAGACACCCTATACTTGACGACCACGTTCGAGGCAACGAGTGAGGCGTACCCTAGAAGTGGCATGTGCTTGTGTGTTCAATTCAGTTTATGTTTATCTTTGATCATGCAATTGTGAGCTACAAGTTGTTTTTAATTTGTCATTTAGTCTTTCATGCTTATTAACAGTTAGGAGTGCGGAAAATTAAAGTGCGGGAATGTAAAGCTACGCTATTACAAGGCGCGGGTCTATACATCGCCAAAAAACAAAGACCCGTTTTGATAAAGTGCGGAAAGTAAAGAAAGCGGTAAACCTAATTACTATTACATTCTTGGAAGCAGTTACATAATAATCAAATAAATAATAACGCGCGAATGGAAAGGAAATCAGGACATCCTAGGGTTTTGACCCTTTTGAGAAAATATGAGTTTTTGGTCCTTTGCATATGATTAAAATTAACCCTAGTTTACTAATTAATTATAATTAAAAAGAAAAATGTTTTTACGTTTTTAATGTTTTAATGAAAATAAAAAGGAATTAAAATTAAAAGTTTAAGAAAAGACCCTAGTTCTAAGTTTATTTTAATTATTTAAAGAAAAGTCCAAGTTAACCTAATTTACTAAATTAATTAATTTATATTTTTATGTACAAAAATAATAATAATTAATAAATGATAATAACAAGAAAATATGAATGTAAATTGTCAAAACCCTAATTCTACATGATTTTATTTATTGAGAAAAAGATTAAGATTAAGCCTAAATTAAACTAAATTAATGGTTAGTATTTATTTACAAAAATAATTATTAGTGAATTTAATAAATAATAAAATATATTTACAATTTTTGATTTCTGGATTTATCATGAAAAATTAATTTGGTTATGAATTAATAATAATAATTAAATAATTAAAAGAATTAGAAGAAAAGAAAATAAAACAAAAAATAGCAAACCAAGGGGGTATGTTGACCCATATGGAGGTGAATTTGTGAAATTCTGGCCCAAGAACACCAAGCCCCTTGTTGACTTTCATGATCAGGCGCTTACTGGTTCACTGGGGTGCATGATAGTCCTCCTTTCTTGGCCTTCAGATTGTTGATCATGGCCACTTGGCGTGTGGAGCGCTGAGGTTTATGGTGGACTATTGGACATGCGCTGCATTGGAACGTGTTAGGAAAAATATTAACAATGATATGGGGGACCTGGGAATCGAACCCAGGTCCCGGTGCTCCTCGCTTCAGTGCCTTTGCCAGTTGAACTATGATGCGCGTTTGTTAAACAAATGAATAACGAATATTATATACAAAAAACAAATATTATGATGCAAAACAAAAATAACGCACGCTGAGTTTGAATCAACCAACAGAATGGTTCCATGTCTCGTCTTCTTCATCTTTTCCTGTAAAACAAAAACAAGATAGCGGGGGTTTTTAACCCCCACTAACTACAACAACGAAAAATAACGATTAGAGTTAGGGTGCATATAAATTGGGCGTGATGATTCTGTTCAATTCGTCTTGAGCTTCTGAGTTCAACCGTATGTGTCTCAAGGCCTGATTTTTCCTGAATAAGAAAGCCCTAATTAAAAAGCTCGAAAACCCTAAAATTCATTCATGGTGAATTGTGATTCTAAGCGTTTCAATGCAATTAATCCATACCAAAAGATTCCTGTATGTTCAAGCAATGCAAAACAACCAATAAAACATGTTAAATGCTCATGAGATATGAATTTCGATTATGAAAAATAAAGCTGAACCGTGAATCTGTTCTGGGCAATTTCTTGAGTGTTAGCGTGTGATTTTGATCCCTACGCGTTCCTGGAAGTGCAAGCAAACTATTAGAAACAAAAACAAGCTTTGAATCACGTTAGATTATAGAATTCAGTTTTGAGTTTATTCTTGATTTTTCAAGTTTGCATATGGCCTTTGTAGCAGCTTTTGCACGTTCTTAGGAATAGGGTTTGCTTCAGCATTTGTATGTGAAGAGAATTAGGTCATCTTTAGGCCCATAAATCCATTGTATTCAAGTTTCATTATGTGATTGCCAATCAAATCTTTTTCAATCTTTTTCTTTGATAAAACTTTGCCAATCATGGAGACTTTGATGTCTTTGAGGTGCACACGAATTGCCAGCTTGCCCTAGTCTTATTTGCATCACAAAAGATTTAAAAATAATATCTTTTGAATTTTCCTACAATTAAAATTAATTAAATGAATTAATATTAATAAAAATTCAAGTAATTAATTAAAAATGAGAAAATAAATCAAATTAATCTTAATGGGTCGTGCATAAGCCTTGGGTAAAGATTCAAGAAGGAATTTGAGGCCCATTAGCAAAAATGAAGTGTTTTTAGGCAAAGTTGACTTTTGAAAGTTCCCAAAAATTTCCCAACTTCTCAAATGCATATATTGCTCAATTTTGAAGCTATGAACATGTTCTTGGACATTTTGGAAAGGTCTTGAAGTCCTATAACCAATGCCTTTGGTCCCATGTCATTTTGATTCACCAATCTCAAGTTATGGTCTTTGACTTAAAGTGCCTTTTTGTTGACTTTTGAAAATGACCTATAATGTAGAAATTGATAACTTTTTGTGAGAGAATTTCTTGGACTTGGAGTGTGAAGATGAGTTGTAGGAAATGTCATCCCCTTCAAAATTAGCATTGGATGGGATTTTTCTGATAAAACATGAAAAAGTTATGCCTTGGTCAATTTGCAGTTGACTTTTTCAGCTGTCCAAAAATAGAAACTTTTGCATCTTGATGATTTTTGAGCTATGCTTGTGGAATCATGATCAAGACTTGATCAAATGATGATTGTGGATTCAAAATAAGATGTTGACCAAATTTTTTGACTTTTGACTGCCAAATGACCATTTTGCCCCTGCAATTGACTGTGAAGCAATTAGGACTTTTGACTGTGCAATTTGCTGTTGTGAGCCTTGAAGTTTGACATGTAGATGCTTGACAATATATATAGGCATATGGGACTTGATTGGACCCTTGAAAACCTCATCTTCCTTGCAAGAACCAAAACCCTAATTTTGACTGTGTTAGGAGGCAATTGGACTGTGCAACCCTTGAGAGATTTTGAACCATTTGGAGATTGATCTTGACAAATTTTGAAGAATATGGGAGGGAAAATTTTGGGGTGCAACAGTTGCCCCTGTTCAATCTTCTTAGACCTGAGGATGTAGATTGGCTTGCGTTCTTTTCGTGATTCGAAGGTGGAAGATGATTGAACACTAAAGTGCCCAGAAATTTGCACTCACATAGTAGAATATCAGCAGCGTGATGGCGGGAATGGGCTTACAGATGCCATTTAGGAGAGATGATGGATAGGAGGATGGGCTTATAGATGCCATCTGGAGCTGTGACAGAGCCTTGTCGGGAATGGGCTTATAGATGCCATCTAGGTGTCGATCGCGTAAGAGATTCCTTAGCGAGAACTTGCGTACCTGAGAAAGAAAGATAATTACCTGGCTTGTTACAGGGGTTGATCTTCCAACTCTTTATATAGATATGCCCTGGCTGGATACAGGTATCGAATCTACAAACAGTCGCTCACAGATATGCCCTTGCTAGATACAGGAATCGAATCTTCAAACTCTTCAGACGTGCCCTGGCTGGATACAGGAATCGAATCTGGAATTAGTCGTCAACAGATATGCCCTGGCTGGAGGAGTTATTGTCTCCTCTGACGAGTTGTCTCTTTTAACGGGTTGTCTTCATGGAAGGGTGGTCTTTAACGACGAGTGTCTATAACGACGAGTGTCTATAACGACGAGTGTCTATAACGACGAGTGTCTATAACGACGAGTGTCTATAACGACGAGTGTCTATAACGACGAGTGTCTATAACGACGAGTGTCTATAATGACGAGTGTCTATAACGATGAGTGTCTATAACGACGAGTGTCTATAACGACGAGTGTCTATAACGACGAGTGTCTATAACGACGAGTGTCTATAACGACGAGTGTCTATAACGACGAGTGTCTATAACGACGAGTGTCTATAACGACGGGTGTCTATAACGACGGGTGTCTATAACGACGGGTGTCTATAACGACGGGTGTCTATAACGACGGGTGTCTATAACGACGGGTGTCTATAACGACGAGTGTCTATAACGACGCGTGTCTATAACAAAGAGTGTCTATAACGACGAGTGTCTATGACGATGAGTGTCTATGAAGACGAGTGTCTATAACGACGAGTGTCTATAACGACGAGTGGAATTAATTTTAACTGGACTTGTCTTCTTTTGACCGAACTTGTCTACTTTGACATAGCTGATCATTTAACTGTATCCTTCCTGAAAGGTAAAATGCAGGGTATGGATCAAGCGATGATGTTCTCAACATAAATGAGATCATATGATATGATGCGTATATGCATGTATCATGATGTAATGTGATGTTTATGAATGTATCTTCGTCTGGGAAAGCAAATCCTTGACGCATGCCAGGAAGTTGAATCCTGGGCTGATGTTGAAGAGTAGAATTCTTCGTTTCCGCTGAGGATGATGATTGCCAGAATAAACCGGTAGGAGAAGATGACTCCGTTGGGGAATAAACTTGCTGGAGAGATTACTCTGCGGGGAATTACTCTGTGGGAAGAGATATCTCGCTGAGGTTTGATGATAACTCCGCTGGGAATACCGTTGATAAGCTTCGTTGAGGGAATTTTGATGAACTCCGCTGAGGATAGGAAGAACTTCGTCGAGGACGATTTTTCCGTGGTAATTAGCTGAGGATAACCCAGTTATAAGCTCTGGTGGAGAATAACTTTGAATAAAGTCGGGGAGATGCGTTCATACTCTGCAGGGAGTAAAGGTATCTTGGTCGTGTTCTTCAGCTGAACTTACCTTGGTACCTCGGTGGACAGAGCAACCAGATCGCTTAGACAATTCTTATTGCCCCAGTTTCTGTGGGAGAAGATGCCCGTGGAGGTCTTGATAACTGCCAGTTTGACAAATCTTCTTCTGGTAGGCAAGTGACGAGATGACGGGACATAGTCGTACGCTTTGATCCCTAACTTTTGCCTGGACCGCCCTTTCGGGTTTTCAGTCCATTGGGATACCCTTTTTTGCCCAAGCCACCTTTTCAGGTTTTCGACTTGCCGGGTGTACATATTTTTTTTATTATTTTCGTCCCTTATTTTTGCTCGAACCCTTTTGGTTCGCCGGGAAGCCCTTATTTCTGCCTAGGTGTGTCAACCTAGCGGGTCTTTGATTATGCGTAGTGTTTTTTCGACTATGTCCACGCTCTCAGGATGCAGAGAGTTGCCCCTGTCAGAAGTGTTTTACTATGCCACCAGAAGATGTTTGATCAGGCAAGATTCGTTGCTGGAATGCCCCAAGTGACTCAGGCGGAGATTTGCCCCTGGCTATTTGGTATTTTGAGAGATTCCTTGAATCTTGACTGGACTGCCCTAGATGATAGACCATGATCATGCCATGCCCCTTGGTTGGAAGTGCTTCTGTTCACTAGATATTCTTCGTGCGAATTTCTTTGCTGTTCGAACAAAAAGTCATATGCAAACAAAGTTATGTTAAAAATGCAAAGCTTATGTCTGTCTTGAAGTTTTTGAAAATGCATTTTTTCATAAAAACAAGTGAATTTTTGTGAATTGTGATGTCAACTTATTATTTTACCGCAATCCTTAAGGAGTCAGGATACCTTTCGTAACAGTATGCTTTCGAACTAACCCATGCTTCAGCTAGGACTTTTAAGGGTTGTAACGTGGCCTGGTTCACGGTTTAAGAAACAAAGGATAAAGGCTCAAAATTTATTTGTACCCACCCGCTCTTTGTGATGTTCTTCAAACCTAAACTCAGCTAATCGTGCGTTAGACCTTGTTTGAGTCTTTGCTCTGATATACCAGTGATGGTTCGGATGTTGACAATTTATTTTGAATAGGCAGTCATCTTTTGTTGAGGGTTTATAGGACCTCTTTCTTTTTGATTGCGTTATCCCTAAATTTTGCCTGAACTATTTCTTTTTGTATTTACAGTCAGTGGGATGCCCCAGTTTTATAAGTCTCCTTCATAGGTTTTGATTTATTGGGCTTTTATTTCGAGACAATGACTGCCTGTCTTTATGATTATTCGGAACCACTACTGTCTTTTGCTTTGGGAGGACTCCTTTGATGCCATTCATTGTGCACCTGGATCAACTGAGAGAACTACCCTGCCCCAGGTTATGATTAAGGGTTTTAATTTTTTTGTGAAAAGAAAAAAAAAACTCCTACTTCTTTGGCTCGAAGGGGTTGACGAGGGATTATCTTCCTTATAACTCCAGTGTTTAGGAATTGAAACAATGCTTGTACCTCATCAGCGTGGTCTGTTCAAAAGCATACTGTAAAGATCATGGTATCATTTTCGTCATCCTCCCTCAAGAGGCTTAGAATTTTCAATCAAGAGTTGATCATCACAAAAATATGAAAGCAGTTTGCATATAGTGAATACGAAATAATTACTTCAAAACAGACATGTGTAATGCATTAATGAAATAACAACGTTTGACATGAATAAAATGTTTGAACAATCAAAGAAAAATACAACTTGAACATTCGAATGAACAAAAAGAATTCCAATCCTAGCCGTGTTTTGGCAAGGGAGCAGCGATCACATTGGGAGTCTCTGGAGAGTTGAACTGGACTTCCCTTGCGTCGATCAGATCCTGAACCTTGTTTCTCAAAGTCCATCAATCATCTGTAGCATGCCTCGGGCTGTCAGAATGATAAGCGCAGCGAACGTTGGGGTTATACCTTGAAGGTGTCCTATTGGGATTCTTTGGAGGGTCTCTTAGAGTTACCAACTTGGTCTCCAGCAACTGTGGCAATATCTGGGACAGGGTCATGCCGAGGGGAGTGAATTTCCTTTTAGGTCTCTCTTCCTTTTGTTGATTGTGACGCTGAGGAGCGCCGGCCGATTTTTCAATAACTACCACGTTGATATCTTGGCAGTGTTCGGACCTATTCCGCCCTCTTGAACCATAGACAGCACTCGATTCTCTCTTAGATGGTTTCTTCTCAGTACTCGAGGGGTCACCATTCTGTATTTTCCCCGACTTGATGCCAGCTTCTATCCTCTCACCAGTTAAGATCAGATCTGTAAACCCAGCAGAAGAATTCCCAATCAGATGGTTGAAGAATGGACCAGACAGGGTCCCCAAGAACATGTCAACAAGCTCACGGTCAGTCAGAGGTGGTCGCACCCTTCCAGCAAGGTCTCTCCACTTTTGCGCATACTCTTTGAATCCTTCACCCGTCCCTAGTGACATACCCTGGAGTTGGGTACGCGTAGGAGCGAGGTCGGAATTATATTGGTATTGCTTGTAAAAGGCAGCAGCAAGGTCCTCCCAGTTGCGGATACTGGCTCCATCCAGTTGATAGAACCACTCGAGTTGAGTCCCTGACAGACTATCCTGAAAGAAGTGAATCCACAAATTCTTGTCAGCCGTGTAGGGCTAGATCCTCCTTATGTATGACCTGAGATGCAGCTTAGGACAGGAAGCCCCGTCATATTTTGCAAAAGCAGGTGCCTTGAACTTGTGTGGGATCACTACCCCAGAAGACAGACCTAGATCTTCGAAGTCCAGGCCGGGCACTTTTTGTATCTCCATAGCACTTAGCCGGTCTTCTAGCTGCTTGTACCTGTCCTCAGCTGGAGGGTACTGTTCATCATTGAAATCCGTCTCGTTGTCGGAGACCACTGGACTAGGAACCTCTCTCTCATGGGGACTGTCTTTTTCCACAGATGGGGTAGTCAGCTCAGCCTCATTTCGTGATCCATTCCCAGATTTGCGTCTAGGGTTGAACAGCACCGTCCTCTTCTTCTTCTTCTTCAAGAGCAGAGTCTTCAAATCCTGTTGACCCTGGGCTAGACTCTTAACCAACTCCTGGAACTGGGCATTCTGGGCCTGGAGGGCCTTGATAGCTTGTTCGTTGGATGATTCAGGATTCATGATGATTGCTGAAATAAACAGCGAAGAAGGTAAGTGACCTGTACAAAGGGGTACCTGTAATGCAATGACATGTATAGTATATGTAATGTTTTCAAGGATCTCGTGGGGTAAATAAGAAAATTGTTAGAATCTGGTAGCTTGATTGAAGGAACTTCATGTTGTTGAGAGTCCTTCTTCAAGGGTCAAAGGCTCACCATATCCAGTGGGTCATAGCCCCTGACTCAAGTCATCAACCTGGCTAGAGGAAAATAAATCCCCTTTGCCCCCTACTAGACATTTTGATTCATCATGACCTACACCACAAACCCTTGAGATCCTTGAAATGGGTTAGTCCTTATGCAGGATGTATGCAATGGTATGATGGTATGATGTTATGCTATGCGTGGAGTGATGTAAATAAACTCTGTTATAAGCCCAGATTTGGGACTGTAAACAAAACCTGCAAGGAACTCATGTGTCAGATAACAAGCATGCAAGTAGTCAAGTTTGAAGGCACACAAGTCACACAAGACAACCCTTAGAGTTTAGGCCAGCATGAGGTCTAGGTACTACCCTCTTGAAGTTGGTGGGCTCAAAACCTGTCCTATCAAAAGTAACCGGGTTTTAAGGAGCTCAATATCATTGGGTTGTTTTCTATGTTCATTGTTTTGATTTATCCACTGAACTGGCGATCAAAATATTCCAAGAAAACAACCCTCAATGAGTGAAGTATCGAGTATCTACCAACTTCGGACTGCACCAACGTCGGCCATCTCACTACCCCTAAAGAGGCCAGGATGGTTCAAGTAAGGTTCCTAAGGTCAGTTGATGCTTCACGACACCACGCGGCGGCCCCGTACTCTCCTTGACTTGACTCAAGGGTTACCGGTACTCACCAAAGTGCCACATCAACGTAGCAAACTGCTTCAACCGTGTCGGTATACCCCGCACAGTTCCCTCACAGTTTGTTGCTACTTTCTAAAAGGTATCCCCCAGATCCGGGTTAGGATCTATGAAACTCCCAAAACAGGCCCACAATATTAAAGCAATCAAAACAGGCAATTGAAAACATAAGTATGATCTAATCCTAAGGTACACCTCACTTTATAACATCCCCAGCAGAGTCGCCAGTTCTGTGATCGGTGGAAATAGAACTGACTGTTTAAAGCTGGTTTCGCGAAATGTCGCGGTAAGCAAGAGTCGCCACCGTCTTTTATGTTCTCCAACATGGAAAGGACAAAAGCACAGCAAAATTCCTTATTCGAGATGTCTCTCGGTTCGGGAGGTAGATTTATAAAAAGGGAAGGTGTTAGCACCCTTTCTATCCGTGGTTATCCACGGGCTCTTAGGTACTTGCTCTTATGTTTTCAAAAATTGTTTGCTTTTCAAGTGTGAGTGGGTTTGAAAAAAGTTTCGTTTTTGAAAGATTTCTAAGTGACTCTTGTATCTGTCCTCAAGAGTGTATGAAAATTTTGTTTTGAAAACTTTTGAAAGTGTTAGTGTGAAAGGATGTTTTGTTTGGTTTGAAAAGAGCAAGTACCCACGAGTCTTCTACCTACCCTAAGGAATTAGGCTGTGTAAGAGTCCTTTAGATAGTGCCATCCCACCATTGAGAGGTAGGTAGCACCACCGTTGGAGGTGTTCGGGTCAATTCGATTGAGGGACAGTGTGGTCACCGAAGCAATAGTAGGACACCTTAGAAGTAACCCTAATGTCCTAGATCCTTTTAATCCGAGGCAACCGTTTCGAGGCGACTGGATCTTTAGACAAGAGGGCAACCTCTAAGACACCCTATACTTGACGACCACGTTCGAGGCAACGAGTGAGGCGTACCCTAGAAGTGGCATGTGCTTGTGTGTTCAATTCAGTTTATGTTTATCTTTGATCATGCAATTGTGAGCTACAAGTTGTTTTTAATTTGTCATTTAGTCTTTCATGCTTATTAACAGTTAGGAGTGCGGAAAATTAAAGTGCGGGAATGTAAAGCTACGCTATTACAAGGCGCGGGTCTATACATCGCCAAAAAATAAAGACCCGTTTTGATAAAGTGCGGAAAGTAAAGAAAGCGGTAAACCTAATTACTATTACATTCTTGGAAGCAGTTACATAATAATCAAATAAATAATAACGTGTGAATGAAAAGGAAATCAGGACATCCTAGGGTTTTGACCCTTTTGAGAAAATATGAGTTTTTGGTCCTTTGCATATGATTAAAATTAACCCTAGTTTACTAATTAATTATAATTAAAAAGAAAAATGTTTTTACGTTTTTAATGTTTTTAATGTTTTAATGAAAATAAAAAGGAATTAAAATTAAAAGTTTAAGAAAAGACCCTAGTTCTAAGTTTATTTTAATTATTTAAAGAAAAGTCCAAGTTAACCTAATTTACTAAATTAATTAATTTATATTTTTATGTACAAAAATAATAATAATTAATAAATGATAATAACAAGAAAATATGAATGTAAATTGTCAAAACCCTAATTCTACATGATTTTATTTATTGAGAAAAAAGATTAAGATTAAGCCTAAATTAAACTAAATTAAAGGTTAGTATTTATTTACAAAAATAATTATTAGTGAATTTAATAAATAATAAAATATATTTACAATTTTTGATTTCTGGATTTATCATGAAAAATTAATTTGGTTATGAATTAATAATAATAATTAAATAATTAAAAGAATTAGAAGAAAAGAAAATAAAACAAAAAATAGCAAACCAAGGGGGTATGTTGACCCATATGGAGGTGAATTTGTGAAATTCTGGCCCAAGAACACCAAGCCCCTTGTTGACTTTCATGATCAGGCGCTTACTGGTTGACTGGGGTGCATGATAGTCCTCCTTTCTTGGCCTTCAGATTGTTGATCATGGCCACTTGGCGTGTGGAGCGCTGAGGTTTATGGTGGACTATTGGACATGCGCTGCATTGGAACGTGTTAGGAAAAATATTAACAATGATATGGGGGACCTGGGAATCGAACCCAGGTCCCGGTGCTCCTCGCTTCAGTGCCTTTGCCAGTTGAACTATGATGCGCGTTTGTTAAACAAATGAATAACGAATATTATATACAAAAAACAAATATTATGATGCAAAACAAAAATAACACACGCTGAGTTTGAATCAACCAACAGAATGGTTCCACGTCTCGTCTTCTTCATCTTTTCCTGTAAAACAAAAACAAGATAGCGGGGGTTTTTAACCCCCATTAACTACAACAACGAAAAATAACGATTAGAGTTAGGGTGCATATAAATTGGGCGTGATGATTCTGTTCAATTCGTCTTGAGCTTCTGAGTTCAACCGTATGTGTCTCAAGGCCTGATTTTTCCTGAATAAGAAAGCCCTAATTAAAAAGCTCGAAAACCCTAAAATTCATTCATGGTGAATTGTGATTCTAAGCGTTTCAATGCAATTAATCTATACCAAAAGATTCCTGTATGTTCAAGCAATGCAAAACAACCAATAAAACATGTTAAATGCTCATGAGATATGAATTTCGATTATGAAAAATAAAGCTGAACCGTGAATCTGTTCTGGGCAATTTCTTGAGTGTTAGCGTGTGATTTTGATCCCTACGCGTTCCTGGAAGTGCAAGCAAACTATTAGAAACAAAAACAAGCTTTGAATCACGTTAGATTATAGAATTCAGTTTTGAGTTTATTCTTGATTTTTCAAGTTTGCATATGGCCTTTGTAGCAGCTTTTGCACGTTCTTAGGAATAGGGTTTGCTTCAGCATTTGTATGTGAAGAGAATTAGGTCATCTTTAGGCCCATAAATCCATTGTATTCAAGTTTCATTATGTGATTGCCAATCAAATCTTTTTCAATCTTTTTTTGATAAAACTTTGCCAATCATGGAGACTTTGATGTCTTTGAGGTGCACACGAATTGCCAGCTTGCCCTAGTCTTATTTGCATCACAAAAGATTTAAAAATCATATCTTTTGAATTTTCCTACAATTAAAATTAATTAAATGAATTAATATTAATAAAAATTCAATTAATTAATTAAAAATGAGAAAATAAATCAAATTAATCTTAATGGGTCGTGCATAAGCCTTGGGTAAAGATTCAATAAGGAATTTGAGGCCCATTAGCAAAAATGAAGTGCTTTTAGGCAAAGTTGACTTTTGAAAGTTCCCAAAAATTTCCCAACTTCTCAAATGCATATCTTGCTCAATTTTGAAGCTATGAACATGTTCTTGGACATTTTGGAAAGGTCTTGAAGTCCTCTAACCAATGCCTTTGGTCCCATGTCATTTTGATACACCAATCTCAAGTTATGGTCTTTGACTTAAAGTGCCTTTTTGTTGACTTTTAAAAATGACCTATAATGTAGAAATTGATAACTTTTTGTGAGAGCATTTCTTGGACTTGGAGTGTGAAGATGAGTTGTAGGAAATGTCATCCCCTTCAAAATTAGCATTGGATGGGATTTTTCTGATAAACCATGAAAAAGTTATGCCTTGGTCAATTTGTAGTTGACTTTTTCAGCTGTCTAAAAATAGAAACTTTTGCATCTTGATGATTTTTGAGCTATGCTTGTGGAATCATGATCAAGACTTAATCAAATGATGATTGTGGATTCAAAATAAGATGTTGACCAAAATTTTTTACTTTTGACTGCCAAATGACCATTTTGCCCCTGCAATTGACTGTGAAGCAATTAGGACTTTTGACTGTGCAATTTGATGCTGTGAGCCTTGAAGTTTGACATGTAGATGCTTGACAATATATATAGGCATATGGGACTTGATTGGACCCTTGAAAACCTCAGCTTCCTTGCAAGAACCAAAACCCTAATTTTGACTGTGTTAAGAGGCAATTGGACTGTGCAACCCTTGAGAGATTTTGAACCATTTGGAGATTGATCTTGACAAATTTTGAAGAATATGGGAGGGAAAATTTTGGGGTGCAACACACTATCTGGTCGATTCCAGGCTTCATAGTATTTTGTAGAAATTAAGATATTATCCGGTCGATTTCCGGGCTTCATAACTTGAATTTGAGATATACCACTATCTAGTCGATTTCAGGCTTCGTAGTATTTTGGAGAAATCAAGATATTATCTGGTCGATTTACGGGCTTCATAGCTTGAATTTGAGATATACCACTATCTGGTCGATTCTAGGCTTCGTAGTTTTTTGGAGAAATCAAGATATTATCCGGTCGATTTCCAGGCTTCATAGCGTGAATTTGAGATATACCACTATCTGGTCGATTCCAGGCTTCATAGTATTTTATACTATTATCCAGTCGTGTCCCAGGCTTCACAGTATGATGTATTGTTGGTTGACTATTATTCGATTAGTTTCTGGGCTTCATAGCTTTTTTAACTGGAATAAAATCTTAGTATCAATTTGACTGAATTAGGGAAAGGTCTTGACTTGTCTTCAGCTGGGAGAGAAATCTTAGTATCGATTTGACTGAACCCGGGAGAGGTCTCGGATTAACTTTGACTAGCATAGAAATCAGGGGAATCTTAGTGGTGATTCGGCTGACCCAGACGAAAGTCTTAAAACATCTTCAACTAGAATAGAAACCTTAGTGTCGGTTTGACTGAACCAGATAAAATCTTGAAAAGTATTGGAATATCTTCAACTGGAATAGAAACCTTGGTGTCGGTTTGACTGAACCAGAGAGAACTTGTGAGAACTTGATTGCATCTTTCCCTGAAAGGTAAAGAGTTAGTCGTATGTAATGTCATGATGTATGAAATGCATTGAGTAATGATGTTCTCAAAATAAATTAGATTGTGCTGTATAATATGTATGCACGTGCCATGATGTATGGATATGCAATGCTATTGCGATATTCTCTAGCTGGGAAAATAAATCTTGGACTACTGTTGGAGAGTATAAGGAGTTAAGTTCTTCGTTTTCACTGGGGATAGTGACCGAAGATGATTAGCTGGGGATTTACATCCATTTTGCTTGAGAATATTCTGCCGGGAGAGAGACTGTCTGAGAACAATCCTGCGGGGGAATGACTCTATTGGGAAGGGAGATACTATGTTGGGAGGTATGCTGATTTGGAGAAATAAACTCAGCTGGGGATGAACTTCCATTGCTGGGGAGAAGAGCTCTATTGGAGATTGAGCTCCCGCTGTCAGAGAAATAAACTCTGCTCAGGAGATGGCTTTATAAACTGCTCATGGTTATAAAATTCGGCTGGGGAATGCAGATATCAGCTTTCTGAAGGAACCTGGTGGGGAAGGAATTCCTGCTTGGGGATACGGAGGTCGGACCTTGGTTATCTCGGCTCTGTGGGGAATATAGGTATCACTAGCTTGTATGTGATAGTGACTTTGCTTCCAGTTGTCTCTGCCCCTTGTACCATGCTGGAAAAAGTACATGCGGAGATTTTATGGATGGATCTATGTCATAATTGTACTTGTACATGTATTTAATGAGTGTCAAGATGACATCCGTCTCTGGATCATATCTGAACTGTACCTGAAACATGTGTTGAATGAGTGTCAGAATGACATCCGTCTCTAGATCGTATCTGAATTGTACTTGAAACATGTGTCGAATGAGTGTCAGAATGACATCCGTCTCTGGATCGTATCTGAACTGTACTTGAAACATGTGTTGAATAAGTGTCAGAATGACATCCGTCTCTGGATCGTATCTGAACTATACTCGAAACATGTGTTGAATGAGTGTCAGAATGACATCCGTCTCTGGATCATATTTGAACTGTATCTGAAAGTTGAATCTGAATGAGTATCAGAATGCCATCCGTATTTGGAGCGTATATGAAAGTTGAATCTGAATGAGTATCAGAATGGCATCCATATCTGGAGCGTATCTGAATTGTATCTGAAAGTTGAATCTGAATGAGTATCAGAATGGCATCCGTATCTGAAGCGTATCTGAACTATATCTGAAAGCTGAATATGAATGAGTATCAAAATGGCATCCGTATCTGGAGCGTATCTGAACTGTATCGGAAAGCTGAACCTGAATGAGTATTAGAATGGCATCTATATCTGGAGCATATCTGAACTGTATCTGAAAGCTGAATCTGAATGAGTATCAGAATGACATCCGTATCTGGAGCGTATCTGAACTGTATCTGAAATATGAATCTGAATGAGTATCAGAATGGCATCCGTATCTGGAGCGTATCTGAACTGTTTCTTAATGTATGAAAATCTTGAATAAGTAGCAGAATGACATCCGCATTTGGATCGTATCTGAACCGTTTCTTGATTCTGGTGCTCTTGATGAATGTTGATCAAGGTATAATTCTTCCACTTATAGACAGGTGACGGGACATAGTCGTACGTTTTAAATCCCTAACTTTTTCCTGGACCACCCTTTCGGGTTTTCAGTCCACCGGGATACCTTTTTGCCCAAGCCGCCTTTTCAGGTTTTCGACTTGTTGGGTGTACAGATTTTTTTTATGTATATCCCTAACTTTTGCCTGAAACCTTTTGGTTCGCCGGGATTCTCTTATTTTTTCCTAGGTGTGTCAACCTAGCGGGTCTTTTTTTTCATGCGTAGTATTTTCCGACTATGTCCACGCTTTCAGGATGTAGAGAGTTGTCACTGTCCATAGTGTTGTGTTGTAGTACTGTCAAAAATGTTTTCTTGATGGCACATGATTCGTTGCTGGAATGCATGCGTAATTCCCCAAGCGATTCAGATGGAGATCTGCCCCTGGTTATTTGGCACTTTTGAAGAGACTGTCCCAGGTGTGTTTAGACATCATGTCATGCCCCTTGCTTATGGAAGACCTGTTATTGGAAGTGTCTTTCCCGCTGAGGTGATTCTGTCCATTGAGAGGATGTTTGTTCATTGAATATCCATTGTGCGGATTTCTCTGCTATCAAACAATTAGTCATATGCAAAAAAATGTCATTTAAAGAATGCAAAACTCATGTTTGTCTTGAAATTTTTTTGAAAATGTGTTTTGTGTAGTAAAACGAAATTTGCAAGAATGTGATATCAACTCAGGATTCGTAACAAATCCTACAGGAGTCAGGATACCTTTGTAACAGTATGCTCTCAAACTAACCCATGCTTCAACTAGGACTTTTAAGGGTTATAACGTGGCCTGGTTCACGGTTCAAGAAACAAAGGATAAAGGCTCAAATTTTATTTGTACCCAACCCGCTCTTCGTGATGTTCTTCAGTCCTATGCTCAGCTAATTGTGTGTTTAGATCCCGATTGAGTCTGGAATCTTTGCTCTGATACTTTGTGATGATTCAGAAATTGAACATTTATTTTGAAAAGGCAGTCATTTTTGTAATCTTCTTTTTGTCGAGGATTTGTAGTAACCTCCTTTTTTGGTTTTCGTTATCCCTTCTTTTGCCTGAACTGTTTCTTTTGTGATTACAGTCATCGGGATGCCCCGATTTTCTCTTAAGTCTCCTTCATAGGTTTTTACTTAACGGGCTTTTATTTTGAGGGATAATGACTGCCTGTCTTGACGATTATACGGAACTATCACCGTCTTTTGTTTTAGAAGGACGTCTTTGATGCCATTCATTGTGTACGAAGCGGCAGATTGTGAGTGAACGCGCCTCTGAATTAACTGAGAAAACTACCCTGCCCCAGGTTATGATTAAGGGTTTTAATTTGTGTGAAAAGAAAAACTCCTACTTCTTTGGCTCGAAGGGGTTAACTAGGGATTATCTTCCTTATAACTCCACTGTTTAGGATTTGAAACAATGCCTGTACATCGTCGTCAGCAGGGTCTGTTCAAAAGCATACTGTAGAGATTATGGTATCATTTTCGTCATCCTCCCTCTCAGGCTTAGAGTTTTTTAATCGAGAGTTGATATCACAAAAGGAAATAAGAACGCATTTTTGAAATAGTGAATATGAATGAGTTGATTCAATACAAACATGTGCAATGCATTGATGAAATAACGAGGTTTGATATGAATAAATGTTCAAACAAATCAAAATAAAATTACACATTGAAAATTCTAATGAACGAAAAGTCTTCTTGTGATAACTTGTCACTTCAGATGGTATGACTTGGAGGGATGGCAGAAGAACTCAGCCTGACCGTCTTGTGTGAATTCTAGCGCTCCTTCATCAATTAGGTCTTGAATTTAGTTCTCAACGCCCAACAGCTGTTGGTGTCATGTTCAGGACTGTTGGAGTGGTACGCACATCTTGCATTTGGATTGTACCTTGGGGAGGCTATGTTGGGATTCTGAGGAGGGTCCCTTAATATAACCAACTTGGCCTTCAACATGCGTTGCAATGCTTGAGCCAATGACATGTTGATTTCGGTGAAGCGTCTTTCGGATGTATTCTTCTTATGCCGATTGCCCCGTTGTCATTGGCAAGGTTGTGGTTGGGCTTGTGATGTAGTAGCACTCTGGAAAGGTCTGTTCCTGACCAAACCAACCTCTTCTCTCACTGGGGGATGATTAATGCCTTAATCCATAATTCTAATTGTTTGTTTCGTGGATCTGCATCCATCTTGGTGAATCTTGTTGAGGAAGGCTCTTAGCCCTTCTTGTCCTCGAGCTAAGTTTTGGATAAGAGCCATCTGCCCCAGCATCTGGATTCTCACTGCTTCTACCTCAGCTTGCAGTTATTCCAATTGTTCATCCTTGTTGTTGTCAGCATGTTCCTTGGTCAGATTCCCGGTAAAGAGTGTTTTCAGGTCTTCTTGCCCCTTGGATAGATTCAGGAGGAATTCCTTGAACTGGGCATCTTGAGCTTGGAGATCTCTGTTGTCTTGTTGGAGAGCCATTGCTGAAATAAACAGCGAGAACATGAGATACTTGCTTTGAAACCTGCTTATGCAATGATATGTATTATATATGTATGCAATGTTTTCAAGGATCTCGCAGGGTAAACAAGAAAAGGTCAGAAGTTGAATTTTGCAGCTTTGATTGAAGAACATTGTATCATTGAGAGTCCTTCTACGATAGTCAAGCTCACCATATCAAGTGGGTCATAGCCCCTGACTTAAGTTGTCGTGTTTTGGTCTTCTAACGACATTGGCTAGAGGAAAATAAATCCCCTTGCCCCTTGCTAGAAGTTTGGTTCATCATAACCTGCACCACAAGCCCTTGAGATCCTTGAAATGGTTAAGGAAATGCTATGGTATGATGTTATGATGTGTATGCTATGCATTTAAGCAAAGGTGCAAAGTGATGTAAGTAAGTAAACCCCTGCAAGAAATCCAAGTTATTGGACAATGACTGTAAAAAAAACCTGCAAGGAACTCATGTTGTCAGGTAATAAAACTCTGCAAGTAGTTCAAGTTGAAAGAACACAAGTCATGCAAACAACCTTAGGTTTAGGCTTGCATGGGTTTTAAGGTCATACCCTCTTGAAGCCGGATTAGTTCAACATGTCCTATAAATACGTAATTGTGTTCTAAATGGATCTCAATATCACCGATCTTTCCCCCAAGCCTTGTTCAATCGACAATTGACTCGTAATCAAATAAAACTCAGAAATCAAACCTCAATGAGTGTAGCATCAAGTATCTGTCAACCTTGGGCATACACCAAAGTCGGCCATCTCGCTACGTCCTACTGGCCAAGTTGTGCAATTAAAGGTTCTAAGGTCAGTTGATGCTTTATGACACCCCGCGGCGGCCCCATACATCTCCGTGATTGACTCAATGGTTACAGGTACCAACCAAAGTGCCACATCAATGTAGCTACTGCTTCAACTGTGTCGGTATACCCTAGCACAACTCCCTCATAGTTTATTGCTACTTACCTAAAAGGTGTTTCCCGATCCGGGTGTAGGATCAAATAACCCAAATAGTTTCCATAAATATAAAACAAGCAAGACAATCAAGAGAAAGCAATTAAATATGACCTAGATCCTAAGGTTTACTCCACTTTATATTTTAGTCCCCAGCATAGTCGCCAATTCTGTGATACGGTGGCAGAACCGAGTGTTAATACTGGTTTGCATTTTTTGTTCGCAAATGTCGCGGTAAGCAGGAGTCGTCACCAACTTTTATTTTATCCAATCAGGAAAAGGAAAAAGAACAGAAAAACCTTTTTCGAGATGTTTCTGAGTACGGGGGGTAGATTATAGAAAGGGAAGGTGTTAGAACCCTTTCTATCCATGGTTTTCCATTGGCTCTTAGGTACTTGCTCATTTTTCAAATTGCTTGTGTGTGCTTGTTTTGAAAAGTTTTGTTTTACTTCGTGATAACCCTTGTTTCTGTCCTCAAGAGTGTGACGAAGTAGTTTCGAAAACTGTTTTTGAAAAGTGTTTGTGTGAAAAAATTAGTTTGAGCAAGTAGCTAGGAACTAATCTACCTACTCGAAAAAAAGTCTGTTTGTTTTCCTTTAGACAACGCTATCCTATTATTAAGGAATAGGTAGCACCGTCGTTGGATTTTTAAAGGGACGTTCAAAGGGACGAAATGGTCTCTGAAGGCAACAAGTAAGGATACCTTAGCATTTCGAAGGGACTATCGTCATAAGATCAATTCGTAGGCAACTCGAGGTACAAGTAGGGACTATGATCTTTATGACGACTTAGAATCGCGGGTCATTGCTAAGGTATCCCTATGTTCGAGGGACACGACCATTATTTCTGAGGCAACCAAGTGAGGCAAACCCTAGGAGTGAGCGTGTGCATGTGTTTGATTTCAGTTATTTAATTTTTGCACAATTAAGGTGATCTACTGTTTTAATTTTATTTGTCTTTTTCATGCAAGCCTATTATCCATACATCTAGACAGTTCATAGTTGTGGAAATTAAAAGTGGAAAAGTAAATCTACGCTGTTACAAGGCTTCGGGGAGGGGGTTACAAGACCAAAAACCGGGGATTAAACAGTAAATAATATGCGGTAAACTCTAATTAAAAGCTATTACAAACCCGAAACAAATACAATAATTGGAAAACAAAATATTGCGCGCGAGAATTAAGTACGGGAATCAAAGTTTAAATTCTAAAAATCTAATCAATTAAAGAGAAAATATTTTTTGGTATTTTATTGAGAAAATTAAATATTTGTGAATTAAACCTAATTTGTCTAATTAATTTTAATTATGAAAACAATCAAGTCAATATCATTAAATTAATTATTTTCCAAAAAAAACTAATTTTAATTAAAAAAATCTAATTCTACATTTTTGTGGATTTCTTGATTTTATGATTAAATAAAAAAATGTTTTTTTTTGTTGTTTTGTAAAAAAAGAAATTAATCAAATAAAACAAAAGAAAATAAAGAAAGAAAGTAATTGGGCCTGTGGTGAAAGCAGATTGGGGGTGTGAAGCTGAATTTCATTGAGCCCAAATCCTTTGGCCCAATCAGGCGTTTGGATCCAATGCTGGCCACGTTTGAGGGTTCACCATGGTCTGCATGTGTTGAGTGTTAGATCTCGATATGATGAGATCTTGTGGTATGGTGATGGAAGTGCATGAGGAGCGCGCATGGACCTGGAGCATTGGATCTGAAGACACAAATTAGTGAAAATTAACTTTGCAAAAGGGCTGGATCGAACCCACCCCCTTTTGGACTAAAGCCTTATCATGCCATGCCTTGCCAACTGAACCAAGCGTGTTAATTGTTAACAAAATAATACAAAATAAATATAAGGCAAATAAATATCTACGGCCACATGTCAAAAACGCGCACGTTGTGGGTCCCTAATGGTTTGAATGAACGAATCAGTGAGTACCACGCCATCACCTTCTTCAGGGATCCGTCGTTTTAGATGGAGAACTTTTACCTACAACAGTTTTTCGTCACTATAGGTTGTAGTGACGGATTTTGTTCGTAACTAAAAACCTGTAAAATTCAAAAATGCAGCACAAGCAGAATAAATTCAAACCAAAGGCATGGATCAATTGCAAATCATCTCTTGAGCATGATAGTACCCCTAATTTTGTCTAATTTTTCCTTTATATAGAATTCCCAATTTGGGACCTCGAAACCCTAACAATGGCATCGTGCCATTCCTGCACTTAAACTTCAATCAAACCAATCAAAAACATTGCAAATATGATAGCAAGCATGGATATATGATCAAAACATGTTTATGATGGATAAATCATTGAAAATGAATCTTGAAAAAGATGCAAACTGTGGCACTGTGAGGCGTGATTTTTGAAGGTTTTAAGGCTGGAGGACGGTTGGAATAGCTTCAAGAAATGTCCAGGAACAGATTGCTGGCCTTGGAATTACTGGAAACGGCCTATGGAATCAAAACCGACCTGCATTTTTTTGACAAAAAATTGAGTTTTTTTATCTTGTTTTCACGACCAAAACCTCTTCCTTGTGCTTTGTAAATATTGTGTATATATCATAGAATGATTTAGGTCAACAAAAACTGATCATATCTTTGCAAATTATGGAGATTTGATTTCATTCTTTGTCTTGTATGATTTGTTTCCAAAATAAACCAAATTAAGATCTTTTCTAATCAATTTCCTCTTGCATGAATTTTTTTATTTTCTAGTTGTTCATGGACTCATAATATGCTCATAAAATCAAATCTTTGATTTTATTTGATTATTCTACTATTTAAATTGATTTATTTTGATTTAAATGGATAAAAAATCAAAATAAATAATAAAAATAATAAAATGATAGGTGGATAAGATCAGGGGTCATGGGCCATCTTAGGAACAAGTTTCAAACAATAAAACATGGGCCCATTTGGAAAAAAAAGTCATTTTGATCAATGTTGACTTCATGCATATTTCCAAAAATTGGTCAACTTTGACAATACACATCTCTCTCATTTTTAACTCTAAGAAGGTGTTCCTCGACTTTTTAGAAATCTTAGGATGTCCCCTAAACAACCATTTTGGTTTCATCTCAATTAGATCTTCCATGTTCATGTAAGAACCTTTGACCCAAAAGGTGTTTTTGTTGACTTTTCAAAAGGACCTATAATGTAGAAATTCATATCTTTTGATGAGTGCATATTTTGAACTCGTGGGATGAGGATGAATTGTAGGGAATTGCATCCTCTTCAAAATGAGCCTTGGATGAAAAATTTCTGACAAAGTATGAAGAAGTTATGCTTGGTCAAAGTTTGGTTGACTTTTCATGTGAAACCCTAATTTAGCAACTTTTGGGTTTTGATGAATTTGGGGATTCCTTGAGGAATCATGATCAACCCTTTATCAAATGATGGATATCACTTCAATATGTTGATGTTGACCAAAAATCTTTAAGTTTGACTGTATATGGGCCATAATTGACTTTTGACCTAGTACAGTTGATTTTCAGGCATCTGAGCAATTGACTGAGCAAACTTCTTGTGCAAGGCATGAAACTTGACATGGATGATCTTGAGAACATATTGGGACCATGGAAAGCATTTGGGGCCTTTAGACTTCAACCATAATGATGAGGAGTGAAACCCTAGTTTGAGGTACATTGCCTTAGGAGGAGGATTTGTCTGGTCAATCCTTAGTCATCCTTGAGCAATTGAGGACCTCAATGGGCATGTGTTGAATAAAATGAGAGGGAAAATTTTGGGGTACAACAGGGTCATCCAACACGAATTGTCCCTGATGGCATTTACCTCAGGTGGTGCAATGGGTTTTTAATGCTCAGACGAGAAAGGGATTCTTGGATGACAGATATGTTCCCAATTTTTTTTGTGCTCGCGAGTTTTGAAAGTTTGTCAGCCTGTGTATTTTGTTCATAGGGTATGTGTTTGATTTCTTCCCGGTCCAAATTCTTCATCCTTTCTTTGACTAGGTTCAGGTATTCGATGAGGCTATCATTCTTGGCCTGATATTCTCCTCGAAATTGAGATGTGACAAGTTGGGAGTTTGTGAATACTTGTACTTCTAGGGAACCTAGGTCTTCAGCCATCCTTAATCCTGCGAGCAGGGTGTCGTATTCAGCCTGGTTGTTTAACGTGGTAAACGAAATGGCGAGCGGATGTTCAATCACGACGCCCTCGTCGTTTTCGAGGAGGATTCCTACTCCGCTTCCCATTGAGCTGGAAGTTCCATCCACAAAGATGGTCCACTTGTGTTTCCCACTTGCAGGGGGTTTGTGGATGGTCATCTCCACAACAAAGTCGGCCAATGCTTGGGCTTTAAGGGCTTTTCTACTCTCGTACTGAACGTTGAACTCTGAAAGCTTTAGGAACCATTTCAGCATTTGACCAGCCATGTCTGGTCGACCTAGGAGTTGTCTCACGGGTTGGTCTATTCGTACAATAAATGTATGGGCCAGGAAGTAATATCTGAGTCTCCTCTCTGTTTTTATGAGGGCTAAGGCTACTTTTTCAATTTGTTGCTAACTGACCTCGGGGCCTTGTAACGCTTTGCTGGTAAAGTACACTGGTTTCTGCACGTCTGGTGTCTCGCGGACGAGGGTCGCGCTTACAGCCTCAGTGGAGATGGCCAGATAAAGGAACAAAGTTTCCCCGCTCTCTGGTTGTGATAACATGGGCGATTGTGAAAGGCTTTGCTTAAGATGGAGGATGGATTTCTCGCACTCCTTGGTCCACTCGAAAGTCGTCTCTTTCGCAAGAGTTTGAAAATGGGAGTGCGTGTTGCACGGACTTCGCCATGAAAAAGGAAAGCGAGGTGAGCATGTCGTTCAGGACTTGTAAGGGTTTTTTCGAGCTTGGCATAGGGAGCTCAAGGAATGCTCAGCATTTATCAGAGTTGACCTTAATTCCCCATTCGATCAGATAGAAACCGAGGAATTTTCCCGCCTTGACCCTGAATGTGCATTTCTCTGGGTTGAATCTCATTTTGCATTGCCTTGCTTGGGCGAACAATCTTTTGAGGTGGGAAGCATGGCCGATTTCCGCTTGAGATTTGACGATCATGTCGTCCATGTATACCTCGATCATGTCCCCGATCTCCCTGTGGAAGACTTTGTTCATCATCTACTAGTATGTTACTCCTATGTTTTTTAGGCCGAAGAAAATTACGTTGTAGTAGTAATTGTTCGACCTGGTTATGAAGGCGGTGCAATGTTTGTCACACATCTCCATGGGAATTTGATTATAGCCAGAGTAGGCGTCAATAAATTACAAACTTCAGCAGCCTCCATTTTTTCGGGAGACTTCCTATGCCCACGTTGTACTAATGCTCTAGCGGCTGGATCCACAACGAGTTTGTGATAGGTGACCTCAGGGTCGAGTCAGGCGAATATGTTAGCATTCTCCCTCAAGCAGGCTTTGAGTTGTTTCCTTGCTAGGTCCGAGAGTCTGACACCGATCTTTACGCCTTTGTCCGGGTCTTCACCGAGGGGGATGAACTCGAAGTCTCCGTATGGGACGGGTAAGAGAGGATCCATTTCACCATCAAGGGCTTCGACTTCATCTTTGTTAAAGTGGGTTTCGAGTGTAATGGATCCTACCTTTGGTGGAGCCTGTTGTTCTTCGATTCGAGCAGGTTTGTCCGTAAAGATAGCCGTTGTTGTCGAGGTGGTTACCCTTTTAGTAGGTTGTGCCCCAGTGTCAACCATGTTTTCCCCTTTAGAATCCACATTGAAACATCTCCTGGCAGATGAATGTCTCCATAGATGGTGGCAATGCGGGCCCTCTTGGTGTAGAACTTCATCTTTAATAGTCACCGTTGAGGGTATGGCAGTCAGCTCGGCCAATGTTGGTCTCCCCAGGATGCAGTTGTAGAGAGACGGGAAATCGACGATTAGAAAACGCTGTTAGGATGTAGCTTTTTCCCCAAATGTGACAAAGAGCTCGACGTAGCCCCATGGCTTAGAGGTCGAACCGTTAAATCCTTGCAGGTCAGACCTCACATATGGTGACAGGTGGGTATTGTCGAACTATATGGTGCATAACATGTGGGTGTACATCACATCGACGAAACTTCCCACTTTGATCAGGATGTGATGTACATCAAAGTTGGCCATCTTTTCCCTCATCAGCAGAGGAATACTTGAGTATGGGGCTCCGCCGGGAAGCTCCTCGGGGTAGAAGGTGATCGACTCATATTTTCCCTTGAATCTTTCAAGGGTTAACGTCTGGATTAGGGATACGTCCACCAGCTCATTGAGTTTCCTCTTTGCTTAATTCACCGAGATTTCGTTGAATCCCCCACCAGATATGACCATGGCAGAGGGGAACTTCTCCCATCTACTGTGAGTGAACAAAAATTCCTCATCTTCAAAGCTACCGAGGATGTGGAAGTCCTCGAGCCTTGAGACACATAAGGCTACCTAGAGGGGACCAGATTCATTGGATGGTCGGTTATCCTCCTCGATTTCTTTAACCTCATGGATATCTCGGAGAGGGGCGTCATTTCTCATGTACTGCCCGAGTCTCCCTGCCTTGATGAGAGTCTCGATGGCATCCTTTAGGTGGACGGATTTTTTGGTCAGGTGATTGTGGCTCTGGTGGTATTGACAGTATTTTGTTATGTTAGACCCGGGCTTTGCAGGGGCGGGTCGAGGATGCCTGACACCGCCATACTTGAACTCGGCATTGGAGCACTCAGCGAGGATACGCTCGCGGGAAGCGATCAACGGAGTGTACTCGGTAAACTGTCCGGCTGGTCCTTTATGCTCGCAAGGTTTCTCCTCCCTTCTCTTATCCCTAGTTCGTTGAGAAGGGCTTGCGTCAAGGTATTATTGGATTTCAGTTGGCTCGCGGTTCCTCGAATCGCAGGCGTTGTTGGCCGCCTCTTTTTCCTCACAGTCCATATATGTCCGGGATTTTTCGAGGAATGCATCAAAAGACCCGGGGGGTTCGATGTCGACGACCTTTCTAAACTCAGTGCCCAAGATGAGTCCCCTCTCGAGCAGGTATCTCTTCATGTGGTCCGAATATGGGACCTGAATGGCCTCACGGTTGAATCGATCAATATACTCTCTGAGGGTCTCGTCTCTTCTCTAGACGATTGCCTCGAGGGCGACCTCAGTCTTTGGATGTCAACAAGATGCAGTAAAGTTGCTGATGAATTAGTTTTTGAGGCTCCTCCACGAGGAGATCGACCCAGGGGAGAGGTTCTTATACCAGTCCATGATTGTTTTCTTTAGCGTCGTGGAGAATAACTTGCATATAATTGGGCCTCCGATGTTATGGTAGTGGAGCATGGCCTCAAACTCGTCGATGTGGTCGACATGATCGACAATGTCGCTGTTCTCCTCTAGCGGGGGAGGCTTGTCTATTCCTTTAGGAATGGGAGCCTCCATGATGGCTTGGGATAGTGGAGAGCGAGGGTCGTCTTTGTCGCTTCTTTCTGAGGAGCAAGAGAGGGACCGGTTATAGCGGCGATCTTTGTGTCGGTCTTGGCCACATGGGGGGGGGGGGGGGGTCCCTTAGCTGAGACTTCTTTTCTTCATTGCCCCTGTTCCTTTTACATTCAGGGGATCATCATTGTTTGCGCGGGAGAATGTGACCATATTGCTTGACAGCTTCGGGATGGGTCCTCTTAAAAGCGAGACCTTGCCTAGTGCGACTGGGAGTATGGCTTCGAGAATCATCTTATATGTGTCTCCACAGGGGAGATAGGGAGCGGTACTCGTTCTGTCGGGGAGGAGGAGTTCGAGAGTCAGGTATCTTGTGCTTTCCGGGGGCCCGACGGATCTGTTCTAGCATCATCAGTCGCTCACCTTGTGAGAAGATCATGTAATTAGTCTGGTTGATTATTGCGAGCAGAGCTCTGGTCGCGGTGTCAGCGCCTTCAAGAATGGGGATCTCCTGATACACATTGGGCTCATAATTCTGCAGAGGATGATAGTCGTCTTCGCACGGTTACGAGCGAATGGATGAAGAGGTGTTAAATCCATCCATGTGGTCTTCCTTGGGGGTGATCGCTTCATTATTTTTACCCGCATTGTTGTCGCCAACATCATTGTTGTTGGCATCATCGATATGGAAGTTTTGGTTATCATTGACAACTTGGACGCCCATGACAATCGAAAGGTTGATAAAGAGTTGCTTTGATCTTGAGTGAAAGATGGGGAAGATGATTTCCCACAAACAGTGCCATTGATCGTACCTGATCAAAAGGAATTGTCAAGGTCCACGAGCTTCAAGTTGATCAGCGGTTGAATGTGAAGTGGAGGTACTGCAAGACACTCTAATGCCAAAGTAAGGTTTTGAGTAAGCGCAAGTAAGTGTAATAGTATATGTGAATGAATGAGTATCTGACCCTCTCAAATGATAGGGTATTTATATCCTCCAATGCTGAGCCAGAGTCTTCAGTAATTGGCCACGATGAGGCCCAACAACAAAGATGTCAGGGTTTATGGGAGTATGGAGTCCAGCACGTGGCCTCCTCCATGGTCAATTGTCCCGAAAAAGCAGAGAAGTTGAACCCGTTATTCTCAGAAGGCATGATGATGACTGTGATACAGTGGCAGAACTGACTGTTAATATTGGTTTGCGTTTTTTGTTCACAAAATATTGCGGTAAGCAAGAGTCGCCACCGACTTTTATTTTATCCAATCAGGAAAAGGAAAAAGAACAAAAAAAACCCTTTTCGATATGTTTCTGGTTACGGGGGGTAGATTATAGAAAGGGAAGGTGTTATCACCCTTTCTATCCATGGTTTTCCAATGGGCTCTTAGGTACTTTCTCATTTTTCAAATTGCTTGTGTGTGCTTGTCTTGAAAATGTTTTACTTCGTGATAACCCTTGTATCAGTCCTCAAGGATGTGACGAAGTTGTTTTGAATTTTTTTTTTGAAAGGTGTTTGTGTGAAAAGTATTTATTGAGCAAGTACTTAAGATTCTACCTACTCGAAAAGAGATTGTTCGTTCTATTTCCTTTAGACAGCGCTATCCTACTATTAATGAGTAGGTAGCACCATCGTTGGAGTTGTAAGGGACATTCGAAAGGGACAAGTACAACCACTAAAGCAATAGTTAGAAAACTTTAGTAGTAACCTTAGAGTCTTAAGATCTTTTTCGAGGCGACATTTTCGAGGCAACATTCCCGAGGCAACATTTCTGAGGCAACATTTCTGAGGCAACATTTTCGAGGCAACATTCGAATGGGACATTTTGATCTTTTAGACTGGAGGGCAACCACTAAAATCTCCTATGATTAATGATTATTTACCGAAGGCAATCGAAGTGAGGTAAACCCTAGGAGTGAATATGTGCATATGAGTTGTTTCAGTTATTTAATCTTTTCACATTAGGTGATCTACCGTTTTAAATTTCCAGACATTCTTTCCATACAATCCTATTAGCATACATCTAGACAGTTAAATATTTGCAGGAATTTAAAGTGCGGAAAATAAACTTAGCTATGACAAGGCTTTGACAGTTACATAATTATCTTGACGAGAAATAAAAGTGCGGAATTTAAAATCCTAATTAAAACTATTACAAGCTCGAAACAGATACAATAATAATAAAATAAATAAAAATGCGCGCAGTAAATTAAATACGAGGGATATTGAAAAATAAACTAAACCCTAATTGAAAGAAAAAGATTTTTGTACACTTTTTATTGGAGAAAACAATGAAATTGCAATTTCAATGAAACCCTAATTTCTAATTGCTTTTTAATTATGAAAAAGAGTATTTAAGTTAACCTAATTAACCTAATTAATAAAAATAAATATTTTAATAAAAAAAAGCTTTTTGGTGTATTTTTAAAGAAAATTAATTAAATTATGTACAATTCAAATCCTAAGTCTAATTATTTTTAATTATAAAAAGAGATTAAATTTCCCTAAGTTAATTAAACTAAATTAATTAAGAAATAAAATATTTTTTATTTAAAAAAAGATTTTGTAGTTTGTTGTGATTTTTTGATTAAAAAAAGAAAATGATTTTTGGGTTAATTAATTAAAACAAATAAAAGAAATTAAAAAGAAAATAAAAAAGAAAAGTAAACTGAGCCTGTGTAATGAGTAATCTGGGGGTGCCAATCTGAATTTTCTAAGGCCCAAAACGCTCTAAGCCCAGTCAATATTGGATTCTGTGTGATGTTGACTAGAGGGCGTATCATAGTCCCTCACTGCCTGTGCGTTGGATTGGATGGATGATGAATCCATTGGCTAGAGATTGGTCGAGTATGGTGGGCATGTAGGATGACAATGCACTGGATCTGTTGAAAGAAAAATGAAAAAAAGAAAATTTGTTGGGACCTGGGATCGAACCCAGGTCCTTGTACTCCCCACTAAAGCGCTTCACCATCTGAGCTGTCTTGCTTGTTTGTTAGTATAATAAAAACAAATAATATTATATAAAATCAAATGGATTAATGAATAAAAGAAAAAATGCCCGCCAGTTTTCAAATAGTCCAATGATGACTGGACACGTTATCTTCTTCTTCCTCATCCGTCGTTTTAGATCCTTGCCTTTTACCTACAGACAAGCTTCAGAGCCATGGCCCTGTAACGTTCAAAAATCCATAAAACGCAAGATAAATGAAATGTAACTATGTAGATCAACTCATTTTGATCTTGTGAACATCATGGTACCCTTTTTGTTGGCCAATTTAACCTGTGTAAGAAAGCCCTAAATTGCACACGTAAACCCTAACAATGACAAAGGCACATATAGGCGTCGAAAATGCAATTAAATTGTTCAGTTAGCTTGCAAACACGACGAGGATCAAAAATATATAACTTAAACATGCTAATGATGCAAGAAATTCAATAATCAATTTGGAAAACATGAGCAAACCGTGAGAGTGATTGTGCGCGTTTCTGGGTGTTTCAAGCCTTGCAAATGATCTAATTGGCTTCTGGGAAGGTCCAAGAAACGATTGGAAGCGTTGGAATGGCTTGAATTGATCTTTAAGTTCAAAAACGATCCAACACTTTTTGTCACTTTTTTAGAATTTTGTTTGGTGTTTTCACGACTGCTAACCCTTATGCCATGCTTTGTTCTTATCCAATATATATCAAGGGACGAATTAGGGTTACAAACTTGGATTAAATCTTTGCAATTATGAGAGATTTGATTTGATTTTCAAGCTTATGTAAACTTGCTATTTTAAGCCAAATCATCCCTTTCTTGTACTAGTTATGCTTGATTCGTTTTGGCCTTGATAATTCAGCATATTTTGATTGCCAACCTGTCCAAAAACCAAATCAAATCATATCTTTGCTATTATTCATTAATTATTTGATTTAATTCAATTTTTAATTAATAAAAAATCAAAATAAATTGAAAAATGAAGCAAATAATGTGTGGATGAATATTTGAGTCGTGGACCACATTATAAGTAAGGTGCAAGCATAAAAAGTTAGGCCCATTTAGCAAAAAATGCAATTTGAGCACATTTGACTTTTGGCAATTTTGCAAAAAAGGTTAACTTTGACAAAGCATGTCTCCTCCAATTTTAACCATAGAGGGGTGTTCTTGGACTTTTTGGAAATCTTAGGATGTCCACTAAGCAACCCTCTTGGTCTCATCTCAATTGGGTCTTCCATGTTCATGTAAGAAGCTTTGACCCAAAAGGTGTTTTTGTTGACTTTTCAAAAAGACCCATAATGTAAAAATTCATATCTTTTATAAGTGCATATTTTGAACTTGTGAGCTGAAGATGAGTTGTAGGGAATTGTATCCTCTTTAAAATGAGCATTGGATGGAAAATTTCTGATAAAGTATGAGGATGTTATGCTTGGTCAAAGTTTGGTTGACTTTTACTAAGAAACCCTAATTTAGCAACTTTTGGGGTTTGATGAATTTAGGGCATTCCTTGAGGAATCATGGTCAACCCTTGATCAAATGATGAAAGTCACTTCAAAATATTAATGTTGACTAAAAATATTGAAGTTTGACTATATGCGAGTCACAATTGACTTTTGACCTAATATAGTCGATTCTCAAGCATCTGAGCAGTTGACTGAGCAAACTTCTTGTTCAAGGCATGAAACTTGACATGTAGGGTCTTGAGAACATATTAGGACCAAGGAGAGCATATTAGGCCTTTGTGATCCACACATCTTGATGAAAGTGGAAACCCTAATTTTAGACATACTGCATTAGGAGAGAGTTTGTCTGGTCAACTCTTGGCAAACTTGAGCAAATGGAGGATCTCTAGGAGTATGTATTGAGTAAAATGAGAGGGAAAATTTTGGGGTACAGCAGCTGCCCCTGTTCAATCTTCTTAAACCTGAGGATGTAGATTGACTCGTCTGCCTTTCGTGATCTAAAGGTGGAAGATGATTGAACACTAGAGTGCCCAGAAATTTGCACTCGCATGAAGTGATACTTGATTTGTGATATCGGTAATGGGCTTATAGATTACATTTGGAGGTTGCTAGAGAATTGTCGGAGATGGTCTTAAAGATGCCATCCAAGATGTGACGGAGTACCATCGGAGATGGGCTTAAAATGCCATATAGAGAATGTTGATTTCCTGAGATATTCCTTTGATGAGAATTCATGTTCCTGTTGTTGAGGAGGAATCTAAGGAGGAATGTTGGTATCTGTCTTGGGAGAAATAGAATTTTAGGAGCTTCAGTTGTCTGTTACTCTACTGGGGAATTAACTCCGGAGGTGAACTACATATCTGGTCAGTGTGTAGGCTGCACCGCAACTTATTGGGGGAATGTGAAATCAATCGTATTTGGTCGGGTCCAGGTTTTACAGTGTTGTAAACGATTGTCTGGAGATAGGAGAGAAGAAAACTGGATGGTAAGGTTATGAGAAGGAACCTGGATAGTAGGGTTACTTCAAAATGAAAGCCTGGATAGTAGGGTTGTGAGAAGGAACCTGGATAGTAGGGTTACTTCGATATGAAAGCCTGGATAGTAGGGCTGATGGGAAGGAACCTGGGTAAGGTTTCTTCGTGAGGAGTTTGGGTAAAACTGCATCTGAACCGAGAAGGAACCTGGGTAAGGTTACTTTGTGAGGAGTTTGGGTAAAACTGCATCTGAACTAAGAAGGAACCTGGGTAAGGTTGCTTCAGGATAAGTCCGAGTGAAACTTCAGAAGGAACCTGGGTAAGGTTGCTCGTGATGAGTCTGTGTAAGGCTTTAGGAGGAACCTGGGTAGGGTTACTTCGGGATAAGTCTGTGTAAAACTTCGGCAGGAATCTGGGTAAGGTTACTTTGGGATAAGTTCGTGTAAAACTTTAGCAAGAACCCGGGTAAGGTTACTTTGTGATAAGTTCGTGTAAAACTTCATAAGGAACCTGGGTAAGGTTACTTTGCGATAAGTTCGTGTAAAACTTCAGAAGGAACCTGGGTAAGGTTACTTTGGGATAAGTTCGTGTAAAACTTCCGGAGGAACCTGGGTAAGGTTTCTTTGGGCTAAGTCTGTGTAAAACTTCAAGAGGAACCTGGGTAAGGTTACTTCGGGCTAAGTCTGTGTAAAACTTCAATAGGAACCTGGGTAAGGTTACTTCGGGATAAGTTTGTGTAAAACTTCAGAAGGAACCTGGGTAAGGTTACTTCGGGGTAATTTCGTGTAAAACTTCAGGAGGAACCTGGGTAAGGTTACTTTGGGCTAAGTCTGTGTAAAACTTCAAAAGGAACCTGGGTAAGGTTACTTCGGGCTAAGTCTGTGTAAAACTTCAAGAGGAACCTGGGTAAGGTTACTTTGTGAAAAGTTCGTGTAAAACTTCAGGAGGAACCCGAGTAAGGTTACTTGGGGATGAGTTTGTGTAAAACTTCAGGAGGAACCTGGGTAAGGTTACTTTGTGATAAGTTCGTATAAAACTTCATTCGAAAATGTATGAGAAAAGACCCGTGTAAGATTTTTCAGGATAAACCCGTGTGTAGCTGCATTTAGGAGAAACCCGTGTAAGATTGCTTCATGACGAACCTGTGTAAAGCTGCATTTGATCGTGTAAATAATTACTCTGTTTAGTTTCAGGATCTAATCTTGAACTTGCTGGAAGTTGTTGATGATAACCATCTTTCCTGAAAAGGTACATGATTAATCGTATATGATGCATGAAATGCGTTGTATGATGATGTTCTTAAAATAAATGAGATTATGTTGTATGCGATATGTATGCGCACGTCATGATATATGAACATGAAATGCTATTGTAAAATATCCGAGTGGGAAAATAAATCCCTGACCGCTGCTAGAGAGTAACGAAAATTGAGTTCCTGACCGTCGTAGAAAAAGTGGTTCTTCTACTTCCGCTGGGGATGGTGAATCGGAGATGACTATGTTGGGAATTTGTCCCTTGTTTATGGATATTCTGCCGAGGAGAGACTCTACTTGAGAACAAATCTGCGGGGGAATAACTCTGTTTGAGAGAGGAGATGCTTTGTTGGAAGATCTTACCGATTCGGGGAGATAAACTCCACTGGGGGATGAACTTCCATAGCCGGAGGAATAAACTCTTTTAGGGTTGAGCTTCTGTATTAAGAGAAATAAACTTTTCTTGGGAGACAACTTTATGAACCGCTTGCGATTATGAAATTCGGTCGGGGAATATAGATGTCGATTCTCTGAAGGAACATAGTTGGGGCGTAGCTCCTGTTTGGGGAAGCCGATGTCAAAGTTTTAGTTGCCTCTACTCTATCGGGAGTGTAGATGTCATAGGGTCGTATGCTAAGGATACGATAATGACTTCGCATAAGGACTTTTCTGCCCCTGTACTTGCTGGAGAAAGTACCCACGGAGGCTTTGTGGATGCTGATCAGGATGATAAGTCTTCTATTGATAAGCAAATGATAAGATGACGGGACATAGTCGTATGCTTCAAATCCCTAACTTTTGCCTGGACCGCCCTTTCGGGTTTTCAGTCCACCGGGATACCCTTTTTTGCTCAAGCCGCCTTTTCAAGTTTTATAATTGCCGGGTGTACATATATTTTTTGTTTTTATCCCTAATTTTTGCTCGAACCCTTTTGGTTCGCCGGGATGCCCTTATTTTTTCCTAGGCCAGTCAACCTAGCGGGTATTTGTTCATGCGTAGTATTTTCCGACTATGTCCATGTTCACCGGGTACGGAGAATTGTCAATGTCCATAGTAGTAAGTGTTGCCACACTACCAGAAGATGTTTTTTTGATCGTACAAGACTTGTTGCTGGAATTCATGCCCAATGCCCTAAGTGATTCAAATGGAGATCCGCCCCTGGCTATTTGGCATCTTTGAGAGATTCCTTGAATCTTGACTTGACTGTCCCAGATGATGGACAATGATCATGCCGTGCCCCTTGGTTGGAAGTGTTTTTCCACTTGAGGTGATCCTTTTTATTGAGAAGGTTTTTGTTCACTAGATATTCGTCATGCGAATTTCTCTGCTGTTGAACAAATAGTCATATGCAAACAATGTTATTTTAAGAATGCAAAGCTTATGTCTATCTTGAAGTTTGAAAATTCATTTTTTAGTAAAACAAACAAATTTTGTAAAAGTGTGATGTCAACTCAGGATTTATAGCAAACCTTATAGGAGTCGGGATACCTTTAGTAACAGTATACTTTCGAACTAACTCATGCTTCAGCTAGGACTTTTAAGGTTTATAACGTGGCCTGGTTCACGGTTTAAGAAACAAAGGATAAAGGCTTAAATTTTATTTGTACCCACCTGTTCTTCGTGATGTTCTTCGAACCTATGCTCGGTTAATTGTGCATTTAGATCCCGTTTGAGTCTTTGCTCTGATATTCCAGTGATGGTTCGGATACTGACAGTTTGTTTTGAATAGGCAGTCATTTTTTTTGTTGAGGGTTTGTAGGACCTCTTTCTTTTTTATTTTATTATCCTTGTCTTTTTCCTGGACTGTTTCTTTTTGTGATTACAGTCAGCAGGATGCCCCAGTTTTTTTCTTAAGTCTCCTTCATAGGTTTTGACTTAATGGGCTTTTATTTCGAGAGATAATGACTGCCTTTCTTGACGATTATAGGGAACCATCACCGTCTTTTGTTTTGGAAGGACGTCTTTGATGTCATTCATTGTGCACCTGGATTAACTGAGAAAACTACCCTGCCCCGGGTTGTGATTAAGGGTTTTAATTTGTGTGAAAGAAAAAATCCTACTTCTTTGGCTCAAAGGGGTTGACTAGGGATTATCTTCCTTATAACTCCACTGTTTAGGATTTGAAACAACGCATGTACATCGTCAGCGGGGTCTGTTCAAAAGCATATTGTAGAGATTGTGGTGTCATTTTCGTCATCCTCCCTCTAAAGGCTTACAGTTTTTTAGTCGAGAGTTGAATATCACGAAAAGGAAATATAAAGCAATTTAAGCATAATGAAAACAAATTTATTCAAGACAAACATGTGTAATGCATTAATAAAAAAAATAAAGTTTGACATGACAATAATTGTTCGAATAAGCAAAGAAAATACAACTTCAGAATTCAAATGAACAAAAATGCTTTCAATCCTAGCCATGTTTTGGCAAGGGAGCAGTGATCACGTTGGGAGTCTCAGGAGGGTTGAATTCGATTTCCTTGGCGTCAATCATATTCTAAATCTTGTATTTCAGCGTCCAACAATCGTTAGTATCGTGCCCCGGGCTACCAGAATGATAAGCAAACCTTGCATTCGGGTTGTAGTTAGGAGAAGAAGTCTTAGGGTTCGGATGAGGGTTTATCACCGTTATCAGATTCATCTTCAACATTGTTGCAATGCTTATGACAATGGCATGTTAATTTGGGTGAACTGCCTTTGAGGTCTTTCCACCCTTGGCTGATTGTTTCGTTGTTGTGGTTATTATGCGCATGCGGAATTAGAGATCAGCACTGCTCCCACGGATTAGTGGTAGTCTGTCTTGCTACACCCCTTCTGGCCGTGCACAACATTGGCTTCCCTCTTGCCACCAAATTACTTCTTCTTTGTACTCGAAGAGGTATTTTTCTAGATCTTACCACTCAGGATCCCAGCTTTTACTCTTTCTCCAGTTAATATCAGCTCGGTGAAACCAGCTGAGGAGCTACCAATCAAGTGGTTGAAGAATGGACCTGACAGCATCCTGAGAAACATGTCAACCAACTCCCTATCAGACAAATGGGGTTGGACTCTCCCTGTCAAATCTCTCCACTTCTGTGCATAGACCTTAAAGCCTTCACTTGCACCCATGGACATACTCTGGAGTTGAGTACGAGTAGGAGCAAGGTCGGCGTTACATTGATACTGCTTATAAAAAGCGGCAGCCAAATCTCCCCAATTTCGGACATTGGCTCTCTCTAGTTGGTAGAACCATTCAAGTTGAGTCCCTGACAAACTATCTTGAAAGAAGTGAACCCACAAATTTCTATCAGCGGCGTGGGCCTGGATCTTTCTGACATAAGAGCAGAGATGGAGTTTTGGGCAGGACACCCCATCATACTTTGCAAAAATTGGAGCTTTGAACTTCTGCGGGATGACCACTCCCGACACCAATCCCAATTCTTTGAAATCCAACCCAGGTATCCTCTGGACCTCTATAGCACTCAAGCGATCTTCCAACTGCTTGTATCTATCCTCAGTGGGAGGATACTGCTCATTATTGTAGTCGGTATCATTGTCAGAAACTTCAGGACTGGGATCTTTCTCCCTTGTCTCTTCTTCTTGATTCTCCCCTTCCTTGGATGAAGAGGTCAGATCGACTTGTTGCTTCAATGGACCTTTAAACCTTATGCCTATATTCAGAATATCGGCAACCTTCTTCTTTTTCTTTTTCTCTTTCAGGATGAGGGCTTTCAGATCCTCCTGCCCTTTTGCCAGATTTATGAACATTTGCTGGAACTGGGCGTTTTGTTCCTGAAGGTCCTTGATGCTATGTTCGGAAGACATTTTTGCTGAAATAAACAGCAAAGAAGATGAGAAACTTGTAATGGTACCTGTAATGATGTGTATGATATGCATGCATTGTTTTCAAGGATCTCGCGGGGTAAACAAGAAACTGTTAGAATTTAATTGCAACTTGATTGAAGAAACTTCGTGTCATTGAGAGTCCTTCTTCAAGAGTCAAGCTCACCATATCGAGTGGGTCATAGCCCCTGACTCAAGATCCTTTGACAACATTGGCTAGAGGAAAATAAATCCCCTTGCCCCTTGCTAGACGTCTGGTTCGCCATGACCTACATCACAGACCCTTGAGATCCTTGAAATGGTTAGTATGATATGCCATGTTTATGATGTCATGATGTCATGATTATGTTGAGAAATCACAGGTATAACAAGCACAAACAAATCACACCAAGTTCTTAGATTTAAGGCTTGCTTGAGTTTAAGGTAGTACCCTCTTGAAGTTAGATTGGTTCCTCCTGTCCTATAAATAGTAACTGGGTTCTAAGGGATCTCAATATCACTGACCATCCTTTATCGGGCCTTGTCTTAGCTCAAGCAATCTTTTCTTGCGGCTGAAATATCCAGAAAGTCTGATCTAAATGAGTGTAGCATCGAGTATCAACCAATCCTCAGCTCTACACTGAGGCCGGCTATCTCACTACTTTCTAATGGCCAAGTTTGTTCAACTAAGGTTCTAAGGTCCGTTAGTGCTTCACGACACCACGCGGCGGCCCCTTATTCTTCTCGTTTCCCCACGAAGGATACTGGTACCAACCAAAGTGCCACACCAACACAGCCATTACTTAAACCATATCGGTCTATGCTGTACAGTCTCCACGATCTATTGTTGCTTACCTAAAAAATGCCCCCAGATCCGGGTGTAGGATCTATAGTAACCCAAACAAACCCTTTAAGAATAAAGCAAACAAGCAAGAAAGCAATTTGAAACGACCTAGATCCTAAGGTAAACCCCACTTTATTTTATTCCCCAACAGAGTCGCCAGTTCTGTGATACGGTGGCAGAACCGACTGTTAATACTGGTTTGCGTTTTTTGTTCGCAAAATGTCACAGTAAGAAAGAGTCATCACTGACTTTTATTTTATCCAATCAGGAAAAGGAAAAAGAACATAAAAAACCTTTTTCGAGATGTTTCTGGTTACGGGGGTAGATTATAGAAAGGGAGGGTGTTAACACCCTTTCTATCCATGGTTTTACATGGGCTCTTAGGTACTTGCTCATTTTTCAAATTGCTTGTGTGTGCTTGTCTTGAAAATGTTTTACTTCATGATAACCCTTGTATCAGTCCTCAAGGATGTGACGAAGTTGTTTTGAAAATTTGTTTTGAAAGGTGTTTGTTGAGCAAGTACTTAAGATTCTACCTACTTGAAAAAAGATTGTTCGTTCTATTTCCTTTAGACAACGCTATCCTACTGTGATCGGTGGAAATATAACTGACTGTTTTTTAATGCTGGTTCGCAAAATGTCGCGGTAAGCAAGAGTCGCCACCGTCTTTTATTTCCTCCAACAAGGAAAGGACAAAAGCACATCAAAATTCCTTTTCGAGATGTTTCTCGGTTCGGGAGGTAGATTTATAGAAAGGGAAGGTGTTAGCACCCTTTCTATCCATGGTTATCCACGGGCTCTTAGGTACTTGCTCACTATGTTTTCAAAAGATGTTTGCTTTTCTTGTGTATGTGGGTTTTGAAAAAGTTTAGTTTGAAAACTTCTAGGTAACTCTTGTATCTGTCCTCAAGAGTGTATGAAGTATTGGTTTGAAAACTTTTGTTTGAAAGTGTAAGTGCGAAAAGTATTTTTGTTGTTTGAAAGAGCAAGTACCCAGGAGAAATCTACCTACTCAAAAGAAATTAAGTTGTGTAAATGTCCTTTAGACAGTACTATCCCACTATTGAGAAGTAGGTAGTACCGTCATTGGAGTTATTCGGGTCAATTCGATTATAGGGACATGTGGTCACCAAAGCAATAGTAGGACGCATTAGCGGTAACCCTAATGCCCTAGATCCTTTTTTTATCCGAGGCAACCGTTTCGAGGCAACTGGATCTTTAGACAGGAGGGCGACCTCTAAAACACCCTATACTTAATGACCACGTCGAGGCAACCAAGTGAGGCGTACCCTAGGAGTGGCATGTGCATGTGTGTCAGTTTTCATGTTTAAGATTATCTTTGCACAAGTATTATGGTGAGCTACGAGTTGATTTTAATTTTCAGGAAAGTCTTGTCATGCATAGTTAACAGTTAATAATTTGCAGAAAGTAAATTGCGGAAAGTAAATCTACGCTATTACAAGGCGTCGGGTATTTACATCGCCAAAAACATAACCCTTGAAAATAAATTGCGAGAAAATAAAGAAAGCGATAAAAGTCCTAATTATCTATTACATTCTCGGAGCAGATACATAAATATGATCCAAATAATAATCAAGAATAAACATGCACGAATAGAAATTAAATCGGGAAAAGTCTTAGGGTTTTGACCCTTTTTGAGAAAAGAATGGAATTTTAGTCCTTTTTTGCATTTAAATTAAATATTAAACCTAAAACTAATTAATTGAATAATTAAAAGAAAAAAATATTTTTTAGCTTTTTAGGTCTTTAATAAAAATAAAATAAAAAGAAATTAAAAGTTTCCAAGAGAAAAACCCTAATTCTAATCTATTTTATTTATTGCAAAAATATTCAATATTAACCCTAATTAAACTAAATCAATTTATTAGTATTTATTTACAAAATAATAATTAATAGTGAAATTAATAAATAATAAAAATAAATAACATTTTAGGTTTCTGAATTTATTATGAAAATAAAAATAATAATAATAATAGTTATTAAAAGAAAATAAAAAGAAAGAAAATAAGAAAATAATAAACCAGGGGGGTGTGTTGGACCCATTAGGAGGTGTTGATTGCAGATTTCAGGCCCATTAAGCTCAAGCCCTTGTTGACTTTCTGGCTCGTCCACGCCTGCATTGACTGGAGAGTATCATGATCTTCATCTTTTGACCATTGGATTTATGATTGTGGACACATGGCGCATTGATGATTGAAGTGCGTGGTGGAATGCTTTTAGGATGCCTGCATATGAACATGTTATGAAAAATAGAAACAAATATTGGGTGGACCTGGGAATCGAACCCAGGTCCCAATGATCCTATGCCAGCATACTAACCACTCCAACCACTTGCACGCGTTTGTAAGTATAATACTAAGCAATTAATATATTTACAAACCAAGCAATATGCTGTACAAAAGCAAAACACGCGCGCGTTTTCAAATGTTCCAATCACGAACCAACACGCAGTCGTCTTCCTCGTTTGCCTGTAAAAAGAACAAATAGATAGCGGGGCTTTTTAACCCCCACAAAACATGATGAGGAATAATAGCGACTAGAGCTACAGGCAATATAAATATTTCGCGATGGTCCTGTTAGATTCGTCTGAATCTCCTGAATTCAACCATAGGTGTTAGAGGTCTCAATTTTTCCTGAGTAACAAAGCCCTAATCTGAGAGCTCAAGAACCCTAAATTCCTTCAATGGTAACTTGTGATTCTGCGTGTTATAATGCAATTAACCTATGCCAAAAGCTTTATATGAATTCAAGCAACACCAAACCATGATTAAATCATGTTAATTATGCATAAAATATGAGTTACGATTATGGACATGAGAAGCAATCCATGGTTCTGAAACTAGTGATTCTTGGAGCTATGAAACTGGAAATTGATTGCAAATCGTCCTGGGGACCTCCTGCAATGGATTGAAATCAACAAAGGTCCTTAATTCGCCCTAGAACACAGAAAATAGTTTTGAGTTTTCTTGGATTTTTCTTGAATGTGATTATGGCTTTCTTGCAGCAAATTCTCGTCCAATGCATTAGGGTTGACTTGTATACTTATAGTAGAATGGAATTAGGTTAAATCTTGGCCAAGAAATCCATGGAATTATGACTTGAATATTTGATTGAAAATCAAATATTTTTCAATCTTTTTGATTGGAAAAACTTGCCAAACTTGGAGATTTTTGTCCCCTTGATGTGCACACGAATTTGCCAGCATATATTGAGCTTGTTTGCTTCACAAAAGATTGAAAAAACCATATCTTTGAATTTCCTACAATTTAAATTAATTAAATGAATTAAAATCAATTAAAAATCCAATTAATTAATAAAAATAAGAAAATAAATTCAAATAGGCCTGATGGGTCGTGCATAGGCCTTGGATAAAGTTTCAAGAAGGAATTTGAGGCCCATTAGCAAAAACAAAGTGTTTTGAGCAAAGTTGACTTTTGCAAATTCACAAAAATTTCCCAACTTCTCCAATGCATATCTTGCTCAATTTTGATCCTATGAACATGTTCTTGGACATTTTGGAAAGGTCTTGAAGTCCTCTAACCAATGCCTTTGGTCCCATGTCATTTGGATTTACCAATCTCAAGTTATGCTCTTTGACTTAAAGTGCATTTTTGTTGACTTTTGAATTTGACCTGTAATGTAGAAATTGATAACTTTTTGTGAGAGCATTTCTTGGACTTGGAATGTGAAGATGAGTTGTAGGAAATGTCATCCCCTTCAAAATGAGCATTGGATGGGATTTTTATGATGAACCATGAAAAGGTTATGCCCTGGTCAATATACAGTTGACTTTTCTGCTGTCCAAAAATAGTAACTTTTGGCATCTTGATGATTTTTGAGCCATGCTTGTGGAATCATGATCAAGACTTGATAAAATGATGATTGTGGGCTCAAAATAAGATGTTGACCAAATTTTTTGACTTTTGACTGCAAAATGACCATTTTGCCCTTGCAGTTGACTGTTGGGCAAATAGGGCTTTTGACTGTGCAATTTGACATGGTGAGTCTTGAAACTTGATATATAGGTGCTTGAGAATGAATATAGGCATATTAGACTTGATTGGGCCATTGAAAACCTCAACTTCCTTGAAGGAACCAAAACCCTAATTTTGACTGGCTTATGAGGCATCTGGACTGTGCAATCCTTGAGTAGACTTGAGCCATTTGAAGATGACCCTTGACAATCTTGAAGAATATAGGAGGGCAAATTTTGGGGTACAACAATTGCCCCTGTTCAATCTTCTTATACCTGAGGATGTAGATTGGCTTGCGTGCCTTTCGTGATCCGAAGGTGGAAGGTGATTGAACACTAGAGTGCCCAGAAATTTTCACTCGCATGAGTATCAGCAATGTGATGTCGGGAATGGGATTACAGATGCCATTTGGAGAGATGATGGATAGGAGGATGGGCTTATAGATGCCATCTGGAAGTGTGACAGAATCTTGTCGAGAATGGGCTTATGGATGCCATTTGAAGATGTTGATCGCGTAAGAGATTCCTTAGCGAGAACTTGCGTACCTGAGAAAGAAAGATAATTTCCTGGCCCGTTACAGGTGTTGATCTTCGATCTCTTCATGCAGATACTTTCCTGGCTAGTTACAGGTATAGACCTACAATCAATCGCTCACAGATATGCCCTGGCTAGATACAGGTATCGAATCTGGAACTTCTAAAGGTTGGTCGAGATAGCTTTCCTGGCTGGATACAGGTATAGATCTCTTCATGCAGATACTTTCCTGGCTGGTTTCAGGTATAGATCTCTTCATGCAGATACTTTCCTGGCTGGTTTCAGGTATAGATCTACAATTAGTCGCTCACAGATATGCCCTGGCTAGATACAGGTATCAAATCCGGAACTCCAAAAGGTTGGTCAAGATAGCTTTCCTGGCTGGATACAGGTATAGATCTCTTCATGCAGATACTTTCCTGACTGGTTTCAGGTATAGATCTACAATTAGTCGCTCACAGATATGCCCTGGCTAGATACAGGTATCGAGTCTGGAACTTAAAAAGTTGGTTGAGATGGCTTTCCTGTCTGGTTTCAGGTATAAATCTCTGACCTGAGAAATAAAGATGACTTCCTGGCTTGCTACAGGTATTGGTCTTCAATCTCTTCAATGTAGATAACTTTCCTGTCTGTCTTCAGGTATAGATCTACAAATAGTTGCTCATAGATATGCCCTGGCTAGATACATGTATCGAATCTGGAACTCCAAAAGGTTGGTCAAGATAGCTTTCCTGGCTGGATACATGTGTAGATCTCTTCATGTAGATACTTTCCTGGCTGGTTTCAGGTATAGATCTACAATTAGTCGCTCACAGATATGCCCTGGCTAGATACAGGTATCGAATCCCGAACTCCAAAAGGTTGGTCAAGATAGCTTCCCTGGCTGGATACAGGTGTAGATCTCTGACCTGAGAAATAAAGATGACTTCCTGGCTGGATATCGGTATTGGTCTTCAATCTCTTCATGTAGATAACTTTCCTGTCTGGTTTCAGGTATAGATCTACAATTAGTCGCTCACAGATATGCCCTGGCTAGATACAGGTATCGAATCCGAAACTTCAAAAGGTTGGTCGAGACAGCTTTCCTGGCTGGATACAGGTGTAGATCTCTTCATGCAGATACTTTCCTGGCTGGTTTCAGGTATAGATCTACAATTAGTCGCTCACAGATATGCCCTGGCTAGATACAGGTATCGAATCCGGAACTTCAAAAGGTTGGTCGAGATAGCTTTCCTGGCTGGATACAGGTGTAGATCTCTGACCTGAGAAATAAAGATGACTTCCTGGCTTGCTACAGGTATTGATCTTCAATCTCTTCGTGTAGATACTTTCCTGTCTGGCTTCAGGTATATATCTACAAATAGTCGCTCACAGATATGCCCTGGCTAGATACAAGTATCGAATATGGAACTCCAAAAGGTTGATGATAATCATCTTTGGATTGACCTTTTCCTGAAAAGGCAAAACATTAGCTGTATGCAATGTCATGATGTATGAAATGCATGCTGTCATGATGTTCTCAAAATAAATGAGATTGTGTCGTATGCACTTTATCATGTATGTAAGTAGGAGGTATGAGATGTGAAATGTTTATGAATGTATTTTTGTCTAGGAAAATAAATCCTTGACGAATGCCGGGAAGTTTGTTAAGTCCTGGGCTGATGTTGAAGACTAGAGTTCTTCGTTTCCGTTGGGGATGATGAACGAAGATGATTGTAGGAATAAACCGGTAGGAGAAGATGACTCCGTGGGGGAATAAACCTGGTGAAGAGATTACTCTGCGGGGAATTACTCTGTGGGAAGAGATGCTTCGCTGAGATTTGAACGATAAACTCCGCTGGGGATTCCGTTGATAAGCTCTGTTAGGGAATTTTGATAAACTCCACTGGGGGATATAAAGGACTTCGCCGGGGACGATCTTGCTGTTGCAATTTGCTGAGGATAACCCAGTTAGACCCTGGTGGGGAATAACCTTCTGAATAAGGCTGGGGAGACGCATTTGCACCCTGCAGGGAATAAGCTTCCAGAATCTATTGGGGAGATGGTTCAACTCTCCTGGGGAAACTTTTGGATTGCACTGGGGAAATAGCTCCACTGGGGTGTCTGTATTCCGCCGGGGAACAATCTTATATTTCGTTGAGGAATATTAAGACTGCCGGGGATGCTTGCTAAGGAATATCTATATACTCTGCTGGAGAATATTAAGATCTTATGGGGATGCCCAATTTCTTCATGACTGATGGTAGACCAACTCTGCTCGGGGGAGAGTATTGCTGACTTGCTGGGAAATACTGTGCCTTTTTAGGGCTGATGGGAGACCAACTCTGCATGGGGAATGGAGGTATCTTAGTCATGTTCTTCAGCCGAACCTACCTTGGTGAACAAAGCAACTAGATCGCTTAGACAATTCTTATTGCCCCTACTTCCGATGTCACCTGTAATTAGTCCTTTGTTTCGCATGCAAATATTTGTGATTAGCAATTAATGTCAAATGCATATATCAACAATGAACATTGGACGTTCTTTGCAAAACAAAACAGATAAAGGAAAAACAGTTGGCAATTTTTTCTAAAAAGTGGATTTGTATTGATTTTGAAATTTGCCTGTAAATAGGCGTTTTGTATACAAGGGGCTGATGTCCTAGTAAGAGAACGCCGTCGAACAATAGAGTTTATACAATTTGTGAAAAGAAAACAAAACAGCTATGTGAAAAATCCCACTGGGTTCCAACTCTGCTATCGCCTTTATGTCTTCAAGCGTCTCATCACTTTGCTGCTTAGTTGGAGATGAAGCTGATTGGTCGGTGCCGTATGAGCCTGATGGTTGATACCGAGGTCTGGATGCAAGGTCGCCCTAGAACACAGAAAATAGTTTTGAGTTTTCTTGGATTTTTCTTGAATGTGATTATGGCTTTCTTGCAGCAAATTCTCGTCCAATGCATTAGGGTTGACTTGTATACTTATAGTAGAATGGAATTAGGTTAAATCTTGGCCAAGAAATCCATGGAATTATGACTTGAATATTTGATTGAAAATCAAATATTTTTCAATCTTTTTGATTGGAAAAACTTGCCAAACTTGGAGATTTTTGTCCCCTTGATGTGCACACGAATTTGCCAACATATATTGAGCTTGTTTGCTTCACAAAAGATTGAAAAAACCATATCTTTGAATTTCCTACAATTTAAATTAATTAAATGAATTAAAATCAATTAAAAATCCAATTAATTAATAAAAATAAGAAAATAAATTCAAATAGGCCTGATGGGTCATGCATAGGCCTTGGATAAAGTTTCAAGAAGGAATTTGAGGCCCATTTGCAAAAACAAAGTGTTTTGAGCAAAGTTGACTTTTGCAAATTCACAAAAATTTCCCAACTTCTCCAATGCATATCTTACTCAATTTTGATCCTATGAACATGTTCTTGGACATTTTGGAAAGGTATTGAAGTCCTCTAACCAATGCCTTTGGTCCCATGTCATTTGGATTCACCAATCTCAAGTTATGCTCTTTGACTTAAAGTGCATTTTTGTTGACTTTTGAATTTGACCTATAATGTAGAAATTGATAACTTTTTGTGAGAACATTTCTTGGACTTGGAATGTGAAGATGAGTTGTTGGAAATGTCATCCCCTTCAAAATGAGCATTGGATGGCATTTTTATGATGAACCATGAAAAAGTTATGCCCTGGTCAATATACAGTTGACTTTTCTGCTGTCCAAAAATAGTAACTTTTGCATCTTGATGATTTTTGAGCCATGCTTGTGGAATCATGATCAAGACTTGATCAAATGATTATTGTGGGCTCAAAATAAGATGTTGACCAAATTTTTTGACTTTTGACTGCAAAATGACCATTTTGCCCTTGCAGTTGACTGTTGGGCAAATAGGGCTTTTGACTGTGCAATTTGACATGGTGAGTCTTGAAACTTGATATATAGGTGCTTGAGAATGAATATAGGCATATTAGACTTGATTGGGCCATTGAAAACCTCAACTTCCTTGAAGGAACCAAAACCCTAATTTTGACTGGCTTAGGAGGCATCTGGACTGTGCAATCCTTGAGTAGACTTGAGCCATTTGAAGATGACCCTTGACAATCTTGAAGAATATGGGAGGGAAAATTTTGGGGTATAACACCTACTATTAAGGAGTAGGTAGCACCTTCGTTGGAGTTGTAAGGGACATTCAAAAGGGACAAGTACAATCACTAAAGCAATAGTTATAAAACTTTAGTAGTAACTCTAGAGTCTTAAGATCTTTTTCGAGGCGACATTTCCGAGGCAAGATTCCCGAGGTAACATTTCCGAGGCAACATTTTCGAGGCAACATTCGAATGGGACATTTTGATCTTTTAGACTGGAGGGCAACCACTAAAATCTCCTATGCTTAATGATTGTTTACCGAAGACAACCGAAGTGAGCTAAACCCTAAGAGTGAATATGTGCATATGAGTTGTTTCAGTTATTTAATCTATGCACATTAGGTGATCTACCATTTTAAATTTCCAGACATTCTTGCCATACAATCCTATTAGCATACATCTAGATAGTTAAATATTTGCATGAATTTAAAGTGCGAAAAATAAACCTAGCTATGACAAGGCTTTGACAGTTACATAATTATCTTGACGGGAAATAAAAGTGCAGAATTTAAAATCCTAATTAAAACTATTACAAGCTCGAAATAGGTACAATAATAATAAAATAAATAAGATGCGCGCGGTAAATTAAATACGAGGGATATTGAAAAATAAACTAAACCCCAATTGAAAGAAAAAGATTTTTGTACACTTTTTATTGGAGAAAACAACGAAATTGCAATTTAAATGAAACCCTAATTTCTAATTTGTTTTTAATTATGAAAATGAGTATTTAAGTTAACCTAATTAACCTAATTAATTAAAATAAATATTTTAATAAAAAATGCTTTTTGGTGTATTTTTAAAGAAAATTAATTAAATTATGTACAATTCAAATCCTAAGTCTAATTATTTTTAATATAAAAAGAGATTAAATTGCCCTAAGTTAATTAAACTAAATTAATTAATAAATAAAGTATTTTTTATTAAAAAAAATATATTTTTGTAGTTTGTTGTGATTTTTTGATTAAAAAAAGAAAATGATTTTTGGGTTAATTAATTAAAACAAATAAAAGAAATTAATTAAAGAAATTAAAAAGAAAATAGAAAAGAAAAGTAAACTGGGCCTGGGTAATGAGTAATTTGGGGGTGTCAATCTGAATTTTCTAAGACCCAAAACGCTCCAAGCCCAGTCAATATTGGATTATATGTGATGTTGACTTGAGGGTGTATCATAGTCCCTCACTTCCTGTGCGTTGGATTGGATGGATGATGAATCCATTGGCTAGAGATTTGTGGAGTATGGTGGGCATGTAGGATGACAATGCACTGAATCTGTTGAAAGAAAAATGAAATAAAATTTTTTTGTTGGGACCTGGGATCGAACCCAGGTCCTTGTAGTCCCCACTAAAGCGATTCACCATCTGAGATGTCTTGCTTGTTTGTTGGTATAATAAAAACAAATAATATTATATAAAATCAAATGGATTAATGAATAAAACAAAAAATGCGCGCCAGTTTTCAAATAGTCCAATGATGACTGGACACGTTATCTTCTTCTTCCTCATCAGTCGTTTTAGATCCTTGCCTTTTACCTACGGACAAGCTTCGTAGCCATAGCCCTGTAACGTTCAAAAATCCACAAAACGCAAGATAAATGAAATCTAACTATGTAGATCAACCCGTTTTGATCGTGTGAACATCATGGTACCCTTTTTGTTGGCCAATTTAACCTGTGTAAGAAAGCCCTAAATTACACACACAAACCCTAACAATGGCAAAGGCACATATAGGCGTCAAAAATGCAATTAAATTATTCAGTTAGCTTGCAAACACGATGAGGATCACAAATATATAACTTAAACATGCTAATGATGCAAGAAATTCAATAATCGATTTGGAAAACATGAGCAAACCGTGAGAGTGATTGTGCGCGTTTCTGGGTGTTTCAAGCCTTGCAAATGATCCAATTATCTTCTGGGAAGGTCCAAGAAACGATTGGAAGCGTTGGAATGGCTTGAATTGATCTTTAAGTTCAAAAACGATCCAGCACTTTTTGTCACTTTTTTAGAATTTTGTTTGGTGTTTTCACGACTGCTAACCCTTATGCCATGCTTTGTTCTTGTCCAATATATATCAAGGGATGAATTAGGGTTACAAACTTGGATTGAATCTTTGCAATTATGAGAGATTTAATTTGATTTTCAAGCTTATGTAAACTTGCTATTTTGAGCCAAATCATCCCTTTCTTGTACCAATTATGCTTGATTCGTTTTTGCCTTGATAATTCAGCATATTTTGATTTCCAACCTGTCCACAAACCAAATCAAATCATATATTTGCTATTATTCATCAATTATTTGATTTAATTTAATTTTTAATTAATAAAAAATCAAAATAAATTTAAAAATGAAGAAAATAATGTGTGAATGAATATTTGAGTCGTGGACCACATTATAAGTGAGGTGCAAGCATAAAAAGTTAGGCCCATTTAGCAAAAAATGAAATTTTGAGCACATTTGACTTTTGGCAATTTTGCAAAAAAGGTCAACTTTGACAAAGCATATCTCCTCCAATTTTAACCCTAAAGGGATGTTCTTGGACTTTTTGGAAAGCTTATTATGTCCTCTAAGCAACCATTTTAGTCTCTTCTCAATTGGGTCTTCCATGTTCATGTAAGAAGCTTTGACCCAAAAGGTGTTTTTGTTGATTTTTCAAAAGGACCCATAATGTAAAAATTCATATCTTTTTATGAGTACATATTTTGAACTTGTGAGCTGAAGATGAGTTGTAGGGAATTGTATCCTCTTCAAAATGAGTCGGATGAAAAATTTCTGATAAAGTATGAGGATGTTATGTGTTGTACCCCAAAATTTGCCCTCCCATAATTCTTCAAGAAATTGCCAAGTCAAGCTTCAAAATTCCCCAAGGGTTGCAGAGTGCAAAGGTCTCCTAACAGTCAAAATTAGGGTTTGTATCCTGGTCAAGAAAATGAAGCTTTCAGAGGTCCAATCAAGTCCCACATGCTTACAAATATGGTCAAGCATCCTCATATCAAGTTTCAAGACTTTCAGCACAAAATTGCACAGTCAAAACCCTAATTGCACTACAGTCAACTGTAGGGGCAAAATGGTCATTTGGCAGTCAAAAGTTCAAATTTTTGGTCAACATATCATTTTGAAGCCACAAACATCATTTGATCAATGCTTGATCATGATTTTCAAAATTTGGCTCAGAAATCATCCAGATGCAAAAGTTTCCTTATTTGGACAGCTGAAAAAGTCAACTGAAATTGACCAGGGCATAACTTTCACATGGATTATCAGAAAAATTCCATCCAAAGCTCATTTTGAAGAGAAAGACATTTCCTATAACTCATCTTCATACTTCAAGTCCAAGAAATGCTCTCACAAAAAGTTATCAATTTCAACATTATAGGTCATTTTCAAAAGTCAACAAAAAGGGACTTTAAGTCAAAGGCCATAACTTGGAATTGGTAAATCCAAATGACATGGGACCAAAGACATTGGTTAGAGGACTCAAAGACCTTTCCAAAATGTCCAAGAACATGAGAAAAGCTTAATAATTGAGCAAGTTATGCCTTGTGGAAGTTGGGAAATTTTTGGATATTTTGAAAAGTCAACATTGATTCAAATGACCTAAAATTGCTAATGGGCCCATTTTTCTTCCATAATTCATCATCCATGACATATGCACGACTACTTGGCCCAAAGGGAAGTCTTTATTCATTATTTATTTATTTATTTGAATTTTTATTTATAATAATTCATTTAAATCAAAATAAATGTATGAAAAATGCTAACCTAAAGTTTTAAATCTTTTTGTGCATGTTTTACTCTCAAGATTTCGTGCTTGTACCAATATGGAAAGATTTGGATTGATTGGCTTGATTGAGAGCAAAAAGCACATTGAAAAAGATTGGAAAAAATCTTAGAAAATCAAATTTCCAAAATCATGAATGCAAGATATTTGGATCCATATTTTTAACCTAATTCACTCTTGCATAAGTATGGAACACAACCCTAATCATAAGACATACTGAGCTGCGCCCAAAAGCCATTATCAAACTTGGAAAATTTTGTCTAAAACTCAATTCTGAAAACATCCTTCCAGGACGATTCAAGACATAATTCTTGTTCCAATAGCTTCCTCAAGCATCACTGGACATATCCCAATCACAAACATTCATCACAGCTTCAAGAATTGGTAACACGAGTGCAAACTGTATCAAGAAAAACTCATAATCGTACATCACGATTCATGCATCCTTTATAACTTTTAATGCTTGATTTACATTCCTTGTGAAGTTCTGAAGCTAACCAATATATTTAATTGTATTTTTATGTGCTACACGCGATTATGCCATGTTTGATTTTTAGGGTTTACAGAGCTTCGGATTAGGGATTTTGAAACAAGGAAAAATTGGAACCCCTGACCACCACTATTCAAACCAGCGCATTTGGACGAGGACAATGGAACCCTCGCGCTCAATTTATGAGTGTCTGAGGGCTAATCGCTATTTTCCCTAAAGATGCCTAAGAGAACGCATGGAAAACGTTGCCTAATGTTTTATATTTCAGGGATGACGAAGAAGACGAATTCGTGGCAAGCGACAACTGGCTGGTTTAAAATTCGCGCGCAATGATCCATTAACGCGTTGTTTCATATTATATTATTTGTTGTTTATTTATTTAACAAAAGAATTCAGTGGCGCAGCTGGCTAAGAGGAGAATGGATAACCTTCAGGACCTGGGTTCGAGCCCCAGGTCCTCACCCCCTTTCAATATTATTTTCCACTTCATATTCACATGCAGAGCCAGTGTTGAAGACCATGGTACACGTCCAAAATCCAGCGTACACGCGTCCTGGGAGATCAAATTAAAGGTTCAGATCTAAAGAACACCTTGCACCCTGGTCAACACTGCTATACGCTGCCTGGAAAGGTCAAACGGACCATGTTTATTGGGCCAGGTTTCTCAAAATTACACCTCCATATTGGGGACTGCAACCCCCTAGGTTTGTCATATCTTTTTATTTTATTTTATTTCTTTTAATTATTAGTTGTTAATTAATTACTTATTTTCATAAATACAAAAACATCATAAAAATCAGAAAAGAATTAAAATAATAAATATTTCTATTTGTAGTATTTTCATAAATAAATTTGCATATAAATAAAGTTAGTTTTAAATTAGGTGTTAACTTTAATTCTTTTAATAATAAATCTAAAAAACATAGAATTAGGTTTAATCAATAATTTTTCATCTTTTTATTTTTTCTTTCATAAATAATAATTAAATATTTATTTTCATAATTAAACTTGTATATACAAATTAGGTTTAATTTAGATTAAAACTCCAACATTTTTCTTAATAAATTAAAAGTCATTAGAATTAGGGTTAGTATTAATTTTAATTAGTTCTTTTTTTATTAAATCCTAAAATACAAAAATACCAAAAATAAAAACAATTGCTTTTCCATTTTAATTCATCATTAATTCAATTTCGCAAAAGGGTCCAACGCCCTCGTTTCGTTCTTAATGTCTTATTAATTCGCGTATTTATTTTATTTTCATTATAATAATTATGTATCTCTCCCGAAGCCTTGTAAATACCTTTCACACTTTTAATTCTTTTAATTTCTTTATTTTCCGTCAAATCGGGTCCTGGTTTAATTTTGGCGATGTGGATCCGCGCCATTTGTAATAACTTTAGATTTACTTTTCCTCGCAACTTTTTAGCTGTTAATCAAATGACATGAAAGAATGTATGACCAAAATAAAATCAAACGCGTAGAACACCAATAACATGACAAGATAAATACAAATGAATCTGACACACGAATCGCACACACCACCCCTAGGGTACGCCTCACTGTTGCCTTGCCTCGAAAGGTGATCGTCGAGTAGAGAATGTTTTAGTAAGTCCTCATGATCCGGGAACCTGGCATGATGGTAGCTTCTAAGGTATCTTCCCATTGCTCTGGTGATCACCATGTCCCGAACCTCAAATTGACCCGAACACCTCCAACGGTGGTGCTACCTACCTCTCAATGGTGGGATGGCACTACTTTAAGGACATCTACACAGACGAATTCCTTAGGGTAGGTAGATGACTCTAGATACTTGCTCTAAATTCAAAACAAATTCAAAAATACTTTTCACACCAACACATTTTCAAAAAGCTTTCGAAAGCAATTTTTCAAACACTCTTGAGGACCGATACAAGAGTCGAACTGGAATTTTCAAAGAAACTTTTTAAAACCCACAGTTGAAAAGCAAACAAACCATTTTTGAAAACACAAATGAGCAAGTATCTAAGAGCCCATGGATAACCATGGATAGAAAGGGTGCTAACACCTTCCCTTTCTATAACCTACCTCCCGAACCGAGAGCAATCTCTATAAGGAATTTTTCTGTGCTTTTGTCCTTTCCATTTGGGGAAAATAAAAGACGGTGGTGACTCTTGCTTCCGCGACATTTCGCGAACCAGCGTTAAACAGTCAGTTCCAGATCCACCGATCACAGAACTGGCGACTCTGCTGGGGAATTCTTATAAAGTGAGGTGTACCTTAGGACTAAGATCACTTGTGTTTTCAATTGTTGTGCCTGTTTGCTTTATTATTATGGGATGCATCAGAGTTACATAGATCCTAACCCGGATCTGGGGATACCCTGTTTAGGTAGCATAAGCTGTGAGGGACCTGTCCGGCGTAGACCGACACGGGTGAAACAGTGGCTACGTTGGTGTGGCACCTTGGTCTGTACCGATATCCCTTGTGTTGCAACGAGGAGAATATGGGTCTTCTAAGGAGTCATTAAGCACCAACAACCTTAGAACCTTAAATGACACAACTTGGCCATTAGAACAGTAGCAGTATGCTACGCCCATTGAGGCTAAACTCTCGTGATGGTTCTGGCCGCAAGAAAAGATTGCGATGCTGGAGTTATGACCGATTGAGGGTAGTCAATGATATTGGGATCCTCTAAGAACCCGGTTACTTTGATAGGACAGGTATGAACCCACCAACTTCAAGAGGGTAATACCCAGACCTCATGCTGGCCTTAAACTCTAAGGGCTTCTCTTGTGTGACTTGTGTGCCTTCAAACTTGGATTACTTGCATGCTTGTTATCTGACATCTGAATTTCTTACAGGGTTTGTTTTAGTCCTTAACTAGGACTCATAACAGGGTTTACTGAATTTCCTGCAGGTTTTGTTCATAGTCCTTAACTAGGACTCATAACAAGGCTTACTAAGTTTCTTGCAGGTTTTTGTTTTAGTCCTTAACTAGGACTCATAACAAGGTTTACCGAGTTTCTTGCAGGGTTTGTTTTAGTCCTTAATTGGGACTCATGACAGGTTTTACCGAGTTTCTTGCAGGTTTTGGTTTGCAGTCCTTAATTGGGACTCATAACAGGGTTACCTACATTACCCCATGCATCATGACATCATACCATTGCATACATCCTAACCTATTTCAAGGATCTCAAGGGTTTGTGATGCAGGTCAGGATGAATCAAACATCTAGCAAGGGGAAAAGAGGATTTATTTTCCTCTAGCCAAGGATGTCAGGGGCTATGACCCACTTGATATGGCGAGCTTTGACACTGGAAGAAGATTGCCCTAGCCAAGGATGTCCGGGGCTATGACCCACTGGATATGGTGAGCCTTTGACCCTTGAAAAAGGACTCTCAACAAATATGAAGTTCCTTCAATCAAGCTACCGGATCCCAGCTCTAACAAATTTCTTGTTTACCCCGCGAGATCCTTGAAAACATTGCATGCGTATCATACATATCATTGCATAACAGGTACCCTTGTTGCAGGTCACTTACCCTCCCTGCTGTTTATTTCAGCCATGGCTTCCCAACAAGATAACCAGGACCTTCACACTCAAGAGACCCAGTTCAGGGAAATCTTCCTAAGCCTATCCAAGGGGCAGGAAGAGTTGAGGACACTCCTCATGGGGAATCTGATCAGAAAGAGTCCTGAAGATGACAAGGACGAACAACTAAAACGTCTACAAGCTGAGGTAGACACATTGAAAACCCAGATGCTGGGGCAAAGGGCCCTCATTCAAGGTTTAGCTCAGGAGCAAGGAGAGCTGAGAGCCATGATCAGCCAGCTTCCTCAAGGCATGAAGCAACCAGCCCAAATCAGGGACCAGGTCATGGAACAACTTCCAAGAGGGCAAAGGTCGGGTCCAATGAATAGACCTCTCCGAGTTGCTACTACTTCTCAGGTCCAACAACGACCTCGCCAAGAACAGCGGGTTAATCAGAACAGGTCGGACGAGCCTAAGAGACAATTCACCTACATCAACATGTCATGGTCACGAGCTTTGCAGCACATGTTAAGGATGAACCTGATTGCAGTGATCAACCCTCCTGCAAATCCAAAGACTTCCTCTCCAAATTACAACCCAGAAGCAAGGTGCGCTTACCATTCTGGTAGCCCGGGGCACGATACTGAGGATTGTTGGGCACTGAAGTATAAGATTCAGAGCATGATCGATGCTAAAGAGATCGAGTTCGAGCCCACCGAGACTCCCAACGTGATCACTGCTACCTTGCCAAAACATGGCTAGGATTGAGAAATTTTTGTTCATTCGAATGTTCAAGTTGCAATTTTCTTTTGTTCAAACATTTACTCATGTTAAACATTGTTATTTCATTAATGCATCGCATATGTCTGTTCTGAAACAATATATTCGTATTCACTAAATGCAAATTATTTTCATATTTTTTCTGATGATCAACTCTTAATTAATAATTCTAAGCCTCTTGAGGGAGGATGACGAAAACGATATTGCGATCATTACAATATGCTTTTGAACAGACCCCGCTGATGAGGTACAGGCATTGTTTCAATCCCTAAACACTGGAGTTATAAGGAAGATAATCCCTCGTCAACCCCTTTGAGCCAAAGAAGTAGGAGTTTTTCTTTTCGAAACTTAAAACCCGTAATCATAACCTGGGGCAGGGTAGTCTTCTCAGTTGATCCAAAGTGCACAATGGATGACACCAAAGGAGTCCTTACAAAACAAAAGACAGTGATGGTTCAGAACGATCATAAGGGCAGGCAGTCATTATCAAAAAATTCATAAATGAAAAGCCCAAGAAGTCAAAACCTATAAAGGGGACTTACGAAACTGGGGCATCTCGCTGACTGCCATTCCAAAAAAGGAAATAGCTCAGGCAAAAAACAGGGATAACAAAATCAAAAAGAAAGAGGTCTTATAAACCCTCAACAAAAAGAAATGACTGCCTATTCAAATAAATTGCCAAAATCTGAACCATCATTGGAATATCAGGACAAAGACTCAAACAAGGTCTAATGTATGATCAAGTGAGTTTAGGTTTGGAGAACATCACGAAGAGCGGGTGGGTACAAATAATTTGAGCCTTTATCCTTTGTTTCTTAAACCATGAACCAGGCCACGTTATAACCCTTAAAAGTCCTAGCTGAAGCATGGGTTAGTTCGAAAGCATACTGTTACGAAAGGTATCCTGACTCCTTAAGGCTTGCGATAAAATACGGAGTTGACATCACGTTTTACAAACATTCACTTGTTTTATGAGAAGAATGCATTTTCAAAATCTTCAAGACAGACATAGGCTTTGCATTTTTAACATAACTTTGTTTGCATATGACTTTTTGTTTGAACAACAGGGAAATTCGCACAATGAAAGTCTAATGAACAAGAGTATCTCCAATCAAGGGGCATGATATGATCATGGTCTATTATCTGGGGCAGTCCAATCAAGATTCAGAGAATCTCTCAAAACGCCTAATAGCCTGGGGCAAATCTCCGCATGAGCCACCTGGGGCACTCCAGCAACGAATCTTGCCTAATCAAACACCTTCTGGTGGCATGACAAAACACTTCTAACAGGGGCAACTCCCTATTTTCTGAGAACGGACATAGTCGAAAAAAATACTACGCAAAATCAAAGACCCGCTAGGTTGACACACCTAGGCAAAAATAAGGGCTTCCCGGCGAACCAAAAGGGTTCGGGCAAAATGAAGGGATGAAATCTGTACACCCGGCAAGTCGAAAACCTGAAAAGGCGGCTTGGGCAAAAATGGGTATCCCGGTGGACTGAAAACCCGAAAGGGCAGTCCAGGCAAAAGTTAGGGATTAAAGCGTATGACTATGTCCTGTCATCTTATCACCTGCCTACCAGAAGAAGGTTTGTCCATCAACAACTATCAGCACCTTATAGGTCTTCCTCTCCCACCTCAGAAACAGGGGCAATAAGGAGTTGTCTAAGAGCAATCTAATTGTTCTGTCCTCCAAGGTATCAAAACAGGTTCGGCTGAAGAACATAACCAGCACCTCAATCCCCCAGAGAGTAAGTCAGCAGTCAGTACACTCTTCTTCAAACAAAGTTATCAAATCTTAAGAAAGTTGAGTATCCTCCAGCAGATCTCAACATTTCCCCCAGCAGTACATATATCCTTAACAAGCATCCCCGGCAGTCTTGGTCTAAAGATTGTTCCCCGGCGGCAGACCAACATTCAAAGGAATCGCTTCCCCGACATAGTTCAAAACTTCCCCAAGAGAATTCAATCTAGTTCCCCAGGAAATTTGGAATTCATATCCCCAAGCAGTAAGTTTATCCCCAGTAAATTCTGGAAGCTTATCCTTCGCAGAGCACGAACGCGTCTCCCGGCTTTATTCAAAGAGTTATTTCCTTAACAGGATATAACTGGGTTATCCTCAGCCAAAAGCCACGGAAAGATCGTCGTCGACAAAATCTTTTCATCCCCAGCGAAGTCCATCATACTTCCAACGCAGCAAAGATATCCTCAGCAAGTTATTATCAACTCAGCAAAGCATCTCGCTTCCCCACAGAATATCTTTCCCCAGCATGGTCGCTAGAGTATTTTTCTCCCCGCAAAATCTTCCATTCGCCAAGTTTATTCCCCAACGAAGTCATCTTCTCCCAACCGGTATTCTTGCAACTATCATCCCCAGCGGAGGCAAAAATCTATTCTTCAACATCAGCCCAGGAGCGACTTCCCGGCACCCGTCAAGGATTTACTTTCCTAGACAAAAACATACATAAAACATCACATACATCATTATAGCATGCATAGACGCATCATATCATACAAATCTCATTTATCTTGAGAACATCATTGCTTGATCCATATCATGCATTGCATATGACTGACCTTTACCTTTCAGGAAAGATGCAGTTAAATTCTCCATCATATTTCAAGACCTAGACCGGTTCAGTTAATCGACTCCAAAGATTTCTTATCCAGTCCCAGGCCTTCTCTAGTCCAGCTAAATCGGCTCCCAACAGATTTTTCTGATGAAGACTCAGTAGAAGTTATCAAGTTTTTCTTTGAGATTATAATTTCCTATTGGTTCTCTCTCCGACGGTGCATGAGATTTCCATTTTAGGTTTTTCTTTGAGATTATAATGTCCTATTGGTTCTCTCTCCGACGGTGCATGAGATTTCCATTTTAGGTTCTTCTTTGAGATTATATTTTCCTATTGGTTCTCTCTCCGACGGTGCATGAGATTTCCATTTTAGGTTCTTCTTTGAGATTATATTTTCCTATTGGTTCTCTCTCTGACGGTGCATGAGACTTCCATTTTAGGTTTTTCTTTGAGATTATATTTTCCTATTGGTTCTCTCTCCGACGGTGCATGAGATTTCCATTTTAGGTTTTTCTTTTTTAGGTTATAATTTCCTATGGTTCCCTCTCCGATGGTGCGTGAGGTGGTAATTCCTTTTTTAGGTTATAATTTCCTATGGTTCCCTCTCCGATGGTGCGTGAGGTGGTAATTCCTTTTTTAGGTTATAATTTCCTGTGGTTCCCTCTCCGATGGTGCATGAGGTGGTAATTCCTTTTTTAGATTCCTTTCCTGACGGTTCCCTCTCCGACGGTGAGTGAGGTGGTAATTCCTTTCCTAATGGTTCCCTCTCCGACGGTGAGTGAGGTGATAATTCCTTTTCAGATGGTTCCCTCTCCGATGGTGAGTGAGGTGATAATTCCTTTTCAGATGGTTCCCTCTCCGACGGTGAGTGAGGTGGTAATTCCTTTTCAGATGGTTCCCTCTCCGACGGTGAGTGAGGTGATAATTCCTTTTCCGATGGTTCCCTCTCCGACGGTGAGTGAGGTGATAATTCCTTTTCAGATAGTTCCCTCTCCGACGGTGAGTGAGGTGATAATTCTTTTTCAGATTATAATTTCCTAGAGTTCCCTCTCCGACGGTGAGTGAGGTAATTCCCTTTCAGATTATAATTTCCTTTGGTTCTCTTCCCGATACTGCGAAGATGGTAATTCCCACCAAGATTTTCTCAACGAGCGTTGTTGAAGTTAAAGTCACCCAAGGTTCTCTTACCATTCATGCTAAGGTAGTAACCATCCCTGGTTCATTCATCACCTTTTGAAGATCCAGACTCAGCTCCTGTAACCAGTCAGGACACATCTATACCAACCATCTGAAAACCAGTTCCTGCAACGTGCCAGGTACTCATTTTTCTTTTGCAGGTATGCAGGTTCTCGCTAAGGAATCTCTTACACGATCAACATCCAGATGGCATCTATAAGCCCATCATCCTATTCATCAATCTCCAAATGGCATCTGTAAGCCCATTCCCATCATCACTGCTACTATGTGAGCGCAAATTTCTGGGCACTCTAGTGTCCAATCATCTTCTACCCTCGGATTACGAAAGGCACGTCAGCCAATCTGCATCCTCAGGTCTAAGAGGATTGAACAGGGGCAACTGTTGTACCCCAAAATTTTCCCTCCCATAATTCTTCAAGAAATTGCCAAGTCAAGCTTCAAAATTCCCCAAGGGTTGCACAGTGCAAAGGTCTCCTAACAGTCAAAATTAGGGTTTGTATCCTGGTCAAGAAAATGAAGCTTTCAGAGGTCCAATCAAGTCCCACATGCTTACAAATATGGTCAAGCATCCTCATATCAAGTTTCAAGACTTTCAGCACAAAATTGCACAGTCAAAACCCTAATTGCACTACAATCAACTGTAGGGGCAAAATGGTCATTTGGCAGTCAAAAGTTCAAATTTTTGGTCAACATATCATTTTGAAGCCACAAACATCATTTGATCAATTCTTGATCATGATTTTCAAAATTTGGCTCAGAAATCATCCAGATGCAAAAGTTTCCTTATTTGGACAGCTGAAAAAGTCAACTGAAATTGACCAGGGCATAACTTTCACATGGATTATCAGAAAAATTCCATCCAAAGCTCATTTTGAAGAGAAAGACATTTCCTATAACTCATCTTCATACTTCAAGTCCAAGAAATGCTCTCACAAAAAGTTATCAATTTCAACATTATAGGTCATTTTCAAAAGTCAACAAAAAGGGACTTTAAGTCAAAGGCCATAACTTTATATTGGTAAATCAAAATGACATGGGACCAAAGACATTGGTTAGAGGACTCAAAGACCTTTCCAAAATGTCCAAGAACATGAGAAAAGCTTAAAAATTGAGCAAGTTATGCCTTGTGGAAGTTGGGAAATTTTTGGATATTTTGAAAAGTCAACATTGATTCAAATGACCTAAAATTGCTAATGGGCCCATTTTTCTTCCATAATTCATAATCCATGACATATGCACGACTACTTGGCCCAAAGGGAAGTCTTTATTCATTTTTTATTTATTTATTTGAATTTTTATTTATAATAATTCATTTAAATCAAAATAAATGTATGAAAAATGCTAACCTAAAGTTTTAAATCTTTTTGTGCATGTTTTACTCTCAAGATTTCGTGCTTGTACCAATATGTAAAGATTTGGATTGATTGGCTTGATTGAGAGCAAAAAGCACATGGAAAAAGATTGGAAAAAATCTTAGAAAATCAAATTTCCAAAATCATGAATGCAAGATATTTGGATCCATATTTTTAACCTAATTCACTCTTGCATAAGTATGGAATACAACCCTAATCATAAGACATACTGAGCTGCGCCCAAAAGCCATTATCAAACTTGGAAAATTTTGTCTAAAACTCAATTCTGAAAACATCCTTCCAGGACGATTCAAGACATAATTCTTGTTCCAATAGCTTCCTCAAGCATCACTGGACATATCCCAATCACAAACATTCATCACAGCTTCAAGAATTGGTAACACGAGTGCAAACTGTATCAAGAAAAACTCATAATCGTACATCACGATTCATGCATCCTTTATAACTTTTAATGCTTGATTTACATTCCTTGTGAAGTTCTGAAGCTAACCAATATATTTAATTGTATTTTTATGTGCTACACGCGATTATGCCATGTTTGATTTTTAGGGTTTACAGAGCTTCAGATTAGGGATTTTGAAACGAGGAAAAATTGGAACCCCTGACCACCACTATTCAAACCAGCGCATTTGGACGAGGACAATGGAACCCTCACGCTCAATTTATGAGTGTCTGAGGGCTAATCGCTATTTTCCCTAAAGATGCCTAAGAGAACGCATGGAAAACGTTGCCTAATGTTTTATATTTCAGGGATGACGAAGAAGACGAATTCGTGGCAAGCGACGACTGGCTGGTTTAAAATTCGCGCGCAATGATCCATTAACGCGTTGTTTCATATTATATTATTTGTTGTTTATTTATTTAACAAAATAATTCAGTGGCGCAGCTGGCTAAGAGGCGAATGGATAACCTTCAGGACCTGGGTTCGAGCCCCAGGTCCTCACCCCCTTTCAATATTATTTTCCACTTCATATTCACATGCAGAGCCAGTGTTGAAGACCATGGTACACGTCCAAAATCTAGCGTACACGCGTCCTGGGAGATCAAATTAAAGGTTCAGATCTAAAGAACACCTTGCACCCTGGTCAACATTGCTATACGCTGCCTGGAAAGGTCAAACGGACCATGTTTATTGGGCCAGGTTTCTCAAAATTACACCTCCATATTGGGGACTGCAACCCCCTAGGTTTGTCATATCTTTTTATTTTATTTTATTTCTTTTAATTATTAGTTGTTAATTAATTACTTATTTTCATAAATACAAAAACATCATAAAAATCAGAAAAGAATTAAAATAATAAATATTTCTATTTGTAGTATTTTCATAAATAAATTTGCATATAAATAAAGTTAGTTTTAAATTAGGTGTTAACTTTAATTCTTTTAATAATAAATCTAAAAAACATAGAATTAGGTTTAATCAATAATTTTTCATCTTTTTATTTTTTCTTTCATAAATAATAATTAAATATTTATTTTCATAATTAAACTTGTATATACAAATTAGGTTTAATTTAGATTAAAACTCCAACATTTTTCTTAATAAATTAAAAGTCATTAGAATTAGGGTTAGTATTAATTTTAATTAGTTCTTTTTTTATTAAATCCTAAAATACAAAAATACCAAAAACAAAAACAATTGCTTTTCCATTTTAATTCATCATTAATTCAATTTCGCAAAAGGGTCCAACGCCCTCGTTTCGTTCTTAATGTCTTATTAATTCGCGTATTTATTTTATTTTCATTATAATAATTATGTATCTCTCCCGAAGCCTTGTAAATACCTTTCGCACTTTTAATTCTTTTAATTTCTTTATTTTCCGTCAAATCGGGTCCTGGTTTAATTTTGGCGATGTGGATCCGCGCCATTTGTAATAACTTTAGATTTACTTTTCCTCGCAACTTTTTAGCTGTTAATCAAATGACATGAAAGAATGTATGACCAAAATAAAATCAAACGCGTAGAACACCAATAACATGACAAGATAAATACAAATGAATCTGACACACGAATCGCACACACCACCCCTAGGGTACGCCTCACTGTTGCCTTGCCTCGAAAGGTGATCGTCGAGTAGAGAATGTTTTAGTAAGTCCTCATGATCCGGGAACCTGGCATGAGGGTAGCTTCTAAGGTATCTTCCCATTGCTCTGGTGATCACCATGTCCCGAACCTCGAATTGACCCGAACACCTCCAACGGTGGTGCTACCTACCTCTCAATGGTGGGATGGCACTACTTTAAGGACATCTACACAGACGAATTCCTTAGGGTAGGTAGACGACTCTAGATACTTGCTCTAAATTCAAAACAAATTCAAAAATACTTTTCACACCAACACATTTTCAAAAAGCTTTCGAAAGCAATTTTTCAAACACTCTTGAGGACCGATACAAGAGTCGAACTGGAATTTTCAAAGAAACTTTTTAAAACCCACAGTTGAAAAGCAAACAAACCATTTTTGAAAACACAAATGAGCAAGTATCTAAGAGCCCATGGATAACCATGGATAGAAAGGGTGCTAACACCTTCCCTTTCTATAACCTACCTCCCGAACCGAGAGCAATCTCTATAAGGAATTTTTCTGTGCTTTTGTCCTTTCCATTTGGGGAAAATAAAAGACGGTGGCGACTCTTGCTTCCGCGACATTTCGCGAACCAGCGTTAAACAGTCAGTTCCAGATCCACCGATCACATTATGCTTGGTCAAAATTTGGTTGACTTTTACTGAGAAACCATAATTTAGCAACTTTTGGGTTTTGATGAATTTAGGGCATTCCTTGAGGAATCATGGTCAACCCTTGATCAAATGATGAAAGTCACTTCAAAATATTAATGTTGACTAAAAATCTTGAAGTTTGACTGTATGCAGATCACAATTGACTTTTGACCTAATACAGTCGATTCTCAAGCATCTGAGCAGTTGACTGAGCAAACTTCTTGTGCAAGGCATGAAATTTGACATGTAGGATCTTGAGAACATATTAGGACCAAGGAGAGCATATGAGGCCTTTGTGATCCACACATCTTGATGAAAGTGGAAACCCTAATTTGAGACATACTGCCTTAGGAGAGAGTTTGTCTGGTCAACTCTTGGCAAACTTGAGCAAATGGAGGATCTCTAAGAGTATGTATTGAGTAAAATGAGAGGGAAAATTTTGGGTACAACAATGACGATATAGACACATGAGTCATGTTTTTCTAGTGAACACGTGGGAAAATGTCCAACAGTCCTAAGTTTGGGCTGCACGTTTTAGGTCTTTGTAAAAGCGTGGATTGTGTCTCCCTAACGGTGGAACAAGTGTCAGCCCAGTTCAAAACAATTTGATTTATAAGTTAGTAGATTATTTTGATCCATCCATTAACGATCCATATTCACGCAATCCATCCATTTTGCCACCCCTAGTTTTTTATACCACATTTACTTTTGATTTATTTTTTTGAAAAATTATTTAATTTTACATTTTGTTTATAATATACACACGTGCTATTAACAAGTTAACACTTTTTTAAAGTAAAAAACTAATTTTATTGTTGATAAATCTTCCATAAAATATTAGTGTCCATTTTCTTTTAAATATCATGATTAATATTGTACACAAAAAAAAAAGTTTTAAAATTTCATATAGTAAAATAAGTGTCAATTGTTATAAATATTAAAAATAATTAAACGAATTATTCATCTCTTTTAAGTCCATCCAAAAACAGGTTAAAACTTATTCATTTAGATGTTTGTGTCAAAATTTTACTTCAATTTTTTTGTTGTCATAAAGATGATTTATAAATCAGTCTCAAATAATTTTTTTTTACAATTGTATCGTAGAAATTAAGATATTATTTTATTAAAAAAACTTATGAAACAAGAGGGGGAAGAAAAAAATTTACAACTCGCAAACCCTAACCCTAGCATAGCGTATGCTACGCTGCCCATCACATAGTTACTTAATTAGCAAGATTAGAAATGTTTTAGGCCGTCTAAAAAGTCCAATATAAAAATCTCATAATTGAATAGGAAGGAAATATATGTCACACAACATGTCGTATTCCGAGTGGACAATTTTAACCACTTATACTAATATAAAAATCTCATAATTGAATAGGAAGGAAATATATGTCACACAACATGTCGTATTCCGAGTGGACAATTTTAACCACTTATACTATATATAAGAAAGGAAGCACAACATTTCTAATAATTCAAATCCATTTTTCACTTTGTACCACTTTTGATATTATCACTGACTTGAGAATCGGAGTGTTAACCTTACAGGTACACCTCGCAGCATCATACTAAAAGTCTAAGACATTGTTTCTTGGATGAACTCTACCATTTCACCAACAATTGTGATTTCCCTAGAGAACAGTGGTGTTGCCTATGAGAGAGTATATTTGATTCTTATAAATTTCTACAAAGAAGTACAGTTTTGTCCATCAAAGATTAAGATCTCTAGTTTTCATTCTTCGAATCATCGATCTCTTTTCAAAGAACTTGATATCGACTTCTTAAGACTATGACAACATCAAAAACTCTTGCAAAACAGTTGCAGTCGTTGCTATTGCCAGAGCTTAACCACTTCATCCAAAAGTGAAAGATCCAGTCCTCGTGACTTCTCCAACTGATCCAACGTGCAAGATCCGACTCCGTCAAGAATTCTATGAGAAACAGTCCAAAACAAGCCGTCAAATCTCCCTTTCTTACAACCTCTAGCATCTGGACAGAAACTCTAAGATAGATCTCAGGTCTTAATCGATAAAAATAGTTCTTGTGATATTATGTATCTTGAGCTCTTCAAAAAACTCAAACTAAAGAAAGAGAAATTGCAACACATCAGTATCTAACAACAATATTTAATTGCATTTACAGAAACATGTAAAAAAACATGTAACTAACTATTTTTTTAAGCTGAGATACACTTTACAATAGAGATGTCTCCCTTACAACACTTTTGTTTGTGTGATTTTAAGATGACACCATTTTTTAATTTTTAGAAGTGTGTGGCTTATCAACCCCATTTTTTATATAAAATAAGTGTCACACACAACATTCAAAAAGATAAAATTATATTATAAAAATAACATTTAATTTATATAAAATAATAAGTTTAATCCATCAAAATAATAATTTCATTCCTCCAGCAGCTCATGTTGTAGCTGCTCCTGGTGGCTCATATTGTTGACATTCTAGACATATTTTCAATTATTTTTAGGTCTTCATCATCAAGGTTGACATGTTCTTGAGATGTTATCTCTGCATAAAAATAAACAAGATATAAATTTACATAACATATAAAGAATAATTAACAGTATCCAAAAACAATATAGGCCGTTATCTAAAAACATAAAAAGAAGTAAAGCAATATAGAGCTAGTTCCACAACACTTTGTTTCAATAAACTATAGTACAAACCAACCACACTCTCTTCATGAACAATAATGCATATTGGAAGCTACCAAAACGACAACAAAAAATGGTAAACCTAATTTTTCAAATCGTTCTCGAGCTAATGCAGCAATAAGCAGGGGAAAATAGGCAAAAACAAAGCACTAGTTAAATGCAGAAACAAAAAAAAATGAATTTATTTGTTCTGTACCTTAGTTCCTTTGCAGACAAGTTCGTGAGGATGGTTTGTATTGAATGCAACACGTGCTCGACTATTGTGACGTAAAACGGCTCCTTTACCCTTTATAACAGAATATCTTATCAACAAAGAATAAACAACATTGTCTACTAGTCAAAAATGGCTAAGCTGATAACAAAACAATTGGCTATTGAATCTAGTGTTTGGAGCAAAACAATACAAGTATTACAATAAAAACTAGGCAAATTTAGGACTATTGAAAAATGATTCTGTTAGCAACAGAAGTTACAGAGATTTTCCTAGCAGGACGACTAGACTTTTTCACATAAGAGGAATTCCAATCTCCTCCATCTTGGGCATAATAGTCCATGGGATAATCTCCACCAAAATCATTGGTCTCCTTTGCATCTCCGCAGCTACCGTTAGAGCAACAATCGTTTTTATTGCAACCCGTAACATCTTCACAACCCTGTTTTTGCACCTGAGTTTTTTTCTCCCACCAACCAGGTATCAATCCAAGTGCTATCTCAGCCTCAAAAGGAGTAAGAACCGGTTTAAGAAAAGCCTCTCCCCAATCGATAGAGAGTCTAGGACAAGCAATCTGAATCCAAGCATCCACAGAATCCTCAAACAGAGCAATCCTCGTCGGGCTTAACTCGGACATCAAAACCACAGTATAATCAAACCCTTTATCACTCATTTTCTTTTCCAATCTCTCCAAAATCTTAGGATTCCCTTGCCTACCCAAAGTCCCTAAAACAACACCCCAGTTCCTCGCCTCCCCCGCTTTCAAAATCGCATTTTTCCTCGACCCCTTCATACCAACATGATCATATTCCTCCAAAAACAACTTCCCCACATAAGGATCATATCTAAAAGCCTTAACCCCCGGATTCGCTATCATAAACGCTTCAAGATGAAACCTTCCATCCGACACAAACACCAAAACACTCTCCTCCTCATCACAATCCTCCAACATCTTCTTCCCCACCCTCGGCGCAGTACATCCAAGAACCTCACCAGCAGACAACGGCTTCGACTGCGGAATCAAAACCCTAAACCCTAATTTCTCCAATTCTGGCTTCACCGCCCGAATCCCAGACGCAAACTGAATCGTCCCAGCAAGAATTATACTTTTACCAAGAAACCCTAAATTCAACCTAACAGTCTCAACCAAATGATCAACATCAATCTTAATATCAACAAAAACATAAAGACAAGGAATAGTAGTGGAATCAATCGGCACCAAACAACTATGACCGTAATGGATAAGAAGATCAGCCCCAAGAGCAAGAGCTGAGAAATCATCGATGCAACAAGCACCGTAGGTAACGTCGCCTAGGACGTAACAGTGAGAGACGTTGGCGAATTTGGTGAAGATATCGGAGAGGATGAGAGAGTACATGAGAAGACCTTCAGGGAATTGAAGAGCGACGCGCTTAGCACCGGTGGAGAGGAGGCGCCAAACGCATTTGTGAACTTCGAAATTGTAGTTAGGTGGAAGAATTGAGATGGCGGCGTTGAGAAGAGGATCGTTGAGGATTGAATCTGGGATTTGGCTTTTGATGAATCGCTTTGGTTTTGGTTTTTCTAGCTTTGTGGCTGTTGTGACAGAAACAGTGACAGTGTTTGCGTTGTTGGGTTGTTCCAATAACTCCATGGCTTTTGTTTGATGCTTTTGTTTCTGCTTTTCACGGTTTCTCTGTAATTGAATTGAACGAGAAGGTGCTTTTTTTGTTTTTTTTGTTTCAGGTTTCGAAGTTCAATTCAAATACTCGATTTGAAGGTAGAACCCTAATATAATAAGTCCCTAACATTTTGTTGTTTTAATTAGAGAAAAAGGAATGTATGCACGTTATAAAATAATTTTAATTTTACAATAAAAGGTAGGGTTATTATATTTGACTAATAAAAAAAAATTGATCACATTAGTTTAATGATTTTTTCCTTAAAAAAAATAATGATTTTATTTTATTTTTGGAACAATTGATAATAATCACACTAGTTTGTTGGAGTGATGTAACTAAAAAAAAATTAAAATTTTAATAAAGATATACTAACAGACATCTAATGAGAATATATTATTCTATTAAATAATTTTAAAATTTCAGTTAGATTTAATAGAGTATATGATCGTCATTGATTGATAATATAAAATTAATTTACATTGTCGAGGTATCATCCTTTTTTCTCAATTGATCAAGCATGGCTATCGGAGAATATTATTTCAGAAATTGCAACCATCTTTTCATCTGAAGATGGTAATGGAGAAGATATGCAAGTATGCAAAGAGAATTTTACTGAAAACTTTTTCATATCCAATATGTATCACACACTGTGCGGTTTCGATATGCAAGAGGTAGATGTTATTTGGAAGAATATTTGGAAGTTGAAGGTCTCTGAAAGAGTTTGAACCTTTGTTTGGTTTGTCAAGCATGGCAGACTGCTAACAAATGACCGCAAGAATCGTATGGGGTTAGGCTCATATAGGTGTGATTACTGTCATGTGTTCCAGGAAACAATTCTCCACTCTTGTTACGCGACTGCTCTCTTATCAACCCATTATGGATGAGTGCAGTGAATGTTAATCAACGATATAGCTTTTTACCACTGATTTGGATGATTGGATTGCATTAAACATAAGATGTAATATGAAAGGGGTACATATGGAAAGTGGAGTAGCTTTTGGGCTATGGCTTATCATTTTGGTTGGAGTTGGAGAAATAAAGAGAAGCGTGATGATGGTTTTCTGTGGCCCCTTAGAAAAGATGAGTTCATTAGAGAATGTTTGAAGTGCTACAAATGGATGATAAAATTATCCAACCAACTACTATGAGGAAACTAGCTATTCTATAAATTGGTTGGAAACCACCTAGAGATGGTTGGGTTAGCTTGAATATCGATGGATCTTGTAAGGATGAAGTCATTGGTTATGGTGGAGTTATTAGAGGGGTGAATAAAGAATGATTGAATGGTTTTTCGAGAGGTATCAAGCTGGGAGATGCTTACCTTGAAGAACTATAGAGGTTATTGAAAGGGCTTCATATGGCTAGGCAGATGGAGTTTTCGAAAATAGAGGTTCAAATGGACTCTATGAGAGTCGTAAATGACGTAAAAAAAATAACAGAAGATCTTTGAGCGGAATGAGTTTTATACACAAGATTCAATGTTTTTTTCCGCCATCGGTAATCTGATTTGAGGGTCAGTTCTTCCACGAGTGGTTCTAGTCCCCTCCCGATCACAATTGTAGAGGATTGAACTGTGGTCCTCCCTACCAAGCCCAGCGTCAATCACCACTGAACCTATTAACTCTCTGGCTAAAAAACATTAAAGAAATCATATACATTGAAGAATTAGTCACAAATTTGACTAATTGCATAATTATAAGAGTTAAGAGGCTAGCTATTTATAGTCAATCAAAAAGCAGGAGAAAAAAAGGTGAGGTGGTTACACAGTAACAACTATATCAAAGCTAATGATAAAGAAGAGGAAAAAATAAAAATAAGATATTGTCGCAAACCACATGGTAATCGAGCTCTATTTGTTTTGTGCGTTCATGGAAAACGGGGTTAGTTGTAATTTGGAGTGCACTTCTATTGTCACAATAAATAGTGATGGGTTTGTTGAGAGGAATGTTGAAGTCATGAAGAAGAAATTTAAGCTAGACAGCCTCACAAGTAGTGTTGGCAAGGGCACGATATTCCACTTCAGAAGAAGAACAGGAAAATGTGTGTTGTTTCTTGCATTTAAATGAAACAAGGGAAATGCCCATGATAAAACAGAAATTTGTAGTTGATCGACGAGTGATGGGACAGGCTCCCTAGTCGGAGTCAGAAAAACCAGTCAAAGTTAAGTTTATCTTGTGCTTGAAGTAAAGTCCTAGAGTTAGAGTGTTCTTTATGTAGTGCATAATTCTGAAAGCAGCCTGCATATGTGTTTATTATGGGGCGGAAAGGTGTTGGCTAAGCCAGCAAACAGAAAACTAATGTCAATATGCTAATGAGTCTAATAAATTAACTTACCAATGAGGCTCTAAAATATGGTAGAATCTAAAAGAATAGGGGCTTTATCTTAGTTTAAGTTTTGACTGGGATCCATAGGTGTTGGGACTGGCTTAGCTGCAACTAGAACTATTTCTTGTAAAAGATTTAGATTATATTTATACTGACAGAGGGAGATACCATGGGAACTTCTTACAACCTCAAAACTAGGAAATACTTAAGGTTGCCCAAGTCTTTAATGTTGAAGGTATTGTCAAGTGCAGTTTTAATATGATTAATCTCAATAATGTTGTTGACTACAAGTACTAAATCATCAATATAAACAATAATAGATGTAAAGAAATTGTCAGTTTTCTTTGTTAACAATGAATAGTCATATTTAGATTGGCAATAGCCTAAAGAAATCAAAGTATTGGTTAGTTTTTGATTTCACTGTCTGCTGGCCTGCTTGAGGCTGTAAATTAATCATTTGAGCTTACAAACGAGGTTTTTGTTATATACTTTTAGGCTTAGTGGAACTCTCATATAAACTTCTTCTTCCAAGTCCCCGTATAAAAATTATGTTAATGTCAAGTTGGTGTAGAAACCAATTTTGACATGAAGCTATGGAAAGAAGAAGTCGTATGGTTGTTATCTTAATCACAAGACTAAAAGTATCATGGTAGTCTAATCCATTTGTTTGATTGAACCCTTTTGGGATAAGTCGGGCTTTGTGCCTCTCGATGGTACCATTGGCTTTGAGTTTTAGTTTGAAAATCCATTTGCTCCCTAAGGCCGATTTATTAGTAGGAATGGGAGTAAGATCACATGTGTTATTATTGATGAGAGATTGGAGCTCATTATTAATGGCTCCTTGCCAATTTGGGTCAAGAATGGCTTAAGAGTAGGAAGAATGTTTAATTTGGAAAGATAGCTTAATATTAAAGGTCCTATGATTAGAAGATAAGTTAGAATAACTAATAAAATGAGAGATAGGGTACATAGAGTTGATTGTATTAGAATTATAAGAAGAATGTGTACCTTGAAACATAGCACAATGGTAATCTTGAAGGTGGGTAGGTGGTATGAAAACTCTAGTGGATTGCCTAGTGTTAGGAAGGGGAAATTGATGTGATATAGGGGCAGGATGATGCAAGATGGGGGTATTATTTGGAGGGGAAGAATCGTGGTTAGTGGATATAGGAGGTGTGGTAAGACTAGGAGGGGAAGTATCATCATTATTAGTATGATGATGAGTGGTTGGTAGTGGGTGTTGTGGGTTTAGAAAGGTGATTGTGGTCTTCAATGTAAGGATGAAAATTGGTAGGATTAGTAGGTAATATGGGAAGAGATGGTTGGGGTTTATTATGGTTAGTGGTATAAGGGAAGATTTATTCATAAAAGATAGTCTCACGGGATAAAAACAATTGTTTATTATGAATGTCAAAAAGAATATGGCCTTTAGGGCCATGTTTGTTTCCTAGATATAAACACTTTCTAAACCTACTGTCAAGTTTGGATCGATTTCTCATGGAGCTAGTAGTATAGGTTAAACAACCAAAAATTCTAAGAGAATTATAGTCAGGTATAATATCGTATAGTAAAGTAAAAGGAGTCTTGTATCTCAAAAGCCTTGAAGGCATTTTGTTAATAAGAAAAATAACATGAGTAAGGGTGTAATGCCTGTAATTTAATTAATTATTTAACTAAATTATTTTTGGATTATTTGTGAAGTTGTGTTATGATGATAGATGTTGTGTTGCAATTATTTGAATTAATCTATTCTATTAAGTTGTAGAATAATATTATTATTTGATGTGGACTTATTTTTAGTGATTAGAAATAGTAGAAAGGGGGTGTAGGAGTTTAAGCCCATTAAGATATAATAAGAGTTATAGTGTTATTATATTGGTTAATGAGAAATAATAAGGAAAAATAAGTAACAGTAAGGAGAAAAAGAAAATAAGGGTTGGAAGAGAGAAAGAGAATGTGGAAGTTGTAGAAAAGAAGGAAAAGAGGCAAGACGGAATTCAATTGGAAAATTGTAGAGCAACATTCAATCCAAGGTAAGGGTGGGGTTCTGACTCTATAATAAGGTTTATGATGAGTAGTATATGAGATTGGATTTGGAAGAAATTGTTTTGTTGTGATATATATATATATATATATATATATATATATATATATATATATATATATATATATATATATATATATATATATATATATATATATATATATATATATATATATATATATATATATATATATATATATATATATATATATATTGTTGTTTGATGAGGAATCAATCATTTAGAGATGAATAATGATGCCCTAATGTTGTACAATTGATATAGAAATATAGGATTATCATAAGTAATGATTACCTATGATTAGATGATGTTTTTAGGATCTAGGGAAGGGAAATCACAGTGAAAATACAGTGAAATCGCAGAATAAATTCAGCACAGATCAATATGAGTCGACCTTAAAGGCCATGCGTCGACACATGCAGGATTTAAGACTCAGGATGAGTCGATACGAAGGATCATGCATTGACACATGCAATGTTTCAGACTCAGTATGAGTCGACACAAGAGGTTACGCGTCGACTCATACAGGATTCCATACCCAGTACGCGTCGACTCAAAGAAGTACGCGTCGACTTATGCAGTCCAATTTTTGGCAGATTTGTTTCCAAAGGTTGTAGCTTGAGTTTCCGGACTCCGTTTGAGGTCCCGTTTAAAGCGTTGGATAAATAATGCGATGAACTTCATTCATAAGGATTAAAATGAAGGATAAGAAGAATAATCCTAGTACCAAAATTAGGATAGAGTTAGCTTTCCGCGCTAATCGCTATGACGATTTCGTGAAGTATGATGAGGATAAGACGATCTTAGATTATTGCTGGGTTCATAACAGAAAGATTAATAATAATAATGATGTAGTATTACAGTATAATAATATGTAGTAGTTTAGTAATAAGAGATATGCATTAGATGAGTGATTAATCGGCATAGTCAAGAATTGTCTGAATATTTATAAGCGATATTATGCCGTAGGCCTATGACCAATGTTGAATGGTTGTTGACCTGTTGTTGTATTATGGTTATGATTGAGTTGTTGTGGTTTTACGTGGATGAATTATGTTGATGATTTATGTTGATGAATTGTGTTGATGAATTATGATGAGATGCCTCTAATTATTGGTAGCTATTAAGTTGTAGGCTTCTGGACAACGATGATTATAACACCCTAATTCTATCCGCAAATTATAAATGTAAATTAGAGTTATAAAATTCATACAACTGAATCTGGATGCCACAAATTCAACTTAAAAACACATTACATTCAACATGGATACATAACACTTTAAAACTTCGGATGAACCAACAGCAAAATAATTTAATCTCTTAATTCAACAACTTGAACAACTACGCAGCGAAATCATAATAGCATCCTTGTCCAACATTACAGCAACTTCAAATTAACACATACTTAGAAAAAATCAAATTAAAGTTCAACAACGGGAATAAAAATAACTAAAAGCAACAAGCGTTCATCCCCCCGAGTGTTACGTATCAGAGCAATGACACCGACTCGAACTACTGAAGGTATACTGCCTTCACTCTGGATTACCTGCACGTTACCAACGTAATGGTAACATTCAAATAGAAGGGGTGAGATATCTAACAATATAATAAAACGTATGATAAATAATATGTTAGATCGGCTCATATAGTAACACCACTTCACATCTCATAAACAACAATAATCGCAACAGAATACCAATAATATACACATTTACCGCATCAATACACAACTTCTTTATGCAATCATATAATGCGAATCAATACTATATAAATTCACGTGGTACCATTGGAGCAGAACTCCCATCTCAAAATAATTTCCAATAAATAGAGGCATCAACAAGGCATAAGCCTTCATCTTAATATTCGCCAATACAGTCATCTTAACGAGCATCAACTCCATCTTGATATGCAATGTATGCAACAGAATCATGAATGTAGTAACAACAACCATTATTAACAACATCTCAACATAATATCATTGTTGGCCAGAAGCCTACAGCTTAATAGCTGCCAATTATTATAGGCATCTCAACATCATTCATCAACATAATTCATCAATATGATTCATCAACATAATTCATCAACATAATTCATCAACATAATTCATCAACATAATTCATCAACATAATTCATCAACATAATTCCACAGCAACTCAGCCATATCGAGAATACTACGACAGATTGGCAATCCCTCAACGTTGGTCATAGGCCTACAGCATGGTAATGCCCCTAATTAATTAATCATCTCATGCTTATCTCTAATTACCAAACCTCTAAATATTATTATACTATAATTCTACATCATTATTATTATTAATCTTACTGTTATGAACCAAGCAATAATCTAAGATCGTCTTATCCTCATCATACTTCACGAAATCATCATAGCGATTTAACACGGGAAGCTAACTCTATATCTAATTTGGGTACTAGGATTATTCTTCTTATCCTTCCTTTTAATCCTTGAGAATTAATTTCATCGCGTTAGCTATCCAACGCTTCAAACGACACCTCAAACAGAATCCAGAAACTCAAGTTACAGCCTTTGGAAGAATCTATCAAAAATTGGACTGCATGAGTCGATGCATACTTCTTTGAGTCGACGCGTACTGGGTTGAAATCCTGCATGAGTCAATCCATAATACCCTTGTGTTGACTCATACTGAGTCTGAAACACTGCATGTGTCGATGCATGATACTATGTATCGACTCGTCCCGAGTCTTAAAACCTGCATGTGTCGACGCATGGTCTTTGAGGTCGACTCATATTGATCTGTGCTGAATATATTCTGCGATTTCACTGTGATTTCCCTGCCTTAGGTCCTAAAAACATCCTCTAATTATAGGTAATCATCAATTATAGTAATATTATGTTTCTACATCAATTATACAACATTAGGGCATCATTATTCATCTCTAAATCATTGATCCTCATCAAACAACAACAATATATATATATATATATATATATATATATATATATATATATATATATATATATATATATATATATATATATATATATATATATATATATATATATATATATATATATATATATATATATATATATATATATATATATATATATATATATATATATATATATATATATATATATATATATATATATATATATATATATATATATATATATATATATATATATATATATATATATATATATATATATATATATATATATATATATATTTCAATCATAAACAAAACAACTTTTCAAATCTAATCCCACATACTACTCATCATAAACCCTATTATAGAGTCATAATCTCACCCTTACCTTGGATTGAAGGTTGCTCTACAACTTCTCCGATTGAATTTTGTTCTGCCTCTTTTCCTTCTTTTCTGCAACTTTCACGTTCTCTTTCTCTCTTCCAACCCTTATTTTCTTTTTTCTTACTACTACTTCTTTTTCCTTATTAATTTTAAATAACTAATATAATAAACCTATAATTCTCATTATGTCTTAATGGGCTTAAAACTCCTACACCCTCTTTCTACTACTTCTAATCCTTAAAATAAGCCCAAATCAAATAATAGTATTATTCTATTATTATTCTACAACTTAATAGAATAGATTAATTCAATTAATCACAACACAATATCTATCATAATAACACAACTTCACAAATAATCCAAAAATAATTTAATTAAATAATTAATTAAATTACGGGCGTTACAACTCTCTCCCACTTAAAATATTTTCGTCCTAAAAAATTTACCTTAATCAAACAACTCAGGATAGGAGTCCCGTATCTTGCTTTCCAACTCTCAAGTCATGCTTTCTCTGGCATCTCCTTGACAAACCACTTTCACCAAAGAAATTTCTTTGCCCCTCAGAGTCTTTATTTCACGATCCGCGATCCGTACAGACATCGTCTCCATAGTAAGGTTATCCCGTACTTGCACATCATCCATATGAATCACATGAGATGGATCTGAAATATGATTCCGGAGTTGCGACACGTGAAACACATAATGAAAATTCGAAATATTAGGCGGTAAAGCCACTCTATAAGCAACATTCCCAACTCTCTCCGAAATCTGGTATGGTCCAATAAAACGAGAAGTGAGCTTCTTAGACTTCAATGCTCTTCCAACACTAGTCACAGGTGTAACTCTCAAAAACACATGGTCACCTGCTTGAAATTCTAAGTCCTTCATTCGCTTGTCATGATAGCTTTTCTGTCTACTTTGGGAAGCTTTCATCTTTTCCTGAATCAACTTCACCTTCTCCGTAGTCTCGCGAACAAGTTCAGATCCAAGTACTACACTTTCTCCAGATTCATGCCAACATAAAGGAGTTCTACATCTTCAACCATACAACGCTTTAAAAGGTGTCATCCCAATACTGGAATGGTAACTGTTATTATAAGTGAACTATATCAACGGAAGATAAGTATCCCATGAACCTCCCTGCTCAAGAACACATTCCCTCAGCAAGTCTTCCAACGACTGAATAGTCTGTTCAGTCTAACCATCTGTCTGAGGATGATACGCCAAATTGAACCTCAACTTAGAACCCAACGCTTCTTGCAAACTCTTCCAAAAATCAGAAGTAAACCTTGGATCTCTATCCGAAACAATGCACAAAGGAACACCATGTAGCTTCACAATTACACTAGTGTAAATTTCAGCCAACTTCGTCACTGGAAAACTGATGTTAATAGGAATACAATGAGCCGACTTCATAAGCCTATCAACAATCACCCAAATCAAATCATGTCCTCTTAAAGTATTAGGTAACCCCGACACAAAGTCCATCGAAATGCTATCCCATTTCCATTCTGGAACTTCTAACAGTTGCATCAACCCTGCAGGCTTCTGATGTTCAACTTTCAACTTCTGACAAGTCAAACATGCATATACAAATCGAGCCACATCACTTTTCATCCCAAGCCACCAAAACAAATTCTTCAAATCCTGATACATCTTTGTAGCTCCTGGATGAATACTCAAATTGCTTCTATGACTCTCTTCGAGAATCACTTTCTTCATCTCCGCATCATCAAGAATACAAATCTGATTACGGAATCTCAACACACCTTGCGCATCTAGCTTAAAATCATTATTCTCAGACTGATCGATCTCAACCATCGAGTCTACCAGTTTGTCATCCAACTTCTGAGCTTCTCTGATACTGTCTAGAAATTCATTATTAATCTTCAACTTACCCAATATAACACACCGCAGCGTCACCTTGCAAACTAAGCTCATATCCATGAACTGCTAAATTAATTCCTACTCTTTAACCATCATTGCCGACATGTGTAAAGTCTTTCGACTGAACGCATCAGCTACCACATTTGCTTTTCCTGGATGATAATTCAAACCGAAATCATAATCCTTTAACAATTCCAACCATCTTCATTGTCTCATATTCAGCTCCTTTTGATCGAATAAATACTTTAAGCTCTTATGGTCACTAAACACTTCAAATCTAGAACCGTAAAGATAATGCCTCCAAATCTTTAACACAAAAACAACTGCAAGAAGCTCTAAATCATGCGTAGGATAGTTCTTTTCATGAGTCCTCAACTACCTTGAAGCATAAGCAACTACCTTATCATTCTTCATAAGCACACCTCCTAAACCCATCTTAGAAGCATCACAATATACCACAAAAGGTTCTCCTAGATTAGCTAACATCAAAATCGGAGCCGACGTAAATCTCTTCTTCAATTCTGTAAAACTTTCTTCGCATTGAACATCCCACACAAGAGCTCTACCTTTAAAAGTCAACTTAGTCAACGAAAGTGCCAACTTAGAAAAACCTTCGATAAACCTTTTATAGTAACCAGCTAATCCCAAAAAGCTTCTAATCTCAGTAACTGACTTCAGAGTTTCCCATTGAAACACAATATCAACCTTCGATAGATATACAACAATGCCACTACTTGAGATCACATGACCAAGAAAACCAACCTCCTTTAACCAGAACTCACACTTAGACAGCTTTGCATACAACTTCTTTTCTTTTAAAACTTGCAATACTGCTCTTAAGTGTTCAGCATGCTCTTCTTCTAACTTAGAGTAAATCAAAATATCATCAATGAACACCACTACAAACCGATCCAAATAAGTATGAAAGATACGGATCATGTATTCCATGAATACTCCTGACGCATTAGTAACACCGAAAGGTGTCACCGAATACTCATAATGTCCATAACACATTCTGAAAGCCGTCTTCTAGATATCTTCATCCTTCACTTTAATCTGATGGTAACCCAACCTCAAATCAATCTTACTGAACACACAAGCATCCACCAATTGGTCCATCAAGTCATCTATTCTTGGAAGCAGATACTTGTTCTTAATCGTCACTTTATTCAACTGTTTATAATCAACACAAAGCCTCATACTTCCATCTTTCTTCTTTACTAACAACACTGGAGCTCCCCACAATGATACACTTGGTCTTACAAACTTATTTTCAAGTAACTCCTCCAATTACTTCTTTAACTCTGACAATTCAGATGCAGACATCCTGTATGGTGCCATAGACACAGGTCTGATACCAGGTACAAGATTAATAGCAAATTCAACTTCCCTCTCTGGCGGTACATCAAGAATTTCATCAGGGAAAACTTTAGGATATTCACGTACCACTTGCAATTCCTCAATTATAGCTTGATTCTCGAAGATAGCGACGCTATCAACAAGAACATTTGTGCTTCTTCTTGCATTAACTTCCTCAACTATTTAGCAGACAACAGACTATCTTCCTCTTCCTCAGGAGTAGAAAACCTCACAGACTTGTCATAACAATTAATATGAACATAGTTATGCTCTAACCAGTTCATACCCAAAATCACATCTAACCCTCTTAACGGAAAACAAATCAACAACAAAGTATCTGTCGAAAATCGACAAAGGATACTTTAAACACACAAAAGAAGTAGTCACCCCTTGGCTAGAGTGTCGACGACCATCTCTCCATTCATAAAAGACAACATAAGACCCAATATTTTAACACAATAAGTAGAAATAAAGCAATGAGTAGCACTGGTATCAATAATAGTAATTAAAGGAGTAATATTAATGAAACATGTACCTCTGATAAGTCTGTCCTCATCAGCTGCCTGATCCTCAACCAAAGCGAGCACTTTACCACTTGTCTGCGCCCTCTTTGATTTTTGACACTGACTACCAATGTGCCCTTCTTCACCATAATTGAAACAAATCACATCCTCATGCTTGCATTCAGATACAACATGTCCGTTCTTACCACAACGGAAACACCTGTTTACCTCAGTAGTACACACATTACTCTTATGTCCAGATTTTCCACATTTGAAACAAACCACACCAGCATGAGCATACCTCCCACTAGCCTTTTGTCCTCGAGAAGCTTTCTATTTACCTTTACCAGTTGGGGTATCATAAGGCTTACCATGATTCTATTGGTGCTTACCTCTCTTCTCAGTGATAATCTTGTAATGAGCATTATTATCCTCTTCATAGATTCTGCAACTATCAATCAAATCAGCAAAGACACGGATCTTTTAGTATCCAACTGCCTTCTTGATCTCCGGGCACAACCCATTCTCAAACTTGTTGCACTTCGAAAAATCATCAACTACCTCACTATAGTGCGGATAAAATTTAGCCAAATCAAAAAACTTTGCAGCATACTCAACAACCGACATACTCCATTGCTTTAGCTCAAGAAACTCAATCCACTTCTTACCATGATCATCTTCAGGAATTCCTTAGGAATTCCCTATGGAACACAACCCAAGTGACATTTTCACCTGCAGCTTCCAACCTCTGACACGTCTCTAGCCACCAATCATCAGCTTCGACTGCTAGCATATGAGTACCATATCGAACCTTCTACGCTGGAGTACAGTCCATCACACAGAAGATTCTCTCAATCTCTTTCAGCCAATCCAATGCTCCGTCAGGATCATGAAGGGGTGAAAAACACAAGAAGGGGGGGTTGAATTGTAAAACTGGAATCTTAAAGCAATTGACAAGATATTTTTATCCTGGTTCGTTTGATCTCAAACTACTCCAGTCCACCCGTCAAGGTGATTTCGCCTCTCTCCAACGAGGTCTTAATTCACTATATTCAACTGAATACAAATCTGCTTTAACAACTGCTAAAGCCTTCTTGATTCAAACCACAATCCGGTTTGTCAAGGCAACACTTTCTTACAAAGGTATAAAACAAATGTGTGTGAATGTTTTCTACAAAACTTTATCACAACTGTGATGTATACACAAATTAAGCTTAGAAACTTAGATTGCTAAACACTAATGGAGTATCAGAGTTTGTTGGTTTAGCAAAACTGGTAGATGAAGATTATTGTTCAGCTTTGTGCGTGTAGAGAATTTGGAAGCATTAGCCATTATAATCTTCGAAGCCTTGTTTATATAGCACTTGAGAAGATGAACGTTGAATGCAATATTCTTGATTCAATGCTAATAACAAGCTTTCCTTTTTGAGCAGATCTTGTCTAGAATGATGCTGTTGGAATTAATTAGCGTTCAATGCACAGTACCGTTGCTTCTTCAATGCACGTTCTGGCTTGGCTCATTCTGATTCTGCTTCGCTGCTGATGAACTTATTGTTTCTGTATCAGAGTGTTTACGCGCAGTTCTGTTCATCAAGCTTCAGCAAGTACGTGAGTTGATCATCTGATCTTGACGTTCTGATTCAGCAACTTCTGATGCTGGTGTATCAAATCAAATTCTGATGCTGAAGAAGTGATCTTGCTTATTTTAATCAGCGTATCTGCAAGTCAGAGCATAGTAATTTTAGGTAGTATATAGTTCAAACATGAAACATATAAATACTATATCTTTTCACTTTGTTATCATCAAAACTTAAATATAGGGTACTAGATTCAAACATTGTTCTAACAATCTCCCCCTTTTTGATGATGACAAAAACTAGATATTTTAAATGAAAAAAATAACGTGAAAAGGTATCTGGGAAATGTTTCAGAGTTAAGAAGTAAAGAGAAATCAGAGTTTAAGAGATACTCCCCCTGAGTTTGTTACTTCCCTTTGATATGCGTGTTCTTCAGGATCAGATCTTTTTCTATCTTTGAGCATCAGATTATAGGTCTTTGACTTATCAGAGAGCAGAGCTTTAGAGCTTTTCCTGTCAGAGCTTTGCTTCGGATCAGAGTGTTAGGGCGATCAGAACTTCATATTTGATCAGAGCAACATGAGCTTCTACATTTTGATCAGAGCTTCTAGCTTCTAGTCTTCATAGTGTTCAGGAGCTTCCTTGTGCCTGTAGACTTAAAAACAAAACAGAAAAACATTTCAAGTAATAGAGTTAGAATGTTTGAGAATTTCTGTCTAGTTAGCCGTTATTGATTTTAAATATCATTCTTGTTCTCCCCCTTTTTGTCAGCAATCAAAAAGTGTTGGTGATGTGCTAAAACAATTTAGATCAGAAAAACAAATTATATTAAAATAGTTCAGAATCAGAGCAAAGGAACATTACAAAAATTATTTTGAAAAAAATTAAACGTTTTTTAAGAGAGAGAAAAAAATAATGATTGCCATTAACAAGCGTGATTACTTTTCATTAAATGCTTGCTGATTTTGAGGGATTTGAGAAAGATACTTAAAAACGGTTACCAGACATGTGTCTCAATGCACCCAATCAGCGTTTTGCCTTCTCAGAAGCGTGCACGCGTTCTGCTTCAGAGATTTGCTGATGATTGGATGACACTTGTTTGATGTAGTGATCAGCACGTCTGTCTTTGAGATTAGACTCTCAGATCTTTAGACTTGCATCTGATACAATCTGCATGTTCTATCTTTCTGAAAGAAGATTGATCAGAAGTTCACAGTAAAGTAATTACATTCTGAAGATAAATACATGGAATTAAAACATTTTCATTCTGGGCATACTTTCATGCTGAGATGTTTCAGAATGAAATTGAACCTATCTTCTGAAAGGGGTTTAGTAAAGATATCAGCCCATTGATGGTCTGTATCTATAAATTTCAAGTTTAAAATACCTTTCTGAATATAGTCCCTAATGAAATGATGTTTTATTTCTATATGCTTAGCTCTAGAATGTAAAATAGGATTCTTACTTAAGCAAATAACAGAAGTATTATCACAAAGAATAGGAATGTTACTCTCAAAAATCTGGAAGTCTTCAAGCTGACTTTTCATCCAGAGCATTTGTGTGCTACATCCTGCTGCTGCTATGTACTCAGCTTCTGCTGTTGACAGAGCAATTGTTGATTGCCTTTTGCTGGACCACGAGATCAGATTTTCTCCCAGAAACTGGCAGCTTCCAGAAGTACTTTTATGTTCCACTCTGTCTCCAGCAAAATCAGCATCACAGTAGCCTACTAAGCTGTAATCACTAGATTTTCTATAAAACAAACCCAGATTAGTAGTACCTTTCAGATACTTGAAAATTCGCTTAACTGCTGTTAAGTGAGATTCTCTAGGATCTGATTGGAATCTAGCACAAATACATACGCTGAATAAGATATCAGGTCTTGAAGCTGTCAGATAAAGGAGAGAACCAATCATACCTCTGTAGACCTTCTGTTCTACACTTTTGCTTACCTCTTCTCTTTCCAGAATGCACGTGGGATGCATTGGAATCTTTGATGGCTTACATTCTGAGAGGTCAAATTTCTTCAGAAGATCTCTGATGTATTTGCTCTGATGAATGTAAGTTCCCTCTGGAGTTTGATTGATCTGAATTCCTATAAAGAATTTCAGTTCCCCCATGAGGCTCATCTCAAATTCTGCCTGCATACACTTAGCAAATTTTCTTCCAAGAGAAGGATTAGTAGAACCAAAAATAATATCATCAACATAAATTTGACAGACTAAAATGTCACTCTTAACTGTTTTACAGAATAGAGTAGTGTCCACTTTCCCTCTGGTGAATTCATTTTCAAGCAGAAAGTTACTTAGCCTTTCATACCAAGCTCTGGGAGCTTGTTTCAGACCATACAGTGACTTTTTCAGTTTGAAAACATGTTCTGGATGTTTTGTATTTTCAAAACCTGGGGGTTGGTGAACATAAACTTCTTCTTCTATATAACCATTTAAGAATGCACTTTTGACATCCATCTGATACAGAGTGATGCCTCTATTAACAGCAAATGAAATTAAAAGTCTGATAGATTCTAACCTGGCGACTGGGGCAAAGGTTTCTGTATAGTCTATCCCCTCTTGCTGACTATAACCTTGTGCAACCAGTCGTGCCTTGTTTCTGACGACTTCACCTTGTTCATTAAGCTTGTTTCTGAACACCCATCTTGTTCCAATGACGTTGAATCCTTTTGGTCTGGGAACGAGATCCCATACGTTGTTTCTGGTGAATTGATTCAGCTCTTCTTGCATTGCCAGAATCCAGTCGTTGTCCAGAAGTGCTTCATCAATAGAAGAAGGTTCAATCAGAGACACAAGTCCCATAAGAGTTTCTTCAGAGTTTCTGAAGCTTGCTCTTGTTCTGATTGGATCTTCCTTTCTTCCTAGGATAGTCTCTTCTGGGTGATCCAAACTGCTTCTGGGTAATCTCTTCTGAGGTTGATCAGCAGCAGTTGTAGGATTTCTAGCATTGCTTCTTTCAGACGTTGAAGGAATGTCTGTGTTGAGAGCTTCTGATGACTTGTCTTCAGAACCTGCAAATTCAATTTCTATACCTGCAAGATTTTCATTCTGCTTTGACTTTTCAGAGTCAAGCTTGTCATCAAAACGAACACTGATTGATTCTTCCACAATCTGTGTTTCTGTATTGTATACTCTGTACCCTCTTGAGCGTTCAGAGTATCCTAACATAATACACTTCTGTGCCTTAGAATCAAACTTGTTCAAATAATTCTTTGTATTCAATATATAGCAAGTACATCCAAATGGATGAAAATACGAAATGTTGGGCTTTCTGTTCTTCCACAATTCATATGGAGTCTTTTCCAGAATAGGTCTTATTGAGATTCTATTCTGAATGTAGCACGCTGTGTTTATTGCCTCTGCCCAGAAAGTCTTAGCAACGTTTGTCTCATTGATCATGGTTCTGGCCATTTCTTGCAATGTTCTGTTCTTTCGTTCTACAACTCCATTTTGTTGGGGAGTTCTAGGACAAGAGAAATCATGCAGAATGCCTTTGTCATTAAAGAATGACTCAAAATCTTTATTTTCAAATTCTCCACCATGATCACTTCTGACTTTAACGATTCTAAGATCTTTTTCATTCTGAACTTGGTTACAGAAGGTAACAAACACAGAGTGTGACTCGTCCTTGTGTCTTAAGAACTTTACCCATGTCCATCTGCTATAGTCATCTACGATTACTAACCCATACTTCTTGCCACTGACTGAAGCAGTTTTAACTGGTCCAAATAAGTCAATGTGCAGAAGTTCTAATGGCTTAGAGGTAGAAACAACATTTTTGGATTTAAAAGAAGGTTTTGCAAATTTTCCTTTCTGACATGCTTCACACAGAGCATCTGAATTGAACTTCAAATTAGGAAGTCCTCTGACCAGATTGAGTTTGTTAATCTGAGATATTCTTCTCATACTAACATGCCCCAATCTTCTGTGCCAGATCCACTGCTCGTTGTTAACAGACAGAAGACATTTTACGTTCTGACTCTTTAGTTCAGAAAGTTTGATTTTGTAAATGTTGTTTTTCCTCTTTCCATTAAACAGGATAGTCCCATCTTTCTGACTAACAGCTTTACATGATTTTTAATTAAAGATTATATCATAACCGTTATCACTTAATTGACTTATGGATAACAGATTATGCATCAATCCATCAACTAGCAGAACATTATTAATAGAGGGAAGATTTCCGTTACCTACAGTTCCAGAGCCAATAATCTTTCCCCTCTGATTGCCTCCAAAGCCAACGTGGCCTCCAGGCTTAAGTTCCAGGCTTTGGAACATATGCCTTCTTCCCGTCATGTGTCGTGAGCAGCCAGAGTCCAGGTACCATGACTGGTGTTTCTGACTTGCTGCTAAAGATATCTGCAACATGTATTATTTTATCCTTAGGTACCCAGATCTTCTTGGGTCCTGATTTGTTAGTTTTACCAAAACTCTGGTTGAATTTTGGTTTCACAGAGTGCTTACTACTAGTATATTTGATATCATGTGTGTGACCATACACAAAGTGTGAATTTAGAGGAGTGTGTTTAATGGTTAAATCCATGACATTCTTAGGTGTAGGAACCTTACCTTGGTATCCTATTCCTTTCCTGCCGTTTCTGCTAACTCCATAGATCATTGAAGCCATTATGCTTCTATCTATGCTTTTAGCAAGGAACTTCTGGAAACTGTGATCATACTCCTTTATGATCTCATCAGCGTTGCTGGGAGTTTCAGAAATTGGTTCCTTCTGAGAGTTTTGTAAAGAGTTTTCTAATTTTAAGATTTTATCTCTCAGCTCAGAGTTTTCCAATTTGAGACTCTCAGACTTATTAGAGTCAGATTCAAGATTCCTTTTCAGGTCTCTGAATTTAGCTCTAATCTGCTGATAACGTTCCAGAATTTCATTGAGGCTTTCAGCAAGTTCAGCCTTTGTAAAATTAACAGCGAAGTTAGGGAATACCTCTTCTGTGTCTGATTCTGAGTCTGATTCAGAAGCTTCACTGTCATCTGGAATGTTAGCCATGAGCGCTATGTTTGCCCTTTCATCATCTGATTCTGAGTCAGCTTCAGACGAGTCAGAGTCATCCCATGTGGCCATGAGACTTTTCTTCTTCTCTCTTCCAAACTTCTTTTTGGGCTTTTCCCTCTGAAGCTTTGGGCAGTCACTCTTGTAGTGTCCTTGCTCATTGCACTCGTAGCAGATGATGTCTTTTGTGTTTGGCTTCTTGCTACCGGAGGAGCCTTCAGATCTTCTGTATCCAGAGGAAGAATCTGTCCTTCTGTATCTGGAAGAAGACTCGTTCTGATCAGATCTTCTGGGATTCCTGAACTTCCTTTGTCTTTGCTTCCACAGTTGATTTACTCTTCTGGAGAGAAGAGAAAGTTCGTCTTCTTCTGATGAGGATCCATCAGATGTTTCTTCAACTGCCTGCAAAACTTTAGATTCAGATTTTCTGTTAGATTTTAAAGCTAAAGGCTTACCTTGCTTCTGAGGCTCATCAGCTTCTAGCTCTATCTCATGACTTCTGAGGGAGCTTATAAGTTCCTCCAGAGTGATTTTGTTGAGATCCTTCGCTAGCTTCAGAGCAGTAACCATAGGCCTCCACTGCTTGGGTAAACTTCTGATTATCTTCTTGACATGGTCAGCAGTAGAGTATCCTTTGTCCAGAACTTTGAGACCAGCTACCAGAATCTGGAATCTAGAGAACATAGTTTCAATGGATTCAGATTCTTCCATTTTGAACGCCTCATACTTCTGAATGAGCGCCAGAGCTTTTGTTTCTTTGACTTGAACGTTGCCCTCATGCGTCATTCTGAGAGAATCAAAGATGTTCTTAGCTGTGTCTCTGTTGGAGATCTTTTCATACTCAGTATAGGAGATGGCACTGAGGAGGATGGTTCTGGCCTTATGGTGATTCTTGAAGTCACGCTTTTGTTGATCAGTCATTGATTTTCTTTCAATCTTCTGACCAGTTGCATTCACAGGGTGCGTGTATCCATCTGTCACCATATCCCACAGATCAGCATCATGTGCTAGAAAGAAGCTTTCAATTCTGTCTTTCCAGTAATCAAAGTTTTCTCCATCAAAGACTGGAGGTTTGCCGCTGAATCTGTCTCTATCCTCATTGTTGTCATTGCTGAAATGAGAGTTGTTTCCTGCCATTGTGTTTTTCTGACGCTGGATCTTGTACTGACACGGTTAAGTGTTTTAGCTCAGAACCAGGCGCTCTGATACCAATTGAAGGGGTGAAAAACACAAGAAGGGGGGGTTGAATTGTAAAACTGGAATCTTAAAGCAATTGACAAGATATTTTTATCCTGGTTCGTTTGATCTCAAACTACTCCAGTCCACCCGTCAAGGTGATTTCGCCTCTCTCCAACGAGGTCTTAATTCACTATATTCAACTGAATACAAATCTGCTTTAACAACTGCTAAAGCCTTCTTGATTCAAACCACAATCTGGTTTGTCAAGGCAACACTTTCTTACAAAGGTATAAAACAAATGTGTGTGAATGTTTTCTACAAAACTTTATCACAACTGTGATGTATACACAAATTAAGCTTAGAAACTTAGATTGCTAAACACTAATGGAGTATCAGAGTTTGTTGGTTTAGCAAAACTGGTAGATGAAGATTATTGTTCAGCTTTGTGCGTGTAGAGAATTTGGAAGCATTAGCCATTATAATCTTCGAAGCCTTGTTTATATAGCACTTGAGAAGATGAACGTTGAATGCAATATTCTTGATTCAATGCTAATAACAAGCTTTCCTTTTTGAGCAGATCTTGTCTAGAATGATGCCGTTGGAATTAATTAGCGTTCAATGCACAGTACCGTTGCTTCTTCAATGCACGTTCTGGCTTGGCTCATTCTGATTCTGCTTCGCTGCTGATGAACTTATTGTTTCTGTATCAGAGTGTTTACGCGCAGTTCTGTTCATCAAGCTTCAGCAAGTACGTGAGTTGATCATCTGATCTTGACGTTCTGATTCAGCAACTTCTGATGCTGGTGTATCAAATCAAATTCTGATGCTGAAGAAGTGATCTTGCTTATTTTAATCAGCGTATCTGCAAGTCAGAGCATAGTAATTTTAGGTAGTATATAGTTCAAACATGAAACATATAAATACTATATCTTTTCACTTTGTTATCATCAAAACTTAAATATAGGGTACTAGATTCAAACATTGTTCTAACAGATCATACATTCCCTTGAACATAGGCGAATTCTCTCTCTGGAAAGTCGCCAGACTAGGAGATCCAGCTTTCCCGTCAACATTCGGCTGATTCTCCATCGCATGCGCCATTGCTTCTAAAGCAGCAGCAAGTGCAGCATCATTCCTTCCATCCATGTCAACTTATCACTACAACATAAACAACAGTCAGAACTCAAATTAATAATACTCGATTGTTAGACAACTACGACTCGACAACTTGGTCGGACGGACCAACCTTTTGCTCTGATACCAACTTTGTAACACCCCAATTCTACCCGATAATTATAAATGTAAATCAGAATTGTAAAATTCATACAACTGAAACGGGATGCCACAAATTCAACTTAAAAACACATTTCATTCAACATGGATACATAACACTTTAAAACTGCGGATGAACTAACAACAAAATAATTTAATCTCTTAATTCAACAACTTGAACAACTACGTGGTGGAATCATAATAACATCCTTTTCCAACATTACAGCAACTTCAAATTAACACATACTTAGCAACAATCAAATTAAAGTTCAACAACTGGAATAACAATAACTAAAAGCAATAAGCGTTCATCCCCCTGAGTGTTACATATTAGAGCAATGACACCGAATCGAACTACTGAAGGTATACTGCCTTCACTCTGGATTACCTGCACGTTACCAATGTAAGGGTAACATTCAAATAGAAGGGGTGAGATATCTAACTATATAATAAAACGTATGATAAATAATATGTTAGATCAGCTCATATAGTAACACCACTTCACATCTCATAAACAAAAATAATCGCAATAGAATACCAACAATATACACATTTACCACATCAATACACAACTTCTTTATGCAATCATATAATGCGATTCAATACTATACAAATTCATGTGGTACCATTGGAGCAGAACTCCCATCTCAAAATAATTGCCAATAAATAGAGGCATCAACAAGGCATAAGCCTTCATATTAATATCCTCCAATACAGGCCATCTTAACGAGCATCAACTCCATCTTGATATGCAATGTATGCAACACAATCATGAATGTAGTAACAACAACCACAATTAACAACATCTCAACACAACATCATCATTGGCTAGAAGGCTACAAATTAATAACTGCCAATTATTATAGGCATCTCAACAACATTCATTAACATAATTCATCAACATAATTCATCAATATAATTCATCAACATAATTCATCAACATAATTCATCAACATAATTCCACAGCAACTCATCCATAATGACAATACTACGACAGATCGACAATCCCTCAATGTTGGCCATAGGCCTACAACATGGTAATTCCCCTATGTTGTACCCTAAAATTTTCCCTCTCACTTTATCCACATTTCTCATCACAAGGCTCTTGGAACTCAAGATCAAGCTAGGGTTTGCTCTGCTCAAGACATCTCCTTGCACTGATGAACTAAATTAGGGTTTTAGTTTGCACAAGGATTTTTGGACCTTCAATGCTCAAATTGACTTTCATACTTCATGTTGGACTCATAAGTTTGTCCATGCCAAGTTTCAAGCCTTGAATCAAATTTTTGCACAGTCAATTGGACAATTGACAGAAATCAACTATATTGGAGAAAAAGTCAACTGTGGCCAATTTACAGTCAAACCTCATGAATTTTGATCCACATCAACATTATGAACTCATATGAACCATTTTATCAAGTTTGGACCATAATTCCACAAGAAATTTGATCAGATCACCAAAAGGGCAAAATGGTCATTTTTAGGGTTTTGATTGTGCAAAGGCAATTTCTGACTTTTTGACCTAACCAATGGAAAATTAGGTTCAACCAAGGACTCAAGGACTCAATGGCATCATCTTGACCTATTCAACAAGTTCAAAAGATCTCAAATGCATTGGATTGACAGATGGATTTTTCAGTCAACTGATCAAAATTTGATTGTACACTGAAAAGTCAAACTTTGACTTTTTGGTCAAAATCAAGTGCCAAGGGTCATTTTTCATCAAGATGTTCAAATTATGAAACTTGTTCATCAAGAAACCCAAAATTGCAAATTAGGGTTTGAAATTGAAAAATTTCATAACTTAGAATTTTTCTAAGTTATGAAATTTTCTTAATTTTTCCTAACTTTGTCCCACATTTTCACCATGATGCAAATGGATTCAAACAAAACTTACAACATGAAAGTTTTATTCCTTTACAAAGTCTACAACTTTGATTCATAAAGTTTTCTCAAAAGAATCTTGGATCTCAAGTTATGATTTTTGGAACAAGGGTCCCTAAAACTTTTAACTTAGTGAAATTTTGCCCTAGTTTAGGCAGGATTTTGCCCTATCTTCTTGTCCATTTTTCACATAGTTCCACTTGGAGTCTCAAGTTTCATTTCAAAGATAGATTATAGATCATGTTGCAAGCTTTCCAAATTGTCCAAGAACTCCTCAAACACATTTGTGGTTAGGGAGAATCGAATGCTTGAAGTTGGCAAAAACTTACTTTGTATCCATGGCAAATTCATGTTCACTCAAGTGGCATTTTCAAACAAGCATGCTTTGTACTAGTTTGCAGGCCTCTAAACCATTTAACACTCCTTAATTAAATGCAAATCCGTCAGTCTAAGCATTTGTTTTGGCCATTTGGGCATTGTACACAAAACTAAGCCCTAAGTAGAAAAAGGCACATTTCTATTTTTTACAAAAGAGTGCTTTATGTCAAACCATGATCTTTGAGCATATGGCCAAGATCTCAGAAGCCAAATAAAATCCACAAATTGCAGGGACCAAGAGGATTGTATGCAGCATATTTGATGGCTTGTGCAGGCCTGTAATCACAACTTCCCATTTCTTGCTTCAAAAACAAGAAACTTGCAAAACACTTGAGAACTTGAAAACCAGCCAACAACAACTTACACAAACATTTAAAACAACTTTCACACAACCCTTTGAGCAAGATACACGAGTGTTTGAGCCCTTAAGCACCTCATAGCCAGAAATCACACTTTTTTGGCAAAACAGGGCAGGTGCTGCAACTTGAGTGCCATAGCTCATTTGGCTCGTGCGTTTTGCCCCTTTTTGCTTCAAACACCTTCCATTCAACTCACTCAAGCTATCCCAAACCTCCATCGCCAACTGTAACTCCATTTACAGTGTTCACCATTTTCATTTCAAGCTTGTGCATGTTGAGTTCTATAGGTTGATTCAGGGACATTCAAGGCAAGCTAGCTATTGGAAAAGATCAAGTAAAGTTCAGGCAAGCTACCAGACACCTCAAAACTTGTTGAGAAGCATTGCATTGCCCTACACGAATCCAACTGAAACAGGTTTTTCTTCACTTTCTACCTCTCTATTTAGGAACATTTAGCCTTAGGTTTGTGAATGAAAAATGTAGTATTCAATGCTAGGAAGCCATACATATGCTCAACTTTCATTTATATTAAGTGTGCTAGGAGAATTTCATCCATGAATATGCTGAAAAAACTAGGTCAGATTTTAGGGCCAGAGAAATTCTCTCTGGTCTTTTAGAGTTAGGACTAGTTGTTTATATGGTTGGAATCGTCTTGAAATTCTCTACAAGTTTGATGTTGTGAGTTTTTGCAAAAGATCACGTATATAGGATGTCCAAGTTTGTACAACAGGCGCGCGTTTTTTCGAAGTGCTGGAGGTTGAAGATGAAGATTTGGGCCGGGCTTGGCCTGACTTGCTTCTAACACCTCCCATTTTCAGTTCTGCACCCCCTAGCCCAATTTCTTGAATAATTATATTTTTGCATTTTTGTTTTCATTTTTGATTTTGTTATTTTATTTTCAAATATAAAAAATGCTCAAAAAACATTTTCATATTTTTTACATTTATTTGGCATTTTATTTTAATTTTTTTAATATAGAAAACATTTTTAATACTTTTATATTATTTGTTTAAACTTAAAAATAATATGGAAATCATACTTTTATTTTTATTTCTTATTTTATCACACTGAAAATATTATTAAAATATAATTTATTTTTGTACATATTTTATTTTATTTTATACATATTTAATATTATAGTATATATATATATATATATATATATATATATATATATATATATATATTATATATATATATAATATATATATATATATATATATATATATATATATATATATATATATATATATATATATATATATATATATATATATATATATATATATATATATATATATATATATATATATATATATATATATATATATATATATTATATATATATATATATATATAATATATATATATATATATATATATATATTATATATATATATATATATATATATATATATATATATAATATTTATATATATATATATATATATATACTTTTATTTTATTAAATACTTAGAATAAAAATATAAAAATATTGCATTTTTATTTTTATTATTATTTTATACTAAAATACCCTTTTTTTAAGTATATTTAATTTTTGTACATATTAATATATTTTTTTGTATATAAATAATATAATATATCATTTTCTTAAAGAAATTAGGGTTTCATCCCTTAAACAATTAAAATTAATTTTTTTTATTTCTTTCTTTATACCTTTTTTACATCAAAAATACTTTTACATACATAGGTTAAACAAAAACTTTTTTTGCATAATACATATTATTTAAAATTTATTTATTTTGTTTATTTATATATTGTACATTTAAATATTTATGCATTTGAGATTCAATTTGGATGTAATAGTAAACTAGGATTTATATTTCTTGTCAAATACCCCCCATTCAAAATTGTACCCCCATCCCCATAATCATGTTGTAATAGCTTAGAATTTAAATTCTCGCACTTTACGCTTTCAATTATTGCCATGATTAGAGAATTAGGTTTGTATGCAAAAAATCTAAATTAACAAATAGTTTGACCTAATCAAAGACAAAAATGCATGAAAATCAAACACAAATACACACTTGCACCCCTAGGGTTACAATCCACTTGGTTGCCTTAAAAAATGGGCCATGGTATGCATGTTGGGTACTTGGCAAAACTAAAATAAAACAAAAGATCATAGTCCCTCGATGACGCTATCTTGGTTGCCTAAACAAAAATGATCAAGTCCCTCAAGAAAATTGCCAAAAATACTTAACACAATTGCTATCATGGTCTATACGATGACCGGTGCCTGTCCCGTTTAACATCCTAACACAAGGTTGTTCACCAAATGTAATGGTGAAACAACACTGTCAAAAGGGTTAAAAACATTAGGAAGGATCTTTGAGTAAAATAGGGAGTAGATAACTCTTAGTTACTTGATCATAAGCTTGCAAAATATCCTTGCTATTTTCAAAACACACATCACAACACAATTTCAAAGCAAGACTTTCAAAACATTGAAAACTTTTCAAAAGACAAAAACATCTTTGATACATTCAAACAAGAATCATTACAAAGGTTGCCACAACGATGGCCTCTTTTTCAAAACATCTTTCAAAACCACAAACAAAGCACAATTTCAAACAATTGAAAAGCAAAAGAAAGTGATCTAAACAAGTAACTAAGAGCCCATGGATAAACATGGACGAAAAGGGTGCTTGCACCTTCCCTTTTCATAATCTACTCCCCGAACCCAAGAAAAACATCTCAAGGTCTTTCCTGTGTTTTTTGACCTTTCCTTAGGATAAAATAAAAAGTCGGTGGCGACTCATGCTAAACCAAAACATTTGCAAACATAACGCAAAACCTCAAGACAGTTCTCCCTACCGTATCACAACCTAATTAATTAATCATCTCATGCTTATCTCAAAATACCAAACCTCTACATATTATTATACTACAATGCTACATTAATTATTATTAATCTTACTGTTATGAACCAAGCAATAATCTAAGATCGTCTTATCCTCATCATACTTCACGAAATCATCATAGTGATTTAACGCGGGAAGCTAACTCTATCCTAATTTGGCATCAACAAGGCATTGAGGTTGATCCTGCTAAAGTCAAAGCTATACAAGAAATGTCTGCCCCCCGTACTGAAAAGGAGGTTAGAGGATTCTTGGGACGCTTGAACTATATCGCAAGGTTCATCTCTCACCTGACATCTACCTGTGAGCCAATGTTCAAACTGTTGAAGAAAGATCAGATAGTTGAATGAACAATGATTGTCAAGCTGCTTTTGATAAGATCAAGGAGGTATTTGCTGGATACCCTCCTATATTTGCTACCCGTCGAAGGAAGGTCGTTAATCATGTATCTGGCTGTTTTGGATAACTCAATGGGGTGCGTACTGGGCCAACATGACGAGTCTGGCCGAAAAGAGCATGCCATTTATTACCATAGCAAAAATTTTACCGACTGTGAGACTCGCTACTCACTGCTTGAGAAAACTTACTGCGCTTGGTATGGGCTGCTCGCCGGCTAAGGCAGTATATGTTGACACATACCACTTTGCTGATTTCTAAAATGGATCCGATTAAGTATATCTTCGAGAAGCCTACTTTATCTGAAAGAATCTCTAGATAGCAAATGATCCTGACAGAGTATGATATCCAGTACACAACCCAAAAAGCTATAAAAGGGAGTGTACTAGCTGACCATCTAGCTCATCAAGACGTCGAGGATTACCAATCTATGAGATTCGACTTCCCTGACGAGGACATCATGACATTGAACAACATTGAATGGTAACAGACCGTATGACGGACCAGAAACTAAAAAACATGGTAC
>CATIWC010001749.1:0-48574 GCA_948472305.1 Vicia faba
ATATTTTTATTTTTATTTTAAGTTCACGTGGTATCTTTTAATAATTATTTTAATGCCCGAAGAAATTGAAAGTTTTAAAAATTTAAAATTTTGTGGCATATATTACTAAGCCAATTTATTTCTTATGTTTTGTTTTAAAAATATAGTATTAAACCCATAACCCTGCGCATTATTCATAGGGCAACTTACTAAGCCAATTTATTTCTTATGTTTTGTTTTCTCCTCAACAGCATATATTACATAATTAATATTTATTTTCAAAATTGATATTACATGAGAATTATTATATATGAGTATTATTTATCATTTATTACATGAGTATTATTTTACATGTGTATTGTTTATTCCAAAATGAATACGTTAATATTAGATAGTATATATTTTCAAAATTAAAACATTATTTTGTATAGTGTATTATAATTAAATCGAAATTAAATAATTAAATAATTATTAAACAAACATTATTTTAATATTTATTATTTAAAACGGAAAATAATAAAATAATAATAAACTAAAAATATAAATAAAATTGAAAGTATTAAATATTCATTACTTAATAATTATTAAATAAAACTGAAAGTGTTAAAAATATTTAATAAAATTATTAAAATTATTAAATATCAAATTATTACAACTAAATAAAAAAAATATGTTTCTTGATTTCATTAATAATAAACTGTAACTAAATAAAATAAAATAAATTTGAATTTTATATATATATATATATATATATATATATATATATATATATATATATATATATATATATATATATATATATATATATATATATATATATATATATATATATATATATATATATATATATATATATATATATATATATATATATATATATATATATATATATATATATATATATATATATATATATATATATATATATATATATATATATATATATATATATATATATATATATATATATATATATATATATATAATTTCAATTTATTTTATTTTATTTACTTACAGTTTATTATTAATGAAATCAAGAAACATATTTTTTATTTATTTAGTACTTTCATTTATTACATGAATATTATTTTACATGTGTATTGTTTATTCCAAAATGAATACGTTAACATTAGATAGTATATATTTCAAAAATATAATTTATTTAAAATATAATTTATTAAAATTATTAAATATCAAATTATTACATAAAATGAAAATATTAAATAAAATAAAATATATTTCTTGATTTCATTAATAATAAATTGTAACTAAATAAAATAAAATATTAAAATTATATATATATATATATATATATATATATATATATATATATATATATATATATATATATATATATATATATATATATATATATATATATATATATATATATATATATATATATATATATATATATATATATATATATATATATATATATATATATATATATATATATATATATATATATATATATATATATATATATATATATATATATATATATATATATATATATATATATATATAATTTCAACATTTTGTTTTATTTAGTACTTTCATTTATTACATGAGTATTATTTTACATGTGTATTGTTTATTCTAAAATGAATACGTTAATATTAGATAGTATATATAATAAAAATATTATTCATTTATGTGTTATAACAATAAATATATAATAGTGTTAATACACAATTAATAGCGAAATGTTTATTACACCATCCCACCATATCCTCTCTTCTCTCTTCCATCGACCATCTCCGCCCAGAACCCCACTCGCCCTTCAAATCCACACGTGAAGCTTCTATCCATTACATTAGCTCACTGGTACCCTTCAACAACCAAACATCTTCCTTCTTCAGCCTGTTCTCTGTTCACACCGTAGCCACAACTCGCACCCTTCGCTCATCATTCCATCACATCGTTCAACTCACCGCTTTCACAACATCGTTCATCAACACCGAGATCCCTTTATCCCTACAATCTCAGCGCTCAAATATGTTGAAATATTAAATTAGATTAGATTTGATTAGATTTAATATTTAATATAATTCAAGTTGTGTTAGTCCAAGTCTAATTAGGATTGTATATAAATAGTCATAGTGTGTATCACTATTTGTACAATTGAATAATACAAATCTTTATTTTCTTTATTATTCTTTTTTTTTCTCCTCACTAAAAGTGCCTCACGCACTAACAAATGGGTATCTAGAACTTCCGATTATTGTTCTTGATCAAGTTTTCAAGAATTTCACGTCAGAAATCGTGTTTCTAGGACAAGTGAATCAACCACTGCGAAGATGGCTAGTGATAAGGACATTTTGGATTCTCTTCCAATGCTTGACGACAAAAATTAGATCTGATGGAAAAAACAGATGCAATCCTTGTTTGGCTTCCATGAAACTCTAGAAGTGGTTACCGACGGTGTTCCTGCGTTGGCTGCAAATGCAACTGACGAACGGAAAAAAGCTCACAACAAAGTCAAGAAGAAAGATTACAAGGCTGCTTATTGCATTCAAACGGTTGTTGATGCTGCTAATTTCGACAGAATCTCTCATGCTGAAACGACGAATGAGGCATGGGATATTCTGGTAAAGTATTTCGAAGGAGGTGAGAAAGTCAAGGTTGTCAAGTTACAAATCTTACGTCGACAATATGAGTTGTTGTCAATGGGAGAAGATGAAAAAGTTGCAGAATATGTGTCGAAGGTTCAGAAACTCGTTCATCTCATGAAGGATTGTGGTGAAACCATTACTGATAAGATGATAGTTGAGAAGGTAATGAGAACGTTGATCTCTCACTTTGATCACGTTATCGTAGTTATTCAAGAATTCAACAATCTTGAAACCACTAAAGTGGAAGATTTGGTTGGTTCGTTGAAGGCGCATGAGATAAGGATTGTTGAAAGGAAAGGAGTTCAGGACTTGACACAGGCACTGCAAGTTCAGTCATGGAAAAAGGATGGTGGTTCCAACAAATTCAAAGGCAAGTTCGACAAGAATCATGGCAAGAAGTCTTGGTCGAATCCCCATAAGAATAAGGTCGAAGATAGATCTTTTGAATCCTCGAAAAGGGGAGGAGGAAACTATCGAAAGGACAAAGAAGATAAGAAAGGTATGTTGTGTTATAACTGTGAAAAGTGGGGACACTTGGCCAAGAATTGTTAGTACAGAAAAGACAAGGGATCAAAAGGCAAGGACGAAGGAGCGAACCTTGCACGCCAAGATTCAGATGATTCTGAAGGTGGTATGGTGGTTATGGCCGCAGTTGCAGATAACCATGTCGAATCCAAGATCTGGTTTCTCGACTCAGGCTGTTCGAACCACATGACTGGTCGAAAGGAGTGGTTGGCAGATTTTGACGAGTCGAAGAAGAGCAAGGTGAAACTTGTTGATAATAGTTCGTTACAAGCTGAAGGTACCGACAACATAGTCTTTCAAATGAGTAATGGAGGAAAAGTTATGATCAAAGACGTGCTCTATGTACCTGGAATAAAATGCAACTTGCTAAGTGTTGGACAACTAGTCGAAAAAGGTTTCTCAGTTGTCATGAAAGATGGAGTTTTGAAATTGTTCGACACCAAGAACAATTTGGTCTTAAAATCTCCATTGTCGAAGAATATGACATTTAAGACTATGATCAGTTCGACAGGAGTTCAATGTTTGAAAACGGTTGTCGACCACAATGATAGTTGGTTGTGGAATTTGAGGTTTGAACATTTGAATTATTGATCACTTAATCAACTAATTACTCAAGATATGGTTACTGGTATTCCAAGCCTTGAGATGCCTGAAAAACTTTGTGAAGGTTGCTTAGTGGGAAAGAAATTCAGAAATTCTTTCGTTTCGACTATGTCAATAAGATCATCCTGCATTCTCGAAGTGGTGCATTCAGATGTATGTGGTCCATTCAAAGAACATACAATTGGTGGAAACAATTATTTTTTTTGTTTGTTGATGAGTTTAGTCGAAAGTTATGGATCCATGTGATCAAACGAAAAGACAAAGTATTCGAGAACTTTAAGATATTCAAGATACTTGTCGAAAACCAGAGTGAGAAGAAGATTAAAGTTCTGCGAACAAATGGAGGTGGTGAATACACATCCAAGATGTTTGAATATTTCTATTCAGAACATGGTGTTGATCATGAGGTAACTGCTCCTTATACACCTCAACATAATGGAATTGCTTAAAGAAGAAACATAACCATATTAGATATGGCGAGATGCATGCTGAAGCAAAAGAAATTTCCAAAGTCTTTATGGGGAGAAGCTGTTTCAACTGCATTTTATATTTTGAATAGGTGTCCTACTAAAATATTGAAGAACAAGGTTCCTGAATAAGTGTGGAGTGGCAAACGACCATCAGTAAGTCATTTGAAGGTATTTGGCTCTATGTGTTACAAGCATGTTCCTGATGCAAGGAGAAGGAAGCTTGATGACAAGAGTGAACCTATGATTCTGGTAGGATATCATAAAACTGGTGCGTACAGACTATTCAATCCAGTTAATGAGAAGATTGTGTTGAGTCGAGATATTGTGATTAATGAAAATTTTGCCTGGGATTGGAATTCTAGCAACAAGCCATTAATGAACTTTGATTTTGACGAAGAAACTAATGAAGTAGATGTCGAAGGAATTGTTGAGAATCCAATCGAAGTCGAAGAAGAAGCACTTGCTGACACTCCCGTCACAGTCGAAGTCGAAGAGGCTGTGGCTGAAACAAGCCAAAGACCTCAAATAAATAGAGTTCTTCCAACGAGACTTCATGATTATGAAGTGGTGGGTGATGATGAAATCACACCAGATGGAGAATTAGTTCATTTTGCTTTACTTGCAGGTGCTGAACCAATCAACTATAGTGAAGCTTTGAAGATTAACAAGTGGAAGTTAGCTATGGTCGAAGAGTTACAGGCAATCGAAAGAAATAACACATGGGAGTTAGTCGAATTGCCAACATATATAAAAGCTACCGAAGTAAAGTGGGTGTTCAAGTTGAAACACAATGCAGATAGATCAATAGCAAGACATAAAGCAAGATTAGTAGCTCGAGGTTTTCTTCAAAGAGTAGGACTCGACTACTCTGAAGTATTTGCTCCAGTAGCAAGATTAGAGACTGTTCGACTAGTGGTAGCATTAGCATGCAACCAAGTCTGGTCGACATTCCATCTAGATGTGAAATCAGCATTTCTGAATGGTCATTTGGACAAAGAAGTTTATGTCACACAACCTCTTGGGTTTGTGATTCAGAAGGAAGCGAGTAAAGTGTATAGATTGCACAAAGCGCTCTATGGCCTCAAGCAGGCACCTAGGGCATGGAACAAGAAGATCGACTCATAGTTAGTCGGATTGGGATTTGTCAAATGCAAATCAGAGTATGGTGTCTATGTTCATGTTGTAGCACAAGATATAAAAATCATCTGCTTGTATGTTGATGACTTATTAGTAACTGGAAATAGTTTGGAGAACTTGTCTAAGTTCAAAGAGCTGAAGACGAAGAAATTTGAAATGTCGGATCTAGGAAAATTGTCTTATTTTCTAGGCATGGAATTTCAAATGTCGAATCAAGGTATGGTGCTACATAAAAGAAAGTATGTCAAAGAGATACTCAAGAGATTCAGAATGGATGATTTGAATCATGCATCCCCACCTTTCTAACCAAATGTGAAGTTGGAGAAGAATGGAGAGAAAGACAAAGTTAATGCAACTTTGTTCAAGAAAATTGTGGGATCTCTGAGGTATGTGTGCAACAGTCGACCTGATATAGGTTTCGTAATCGGATTAGTAAGCAGATATATGGGTGAACCAAAAGTATCACATATGAAGGCTGCAAGAAGAATCTTGAGATATTTGAAGGGTTCAATAAATTGTGGAATACTATTTCGACGAGATTCTAAAGGCAAAGAAACAATAGTTAATTATTTTTCAGATGTTGATTGGTGTGGAGGTAAGGAAGATCAAAGAAGCACAACTGGATATTTCTTTCAAGTGTTTAGTGCCCCAATCTCATGGTGTTCGAAGAAGCAACCTGTGGTGGAATTGTCATCGTGTGAAGTTGAATATGTAGCAGGATCCTATGCTGCATGTCAAGAAATTTGGATCGGATTTGTACTGGAAGAAATGTCTGTCGAAGTGAAGAAACCTCTAGTATTGCAAATCGACAACAAGTTAGCCATAAATCTGGCGAATAATCCAATTCATCATGGAAGAAGTAAACATATTGAAGCAATGTTTCACTTCTTGAGGGAAAAAGTAAATCAAGGTGAACTTGAAGTTAGGCATTGCTCAAGTGAAGCACAGTTGGCCGATATCTTCACCAAAGGATTAAAAGATCGATAGATTCCTGAATTTGAGAAAGAAATTAGGAATAGTTCAAATTGACTATTTTTGAGGATGTTCGACAACTTGGATTATGGGGGTGTGTTTAAATGTTAAATTAGATTATATTTGATTAGATTTAATATTTAATATAATCCAAGTTGTGTTAGCCCAAGCCCAATTAGGGTTATATATAAATAGTCATAGTGTGTATCATTATTTATACAATTGAATAATACAAATCCTTATTTTCTTTACTATTCTCTTTTTCTCTCCTCACTAAAAGTGCCTCACGCACTAACAATACGTTCCTCAACTTCAATGCAAGCTCACCTTCCATCAACAACGTTCAGCTCCACCTCTGAGCTCGTTCATTAGCTTACACTGCAATGCATCATCTGTTTATCTCAACCTCATCAGCTGTCTCTCGGTAAACATTTGTATCACCCTTAACTCATTGGTTTTAACTCAGTATTAATTGGTAATTACTGTTTGTTTTTATCTGTGTGAGGTTGAATATTGAAGTTTGGATAATATCTTTTGTACTATTTTCGAATGTTGAAGTCCAACTAGCATTACTGTTATTTGAATTAAGTTGTGAGGAATTATAATGTTATTTGAGTCATTTGTGCTAGATGTGTTATCTGTGTTAAAATGACAGTACATGTTATATTGGTTGAATCTTGAGTTTTAGTTTTTAATATCAGTTTCGTTCCATTTGTGTTAAATCTGAAGGATGAGGTTTCGACGGTGTTATCATGTTAGTTAAATCTAAATGCTGGTCTTGATGTCAGTGTTATTTTAATGTTGTGTTGAATTTGGGCAGTGGTTGTGCCGGCATTTGCGGTGTGAATTCATTCCACCTATTTTCACATTTTTACATTCTATTTTTTACTTTCATTTGTGTGTATTCACTCCTGTTTCATATTCTCGTGTGTATTCTGCTTCAGATTGGATTGTATTTCTGTGTGTTACACTATTGCTTGTCCATTGGAGTTTAGTTTCACTTTTACATTTATTATAGATATGATTTACGCATTGATGCCAAGGCTAGCTTTTGTTTCACTTTGTTTTTCATGAGAGCTTTTGGTAGTGACCACAGGAAATGATTTCGTTTGGTTTCGTATCATTTGTATTAGTTGAAGGATTCAATTCATCCTTATATTTGCAAAGCTCATGTTGTTGCTTCCCTTGATTCTAATGGACTCCTTCTTTTCTGGTCATTTTCTAATATTTCAAACGACATTTTGGGATGTCTGATGTTGGTTCCTACTTGGGAACTCTGTAGAAAACTTACAGCTCAACGCTCATGCTCCATGTATACAAGCTTGACATGGGCACCTTCAATACTTTATGAGCAACTTTTTTTTCATGGGACATACCAAGGGGATTGATTTTGTTTGATACTGCATAGTAGATGTTGATATGAATGTCGTTTTATTCGGGTAATATTTTGAGTGAAGTTTTTTTAACATTGTGATTGAATCAATGTGAAGGAGACGTTGATGTTTGTTTTGGATACATTTGAGTTTGAATTTAAATGATAAATTTCAGTTGTGATGTCAGTATATTATGGTTGTGTTAAACATTTTTTAGAAGAACTTTATTGAGCATCAATAGGTTTGTGTTGGTTGCTGCTCGGATTTTGTTTAGGGGATTAAATCTTGTGTTTAAATTGATTTGTCGTATCTTGAACTTGAATTGAGTAAGAACATGAGTTTTCACTAAACGCCTTGTTCCTCTCGTATTTATAGCTGAAACAATATGCGCGTACGAGACACGCGCTTGGGGAACCCTAGGGTCGTCATCATTACACCCTAGCCTTAGGTCATCATTGCGCCGCTTCGCTAGCACACTTCTCAAAACATGTTACCTCTCCAAATTCAAAGGTCCTAACGACCAACTCCTCGTCTCCCTGCAATTAAGGCGCAACGGGCAACACTCATTTTCCTGTCAGACACGTCCCATTCCGCGAGCAGATGTTAAAGTCATCACTCATGTGCCCAGAAGTAACGACTTGGGGGGCTACTGTTTTGGACTGGCCTGACGGCTTGACTGAGACCGAACTAAAATATCTCCTTCGGTGCAGCCCGTACGGCCATAACCTAGAATTCCCTCTACTTGTCAGGCAATGTTAGCCATCTGCCTTTCCAGTTCAGCACTGGCCCAGGATGATCGATGAGCATCATTTCATCCTGCCCGACATCAACATCGTGCAGACCACCAGGAACCGACCAGAGAGATGTCCGTAAATAACCCCTCCTCGGGACCAACGACTAGTTATAAGCACATCTTCCCGGTTTGACCAAGTCTTGACAGCTACTTGATTTCATCGACCCGCATATCCAAGAGTGAAATCAGGAACCAATGGCCACGCGCCAGGGGCATTATAATACCCTCACACTTGTGAGGGACATGTATCGAAATACTTACCATTCACCACCTAATACTTTGCTTGTATCCCCTTGTTCCAACTCTTACTTGATCGCCAGAGTGCCTTGCAGGTACAACCCCCTTTTTCTCCTCGACATCACAGCCCGACTACAGATCATCTTCCGGCCACTTCTCACGTTCTGATCAACCGGTAAGATTCGTGATAATCTTTGAATTTATTGAAGTGGAATGTATTTGAATAATGCATGATTTTTTCTAGTTTTTGAAGTTTACAATTGATAATAGCATGAGTTATTGATTCTTGTGGGAAAACAATATTTACCGTTGTGTTTACTTCACTTTGAATGTGATTAGAACAATGAAAGCAATGCTGATTTTTGCTATTTATATTGAATAATAACATTTTTTCTTGATTCTTGAAAAGTGTTCATGTTACATTAATGCAAGCTTCATTTAGTTACGATTTCTCTTGTGTTATTAATCTTATTTATGGTTTGTGTAGCTTTCAAGAACTCAATTGTTCACTCTCTCTTAGTACTACTTTGTTGCTTTTAGTTAATTAACTAAAAGTCGACTTAGTTGTTTGATTTTGTTACTAAAGATTAATTAGTTTTGCTAATTAATTTTTCTTAACTTAATTGATTAATTAAATCAACTTTTAATTAATTAAGCATCCATTTCATATTTCATTTGTCTCACTTGGACTATTTCTCTACTATCATGGGTTTGTCTGTTTGTTGGGAATTTCATCTGATACAAGGATTATTATCTGATGCTCTGAGTTTTATTTGATGCCTTGGGTTTCTCTGATACTGTCTGCTTGTGATTTGTTTTCACATGATACCTGGTATACTCTTGGCTTATTTCTTTGCATGCGACTTTAATACAAAGCATGATAATTCTTATTCTTTATCATGTCAAGTGTCGGCTTCCTTTTGGTAAGATCTTCCTTACTTATCTTTTACTTTCTTGCACATAGGATATTCTCTTCATCCCTTCCCATTCTTCAATTTTCAAAATCTTCTCATCTTTTTTCAAAACCTTCTTGTTTTTCAAACTTTAACCGCTTTCATAGTAAACCTTGACTTTGTTAAACAACTTTATTCTCAAAATTCTTTTTTTCTTAATCAAAACTCAAAACACTTAACAAATAAAGATCTAAATCGTATGCAGTTGAGTCTTATGAGGACTAGTGAGGCGGTGCATTCCAAACCTTGATCTTTCTTCCGAACTTTATTATGATTCAATTTGAAAATCCTTTTTTCAAGCTAACAAAATACTTTAACTCATTCAAACCTTTTTGTGCCCTCGTGCACATTTTCTCTTTAAAACCTTTTACCAAGATTAGACATGAGTCATTTATAGTCGAGATGTCATTCTCCTATCCCCATGGTTGTAAGGATGTCGACTTTTCCACTTGATTATTATAGGTGTTCTCAAACCCTCACTCATATTGATGCATTGTCCCTCTTTCGTATACCTTATGGGCAATTAGTTGAGATTTCTCTCCTAAAAATGATGACTTTTCTCTTCATTTAAAAACAACCAACACATAGTTTTTGTTCTTTTCTAGAAGAACTACGAGTGCCCTGATCCTCTATTACACGAAGGGGTACGTAGGCACAAAGGTTTGCAACCCTGGCGGGCTCAATAACAAAAAAACTTTCTTTTTGTTTCTTTAATGATTAATTCATTCCCTTTAGCAAGTTTAAGCTTTAGATACACACTCTCTGATTAGAACAAACAAAGTGGATCATGTGGAGTACCATAGATGTTTAGGGTGCTAATACTTTCCCTTTGCATAGCTGACCCATGTACCTTGATCTCTATTTCATCTTGGGTTGTATTTGCTCTTTTCCTATTTCCCTTTGGAAATAGTGAAGTGTGGTGGCAACTTTCACTAATATTGAGTTAAGTCAATTAATGACTTAGTCTCAAATTTTTACCGCTACATTTCTTTACGTGCGACAGTCATGACAATCTTTGGGACATGTGTCCTTTCAAACAACTTATAGTGAAAAGAAATAGGTGAATCCCTCCTACTTGTATCTTCTTAATCAGTCAAGATTCATGGATGTTGACTCGTGATGACTCCACCAAATTAAGCTTGGGGAAGCAATTGGCTTTTTCAGTGCATAAGAAGTTCCCTGCTTCATGATTTGTTCAAAGATATAGATTCTAAAGTCATAGTTAATTTTGGTTCCAACAATGTAGATGAACCTTCTCATATCAATAGCAATAAAGAAAGTATGATTGGCAGACACCCAATTATAAGCTCCAATTTTGTGAAGAATGGCATACTTCACACTTTGACAGCTTGCAAACAACTTCCCTTTTCTAGGCCACTCCTTTACCTGCTTACCAATTATTTCCCTATAAATGGTATTATCAGACACCTCAACCCCAGGATGTTCTTATTCACTCATTCCCGAAAACCTATTAATCACAACTAGAGAGAACTCCACACATTTTTCTCTTACATACACTTTCCTAAACTCCTTGGAAACAATTTTCATTAATCCATATTGATTAATGAGATCAACAACCTCCTTACAAAAATTTTCCTTTCATAACTTTTTTTTAAGTTTTTGGCAATATTTGCATGTGGAACCCGGTTCCCATAATGATAGGAACCGGTTCCTGGTTCATTTTCCAGAAACGTCACTTTTTTACAAAAGCCAGGAACCGGGTTCACTATAGTGCAGAACCGGTTCCCAGCATGCAGACCGGCCACACGCCCCTTTTTGTGCTTAAGTGCTTCTTAAATGTGTTTTATGTCATAGTCAACATTCATCTCTCATTCCAACTTCATATTCCTCCTCTCAAACCCTTCCACCTCCATTGACACACCTCATAAAAGCTCCAACATCTTTTTTTCTTCACCAACATTTTAATACCCACTACTCCAAATCACTATATAATCACTTCTCCTTCCATATTTCATACTCAAATATCCCAATATCTCACCTATTCCGAAAATCCCAAATCAAACCCCAACTTTCCGATTTATCACAAATCTCCATGGGTCCTAAGAGAGCTACCAGATCCAGCAAGGGAAAGGCTCAGGTTGAAGAAGAGACTTCTAACATTCATCCTCAGACCATCAATTCCAGAAGGCTCACCTTCAAATCTCATAATTGGAAGGTTCTTAAAGCTAAGTTTTGTAGGCTTCATACCTTTCCTGCTCATAGCTTTTTATTTCCTGCTCAGTTGGCCTCTGTTGGGGTTGCTAGATTTGTAGGTAACAATGGTGAAGTGTTTCCTGACCTTGTTAGAGAATTTTATCACAACTTTAAACTTATCCCTGATGAATTTGGTGATATTACTCTAACCTCTCATGTTCTGTCCAAGAGTATCTATTTAACTGTTGAGGAATTTGGTGAATTGTTGGGTGTTCCGCATGAAGGTTTGGTTCTTGTTAATGGTGTTATTCCACATGATTGGCTACCATACAATAAGGTAGAGGTTTTTATTAACATGTGTAGGCCAAACCAGCAAAATACTGCTCGTCAACAACTTCTCTCGTCATCAAATTTGTTTGGCTCAAATCTCTCTGTAAGTGACAGAATGCTCCATCTTATTATTGCATATATCCTCTTTCCAAAGAATTCTAACCACTCTCGTATCAATGAGTTTGAATTAATGGTCCTTAATGCATTGAGACGCCGTTGCTCGGTTAATTGGGCACTTTCTATTATGTATCATATGCAACTTAGGGAATCTCTAGATGGTGGTTTACCATATGCTCGAGCCATTTCTCACATTCTGGAAAATGAAAATGTTAACCTTCAACGGGACGTTACAAGAATTCAAGGAGATGAGGAGGCTATTACAGATGCAACCGCTCTTAAGAACACCGGAATCATTCTTGATGCAAGAGGTCATTTTCACTACAAAGAGGATTTTGAACCAACTATCCACTATGTTGCTCAACCTCCCGAAGGCGGCTACACCTTAGACATGTTGTTTAATCAGATGACCATCTTCCAAAGACATGTGGATGATCGCTTTGATGTGCTTCAACAAGAAAATGCTTCTGCACGGCGTCAACTACGAAATGTCCAAAGAACTCAAAAGCTTATTCTTGATCACTTTGATAGAAAAGAAGTTCTAGAGGAAGAGGAATCCGGAAGTGTTAGTGGAAGTGAAGAAGATGATGATGAGATGAATGATGATGAAGACTAAAAAATTTTACATTTAAATTCTATGTCATTTCTTTTTCGTGTTTTTTACTTTGTAATGTCTAAACAATGTTCTATCTTTTGTTTCATTGTTATTTGATGTAATCGTACAATTCGTTGTTCATGTTTTAGTATGTTTAAAATTGTACAATTCGTTGTTCGTGTGTTAGTATGTTTAAAATCGTACAATTCTTTTATATGTTTTTATCGTCTTATTCTTTTATATGTATTTGTTTCACTATTTTCCCCATCCTTTTTGATGTTAACAAAGGGGGAGAAGAATATGCATATGTGTTGTTTTCAAAGAAATTGCAGGCCCAAACATCTTATACTCACTCCAAAATTCAAGGAATCATGGACTTAGGGGGAGCATACATTTTAGGGGGAGCCTTGCATTTGCTCAACAATATTTTCTACTCAAAACAACATAAACAATTCAAGAATCGTTTTCAAGACTTGGTTGTCATCATCAAAAAGGGGGAGAATGTAATTGCAAGCTTCTCAAGTCATATTTAAAGCATTTGTTTTGATGAAGACAACATGGATATCAACATTCAAAGGATGTGCAAAAAGCTTATCAACATCATATAAAAGTCTTGAAGATTATAGAAGAATTATTGAAGAATCATCAAATGTCAAAATGGTATAAATAATTCTTAATCTTGAATATACATGTTCACAAAAATATGCATTCATCAACATATACATATCCCATAACTTTAACATCAAGAAAAACTTTGTTTGAAATATTTTTCAAAATGTATTTTTGAAAATAACCCTTTAGGAACCGGTTCCTCCCTAACAGGGAACCGGGTTCCAGACTTTCTCAAAAAACTTGTCCCTGGTTTTTGTACCAGGAACCGAGTTGTGCCAATAGGGGAACCGGTTCCTGTGTAATATTTTTTGAAATCTGACTTATAACGTTCACTAAGAACCGGGTTCTGTCAGTGTCGGAACCGGTTCCTAGCGAACCAGTGCAGCTTTTCTTTTGGTTTTTGAACATTTTTCAAGTGGTATCTTTTCATGAATGCATTGCAACTTTTCATATAAATTGGCATGAATGAAGAGGTTCTTGTGACTTTATAAAATGCTGCAGTTTTTCTTATTTCAAAATATATACAGGAATGCTTCAATTTTAAAATTAACAAATATACTTCTTCAATAAACAAATTTTCATCATTCACATTTGAATTCATACTTTCATGTGTTCATAATTTTGTGAAACTTGCCATATACACTTTCATTATCATTACAAGTTTCATACATACATTGTGAACATTTATATACATTGTTTGAGAATTGTTTATATCTTGAAGAAGAAGATCAATTGAAGATTGATAAAGCTCTCCACATATTTCAAATCAATCATTGTATTACTTAAAGAATTTATTCCCTTACTATCCAGGATTGTTGGAAGTAAGTGTTGTGATTTGAAGAGGATTGTTCTTCATTCACATTAGTGTTTGTTTGGTCTTAAAGGTGTTAAGAACCTTTGATCACCCTATAGGTTAGATAGTAAGCATAGGCTGTACAATCATTCTAACTATAGTGAAATCTCTTTCGTGTTGGAAAGGGGACTGGAGTACTCTCGGATTGTGAGGGGAACCAGGATATATCACCGTGTTCTTTACTTTTCCGCATTTATCGCTTTCATCACCATAATCAAGGAAAAGATAAGATATAATCAAAACCTTCAAACACTTAACCAAAAAGTACTTCAAGTATTCTCATTAAACCGAATAAATTTTATAAGACCTAATTCACCCCCCCCCCCCTCTTAGGCACTCTGAGACTTACAATTGGCATCAGAGCAAGTTATAGGTAACTTGTTCCTAAAGATCTAGAATGGCTTCCTCAAATCCAAATCAAAAATCGGTTTTCAAAGATGGTGGTAGTAACAACAAGCCTCCACTGTTTTGTGGTGAATACTTCGACTTTTGGAAAATTCGCATGAAGGCTCATCTTGAAGCGCAAGGAGAAGAAATATGGAATGCTGTTGAGAATGGTCCATTTACTCCGGTGTGTGTTGTCAATGGTGTTGGGTCATCAAAGCCTAAAGCATCATGGGATGACGATGACAAGAAAAAAGTTCTCTTTGACAAAAAGGCAATCAATATTCTCCAAAGTGCTCTTAGTATGGATGAATTTTTCTGAGTATCGGCATGTACAACGGCAAAGGAAATTTGGGACACTCTTGTAGAAACTCATGAAGGAACCGCCGAAGTAAAAAGGTCTAGATTGAACACTTTGAGTCAAGAATATGAATTATTCAGAATGCTGCCCAGAGAATCCATCCTTGACTTGCAAAAGAGATTCGTTCACTTGACAAACCATTTGAAGGCACTTGGTAAGACTTTATCAAACGATGAATTAAATCTTAAAGTGCTTAGATCTTTAACAAGGGAATGGCAACCAAAAGTGACAGCAATATCCGAAAAGAAAAGCCTAGCAACTATGACTTCCGCAACACTTTTCAGAAAGCTTCAAGAATATGAGACGGAACTTGGAAGACTTGAAAAACATGAGAATAATGATAAGAAATCCAAAGGTATTGCTTTGAAAGTTGATTCAAAGAAAGTCAAGATAAAGATGCATCGGAGGAAGATGAAAATCTCTTGCTTCTTGTAAAAAGGTTAGGAAAATATTTTGGTCATAAAAATAATCTTTATAATGCTAACTTTGTCAAAAGAAAGAAATTCTATAAGCATAAAGACAAAGAAGCCTCCACATCAACACAAGATGTCACATGCTATGAATATGGAAAGCAAGGTCACATAAATCCGGATTGTCCAAAACTCTCCAAGAAAAATGGATTCAAAGGCAAAAAGGAGTTCAAGAACAAAAAGGCTTATGCTGCATGGGAAGATAATGAGATAAGTTCTTCATCCGATTCGGAAAGCGACGAATATGCAAATCTAGCATTGATGGCTTCATATCACTCCGACGATGAAGAAGAGGTTAGTAATGAATTTAATCTTTTTGATGATGATGTTCAAGGTGCTATTGATGAACTCTTGGGAGAATGCAAAAGTTTATACAAAAAGGTGTCAAATCAAGAAAAAGAACTTTTTGAAGGGGTGAAAAACACAAGAAGGGGGGGGTTGAATTGTAAAACTGGAAACTTAAAGCAAATGACAAGGTATTTTTATCCTGGTTCGTTTGATCTCAAACTACTCCAGTCCACCCGTTCAAGGTGATTTCGCCTCTCTCCAACGAGGTCTTAATTCACTATATTCAACTGAATACAAATCTGCTTTAGCAACTGCTAAAACCTTCTTGATTCAAACCACAATCCGGTTTGTCAAGGCAACACTTTCTTACAAAGGAATAATCAAATGTGTGTGAATGTTTCTACAAAAACTATATCACAACTGTGATGTTTACACAAATGAAGCTTAGAATACTAAGTTGCTAAACGCTAATAGAGTATCAGAGTTTGGTGGTTTAGCAAAACTTGTAGTGTGAAGATTATTGATCAGCTTTGTACGTGTAGAGAGTTTGGAAGCATTAGCCGTGATAATCTTCAAAGCTTGGTTTATATAGCACTTTGAGAAGATGAACGTTGAAGCAAATATTCTTGATTAAATGCTATTTACAAGCTTTCCTTTCTGAGCAGATCTTGTCTAGAATGATGCCGTTGGTATTGATTAGCTTTCAATGCACAGTACCGTTGCTTCTTCAATGCACGATCTGGCTTGGCTCATTCTGATTCTGCTTTGCTGCTGATGAACTGATTTGATTCTGTATCAGAGTATTTTACGCGCAGTTCTGTTCATCAAGCTTCAGCATGTGCAAGCGTTGATCTTCTGATCTTGACGTTCTGATTCAGCAACTTCTGATGCTGGTGTGCAAACTCATATTCTGATGCTGAGAACGTGATCTTGCTTATTTTAATCAGCATATCTGCAAGTCAGAGCATAGTAATTTTAAGTAGCATATAATTCAATCATGAAATATTTAACTACTATATCTTTTCACTTTGTTATCATCAAAACTTAATTATAGGGTACTAGATTCAAACATTGTTCTAACAATCTCCCCCTTTTTGATGATGACAAAAACTAGATATTTTAAATGAAAAATAACGTGAAAAGGTTATCAGATCTATGTATCAGAATAAGAAGTACGGAAAAGTTAGAGTTTAAGAAATACTCCCCCTGAGTTTGTTACTTCCCTTTGATATGCGTGTTCTTCAGAGTCAGATCTTTTTCTGTCCTTGAGCATCAGATTGTAAGTCTTTGACTTATCAGAGAGCAGAGCTTCAGAGCTTTTCCTGTCAGAGCTTTGCTTCAGATCAGAGTGTTAGGTTGATCAGAGCTTCATATATCAGAACTTCATATTTGATCAGAGCAACATGGTCTTCTAGTCTTCATTGTGTTCAAGAGCTTCCTTGTGCCTGTAGACTTAAAGACAAAACAGAAAAACATTTCAAGTAATAGAGAGTTAGAATGTTTGAGAGTTTCTGTCTAGTTATCCGTTATTGATTTTAAATATCATTCTTGTTCTCCCCCTTTTTGTCAGCAATCAAAAAGTGCTGGTGATGTGCTAAAATGATTTAGATCAGAAAAACTAATAATATTAAAGATAGTTCAGAATCAGAGTAAAATAGCATTACAAACCATAGTTAAAACATAATCAAAAGTACATCAGAAAGTAAGGAAAATATAGAGAATGTCATGCATGAAAAATTTCAAGGTTAAAATGCCTTTCTGAATATAGTCCCTAATGAAATGATGTTTTATTTCTATATGCTTAGCTCTAGAATGTAAGATAGGATTCTTACTTAAGCAAATAGCAGAAGTATTATCACAAAGAATAGGAATGTTACTCTCAAAAATCTGGAAGTCTTCAAGCTGACTTTTCATCCAGAGCATCTGTGTGCTGCAACCAGCTGCTGCTATGTACTCAGCTTCTGCTGTTGACAGAGCAATAGTTGATTGCCTTTTGCTGGACCACGAGATCAGATTTTCTCCCAGAAACTGGCAGCTTCCAGAAGTACTTTTTCGTTCCACTCTGTCTCCAGCAAAATCAGCGTCGCAGTAGCCTACTAAACTGTAATCACTAGATTTTCTATAAAACAAACCCAGATTAGTAGTACCTTTCAGATACTTGAAAATTCGCTTAACAGCTGTTAAGTGAGATTCTCTAGGATCTGATTGGAATCTAGCACAAATACATACGCTGAATAGAATATCAGGTCTTGAAGCAGTCAGATAAAGGAGAGAACCAATCATACCTCTGTAGACTTTCTGTTCTACGCTTTTGCTTACCTCTTCTCTTTCCAGAATGCACGTGGGATGCATTGGAATCTTTGATGGCTTACATTCTGAGAGGTCAAATTTCTTCAGAAGATCTCTGATGTATTTGCTCTGATGAATGTAAGTTCCCTCTGGAGTTTGATTGATCTGAATTCCTAGAAAGAACTTCAGTTCCCCCATGAGGCTCATCTCAAATTCTGCCTGCATACACTTAGCAAATTTTCTTCCAAGAGAAGGATTAGTAGATCCAAAGATTATATCATCAACATAAATCTGACAAACTAAAATGTCACTCTTAACTGTTTTACAGAATAGAGTGGTGTCCACTTTCCCTCTGGTGAACTCATTTTCAAGCAGAAAGTTACTTAGCCTTTCATACCAAGCTCTGGGAGCTTGTTTCAGACCATACAGTGACTTTTTCAGTTTGAAAACATGTTCTGGATGTTTGGTATTTTCAAAACCTGGGGGTTGGTGAACATACACTTCTTCTTCTATATAACCATTTAAGAATGCACTTTTGACATCCATCTGATACAGAGTGATGCCTCTATTAACAGCAAATGAGATTAAAAGTCTGATAGATTCTAACCTGGCGACTGGGGCAAAGGTTTCTGTATAGTCTATCCCCTCTTGCTGACTATAACCTTGTGCAACCAGTCGTGCCTTGTTTCTGACGACTTCACCTTGTTCATTGAGCTTGTTTCTGAACACCCATCTTGTTCCAATGACGTTGAATCCTTTTGGTCTTGGAACGAGATCCCATACGTCGTTTCTGGTGAATTGATTCAGCTCTTCTTGCATTGCCAGAATCCAGTCATTGTCCAGAAGTGCTTCATCAATAGAAGAAGGTTCAATCAGAGACACAAGTCCCATCAGAGTTTCTTCAGAGTTTCTGAGGCTTGCTCTTGTTCTGATTGGATCTTCCTTTCTTCCTAGAATAGATTCTTCTGGGTGATCCAAACTGCTTCTGGGAACTCTCTTCTGAGGTTGATCAGCAGCAGTTGTAGGATTTCTAGCATTGCTTCTTTCAGACGTTGAAGGAATGTCTGTGTTGAGAGCTTCTGATGACTTGTCTTCAGAACCTGCAAATTCAATTTCTATACCTGCAAGATTTTCATTCTGCTTTGACTTTTCAGAGTCAAGCTTGTCATCAAAACGAACACTGATTGATTCTTCCACAATCTGTGTTTCTGTATTGTATACTCTGTACCCTCTTGAGCGTTCAGAGTATCCTAACATAATACACTTCTGTGCCTTAGAATCAAACTTGTTCAAATAATTCTTAGTATTTAACATATAGCAAGTACATCCAAATGGATGAAAATACGAAATGTTGGGCTTTCTGTTCTTCCACAATTCATATGGAGTCTTTTCCAGAATAGGTCTTATTGAGATTCTATTCTGAATGTAGCACGCTGTGTTTATTGCCTCTGCCCAGAAAGTCTTAGCAACGTTTGTCTCGTTGATCATGGTTCTGGCCATTTCTTGCAATGTTCTGTTCTTTCGTTCTACAACTCCATTTTGTTGGGGAGTTCTAGGACAAGAGAAATCATGCAGAATGCCTTTGTCATTAAAGAATGACTCAAAATCTTTATTTTCAAATTCTCCACCATGATCACTTCTGACTTTAACGATTCTAAGATCTTTTTCATTCTGAACTTGGTTACAGAAGGTAACAAACACAGAGTGTGACTCGTCCTTGTGTCTTAAGAACTTTACCCATGTCCATCTGCTATAGTCATCTACGATTACTAACCCATACTTCTTGCCACTGACAGAAGCAGTCTTAACTGGTCCAAATAAGTCAATGTGCAGAAGTTCTAATGGCTTAGAGGTAGAAACAACATTTTTGGATTTAAAAGATGGTTTTGCAAATTTGCCTTTCTGACATGCTTCACACAGAGCATCTGAATTGAACTTCAAATTTGGAAGTCCTCTGACCAGATTGAGTTTGTTAATCTGAGATATTCTTCTCATACTAACATGCCCCAATCTTCTGTGCCAGATCCACTGCTCGTTGTTAACAGACAGAAGACATTTTACGTTCTGACTCTTAAGTTCAGAAAGTTTGATTTTGTAAATGTTGTTTTTCCTCTTACCATTAAATAGGATAGTCCCATCTTTCTGACTAACAGCTTTACATGATTTTTGATTAAAGATTATATCATAACCGTTATCACTTAATTGACTTATGGATAACAAGTTATGCATCAATCCATCAACAAGCAGAACATTATTAATAGAGGGAAGATTTTCGTTACCTACAGTTCCAGAGCCAATTATCTTTCCCCTCTGATTGCCTCCAAAGCCAACGTGGCCTCCAGGCTTAAGTTCCAGGCTTTGGAACATATGCCTTCTTCCCGTCATGTGACGTGAGCAGCCAGAGTCCAGGTACCATGACTGGTGTTTCTGACTTGCTGCTAAAGATATCTGCAACATGTATTATTTTATCCTTAGGTACCCAGATCTTCTTGGGTCCTGTTTTGTTAGTTTTACCAAAACTCTGATTGAATTTTGGTTTCACAAAGTGATTACTACTAGTATATTTGATGTCATGTGTGTGACCATACACGAAGTGTGAATTTATAGGAGTGTGTTTAATAACTAAATCCATGACATTTTTAGGTGTAGGAACCTTACCTAGGTATCCTATTCCTTTCCTGCCGTTTCTGCTAACTCCATAGATCATTGAAGCCATTTTGCTTCTATCTATGCTTTTAGCAAGGAACTTCTGGAAACTATGATCATACTCCTTGATGATCTCATCAGCGTTGCTGGGAGTTTCAGCAATTGGTTCCTTCTGAGAGTTTTGTAAAGAGTTTTCTAATTTTAAAATTTTATCTCTCAGCTCAGAGTTTTCCAATCTGAGACTCTCAGACTTATTAGAGTCAGATTCAAGAGTCCTTTTCAGGTCTCTGAATTTAGCTCTAATCTGCTGATAACGTTCCAGAATTTCATTTAGGCTTTCAGCAAGTTCAGCCTTTGTAAAATTAACAGCGAAGTTAGGGAATACCTCTTCTGTGTCTGATTCTGAGTCTGAGTCAGAAGCTTCACTGTCATCTTGAATGTTAGCCATAAGCGCTAGGTTCGCCCTTTCATCATCTGATTCTGAGTCAGCTTCAGACGAGTCAGAGTCATCCCATGTGGCCATGAGACTTTTCTTCTTCTCTCTTCCAAACTTCCTTTTTGGCTTTTCCCTCTGAAGCTTTGGACAGTCACTCTTGTAGTGACCTTGCTCATTGCACTCGTAGCAGATGATGTCTTTTGTATTTGGCTTCTTGCTACCTGAGGAGCCTTCAGATCTTCTGTATCCAGAGGAAGAATCTGTCCTTCTGTGTCTGGAAGAGGACTCGTTATGATCAGATCTTCTGGGATTCCTGAACTTCTTTTGTCTTTGCTTCCACAGTTGATTTACTCTTCTGGAGAGGAGAGAAAGCTCGTCTTCTTCTGATGAGGATCCATCAGATGTTTCTTCAACTGCCTGCAAAACTTTAGATTCAGATTTTCTGTTAGATTTCAAAGCTATAGGCTTACCTTGCTTCTGAGGCTCGTCAGCTTCCAGCTCTATCTCATGACTTCTGAGGGAGCTTATAAGTTCCTCCAGAGTGATTTTGTTGAGATCTTTCGCCAGCTTCAGAGCAGTAACCATAGGCCTCCACTGCTTGGGTAAACTTCTGATTATCTTCTTGACATGGTCAGCAGTAGAGTACCCCTTGTCCAGAACTTTGAGACCAGCTACCAGAATCTGGAATCTAGAGAACATAGTTTCAATGGATTCAGATTCTTCCATTTTAAACGCCTCATACTTCTGAATGAGCGCCAGAGCCTTTGTTTCCTTGACTTGAACGTTGCCCTCATGCGTCATTCTGAGAGAATCAAAGATGTTCTTAGCTGTGTCTCTGTTGGAGATCTTCTCATACTCAGTATAGGAGATAGCACTGAGAAGGATGGTTCTGGCCTTATGGTGATTCTTGAAATCACGCTTTTGTTGATCAGTCATTGATTTTCTATCAATCTTCTGACCAGTTGCATTAACAGGGTGCGTGTATCCATCTGTCACCATATCCCACAGATCAGCATCATGTGCTAGAAAGAAGCTTTCAATTCTGTCTTTCCAGTAGTCAAAGTTTTCTCCATCAAAGACTGGAGGTTTGCCGCTGAATCTGTCTCTATCCTCATTGTTGTCATTGCTGAAATGAGAGTTGTTTCCTGCCATAGTGTTTTTCTGATGCTGGATCTTTTACTGACACGGTTAAGTGTTTTAGCTCAGAACCAGGCGCTCTGATGCCAATTGAAGGGGTGAAAAACACAAGAAGGGGGGGGTTGAATTGTAAAACTGAAAACTTAAAGCAAATGACAAGGTATTTTTATCCTGGTTCGTTTGATCTCAAACTACTCCAGTCCACCCGTTCAAGGTGATTTCGCCTCTCTCCAACGAGGTCTTAATTCACTATATTCAACTGAATACAAATCTGCTTTAGCAACTGCTAAAACCTTCTTGATTCAAACCACAATCCGGTTTGTCAAGGCAACACTTTCTTACAAAGGAATAATCAAATGTGTGTGAATGTTTCTACAAAAACTATATCACAACTGTGATGTTTACACAAATGAAGCTTAGAATACTAAGTTGCTAAACGCTAATAGAGTATCAGAGTTTGGTGGTTTAGCAAAACTTGTAGTGTGAAGATTATTGATCAGCTTTGTACGTGTAGAGAGTTTGGAAGCATTAGCCGTGATAATCTTCAAAGCTTGGTTTATATAGCACTTTGAGAAGATGAACGTTGAAGCAAATATTCTTGATTAAATGCTATTTACAAGCTTTCCTTTCTGAGCAGATCTTGTCTAGAATGATGCCGTTGGTATTGATTAGCTTTCAATGCACAGTACCGTTGCTTCTTCAATGCACGATCTGGCTTGGCTCATTCTGATTCTGCTTTGCTGCTGATGAACTGATTTGATTCTGTATCAGAGTATTTTACGCGCAGTTCTGTTCATCAAGCTTCAGCATGTGCAAGCGTTGATCTTCTGATCTTGACGTTCTGATTCAGCAACTTCTGATGCTGGTGTGCAAACTCATATTCTGATGCTGAGAACGTGATCTTGCTTATTTTAATCAGCATATCTGCAAGTCAGAGCATAGTAATTTTAAGTAGCATATAATTCAATCATGAAATATTTAACTACTATATCTTTTCACTTTGTTATCATCAAAACTTAATTATAGGGTACTAGATTCAAACATTGTTCTAACACTTTTAATTTGTCTAGAAAAAATTGACACCATGACTAAAGATTTTGATCTTCAAAAACAAAATTTTATTAAAGAAAAGGAAAACTTTGCATGCTCCAAGTGTGAATCAAATGTCTTTCAAATTGTTCAATTGAAAAGAGTCATTGAACGATATGAAAAAGGACAAATAGGATTGGAAGGATTACTAAGCCAACAACGTTATCCAAATGATAAAAGAGGTCTTGGTTATGTGAATACTAAGAAACCAAGTAACAATCCCACTGTTTTTGTAAAGGCGAGTAATAGTTCCAATCCCAAGAAAGTAGAAAAGAAGCAAGTTGTTCATAATCATCAAAAGAAAAAGGCTAATGTATCTAAAAAGAAAACATTTCCTAAAAAGAAATCTTATCCTTCTAGATATAGAAGTAACTTTGAACCTACTTGTTTTTATTGTGGTATTAAAGGCCATACACCTAATGCTTGCTATGTTAGAAACTTTAGTATAGCAAGTGGGCATTATGTGTGGGTGAAAAAGGGAACTAACTATGAAGGACCCAAGGCAACTTGGGTATCTAACAAAGAATAATTTGTTTTTGTAGGTATGCTTGAAATCCACATCAAATGTTTGGTATCTTGATAGTGGATGTTCAAAGCATATGACAGGAGATGTACACCAATTTTCATATCTAGTACATAAAGCCAAAGGGTATGTCACCTATGGAGACAACACCAAAGGAAAGATTCTTGGCGTTGGAATAGTCGGCACACCTCCATCCATTCAAATTGAGGATGTTCTCTATGTTGAAGGATTAAAGGACAATCTTCTTAGCATAAGTCAACTTTGCGATAGAGGGCTCAAGATCAAATTCAACAAAGATGAATGCCTTATTATGGATGAGGCAACCAATGAGGTAAAACTCAAAGGTATAAGAACTAACAATATTTTTATGATTACTCTAGATGATTTGTCTATGAAGGTACAATGTCTTATGGTAAACAACAATGACGCTTGGTTATGGCACAAGAGGATTGCTCACATTCACATGGAGCACTTGAACAAATTGATTAAGCATGACTTAGTTATTGGTCTACCAAAGATGAAGTTCATCAAAGACAAATTATGCAAATCACCCCGCTTGGAAACAATTTTCATTAATCCATATTGATTAATGAGATCAACAACCTCCTTACATTCTAAGACATCTTTTCTGAATTCTCTTTCCAGAGCAATACGTCTTTGGTACACATACTTCCACTTCTCAACATTCTCAAGAGCATGAAAAGATACATTGTCTAGAGGAACATATTGAATATTAGAAATACTTTTCTTCATTTTAGATTTTCCCTTGCTCTTCTGAATGATGTTATGAACATTAGTACTGAAATCAAACTCTAAATCATTTGAAGGAGCATCCTTCCTCTTCAGGGTTTTATTCATTGAGCTCAGAGCTAGAACTTTGCTCCAACTCTTAGTTGGTCCCACACTAGTGCTTCTCTTGGGAATTTTTGATGGAGTACTCTCAATCATACTAGTAACCTTTTATTTCATATTTCTCAATCTCTTGGCAATAACAGGAGATCACCTTTTGCTAATAGGTTCATCATCAGAATCACACTCATCAATGTTGATAATCTCATTGTTTTTGTCTTTATCAACATTTTCTTCTACACTTGTTTCTGCAGCAACCTCGTGCGCATATTCAGGATGAACAAGTTTGGCCATTGATGTTGAAATATCAGGTGCATCATCTGAGGTAGCTTCACCACTCAGTATGTTTGAGAGTAACCTACAGATTCTTTTGTCAACAGTAATATCTTCATGGGTAGATTGTCTTACAATTCTCTCAATGTTAACATTTTTTAGACTAATCTTCTGAGATATCTCAATGATGTTTGGGTTTACAGAATCCCTAGACTTATCAGTGACATTAGGTTTCAGTAGAACCAACATGCATATCTGCATATGTGACCATCTCATATATTTTTTCGATTAATACAAAAGGATTCGAAAAGTACTTACACGAGAGGAGTGAGTCCTTCTTCTAGCAAGAGCCTTCGTTCTATTTTTTATTTGGACTAATGCCTGGAATTATTGTGAGAAGAACATCATTTGTTATAGAATTTGACAAATTATCTACATCTCTTGATGAATATGGAGCAGAGGTGATTATATCCCTTTTGTTTGACATATTCTTTTCTTGATTATTGATAAGAGAGATATTGAGAATAATATTTTGGACAATCTCTTAGAGATATAAGAAGGTGAAATGATGTTTTAACTGAGGATTAAGTAAGTAAGGCTTATGAATAGTACAATGGGGTGACAGGATTTAAATAACGTGTAAATTTGGAAATATTGAAGCTTTGAAATGATGTTTCTGATTTTTCATGAGCCGCTAAATGGTGGTAGAAAAACTATTTGTTGCATGCCTCCACTTTACTAATTTCCATAATTTCTTAGCAATAAAAATTCCAATTTCACCCCTTATCTTCTCAAGATAATTTTCATCCATGACCTTAGTAAAACTTTTTGCAAGTTGCTTCCTTGTGACAACATCCTTAATTGCAACACTTTTGTCCCTAATCAGATCATTTATGGAATGATAGAGACTACCACTCTTCTTTATCCTGTCATTTTGAGTGGGATTTTTTTATTATATTAGTGTCACTCAAATGATCACAATCCAATGTCGTAACATCCTATTTGACATTGCATTCTCTCACCATTTTTTGCTCAACTTGAAACTCATCACAATTTTTTTACTGGATATTAAGCAAGTGTTAGGGATTTTTTGATATGTCCACATATGACAATTGCCATTAGTTCTAACTTCTCTCATATGTCTTCAACATGCATTGTAAAAGTACTCATCTTCTCTGAGAGAAAAGTGAGAAATGAAACAAATGTTCTCCTTTTTATAACTTCACTTACCTTTAGCCTTATTCACTTGATAACCATTATGATGATTATAAAGTTTAGGATAACCATAGAACTTGTAGCAGAAGGGTCTTATGTGACCATATTTCCTATGATGGTGACATCTTCTGGGTTGGTATTTAGATCTGATGTAAGATTCCTGATGTCTCACAGGATGTTGGAACTTCTTTTCTCACATCATGATGTCATCCTTTATCAGGATAAACAATTTTTGACCCATAAGCTTTATCTTGTTTATTAAATCCAATTCCTATTGAATTTCCAGCACCTCTGCCAACTTGAAGTATTTCATCTAATATGTATGTCCCATTGTTTAACATTCTAATAGATTTGGTCATGTTTTCAAGCTTGGATGTCAGAAGAGATACTTCACTATGAAGATCATACACTTTGGTAAGAAGTTCCTTCTTCTCAGCCTGAAGTTGAGCTATGGTTAGCTTCTTCTTTTCTTCATTCTCGTACATTTATTTACTTCACATACATAGCTCTTTGTAAGAAGCAGTCACTTCTTCATAAGAAACCCTCTCATTACATCTTCATGAAAAGGCCTTCTCATGTTTGATGTTTTATTATCTTTTCCCTTTTCAGAATCCTCTTCATACCAGGAAACAAACATCCCCTTGAGGTATGTTGGATACTTTGCTCTAATTTCCCCAAATTCTCCACATTCATGAAATTGAACACCTTTTCTTTGATTAATTTTTTCTTCAGTTTTGGTTTTTCTCTAAACCCCATAGTTCTTGTTGATGTCCTATGAGATGTTATTGACATTAGGCCTTACCCTTCTATCCATCTTCTTAAGTACTTGATTAAATTGTCTTATAAGTAAAATGATGGCATTTGACATTCCTTTCTCAGTATCCAAATCCCACTGACTTTCTTCATTTTCAGTATTGGATACAAAGGTCACGCTCTTGTTTTCCTTCTTAGACTTGTCACTAATAGCCAACTCAAAAGTTTGAAGTGACCCAAAAAGCTCATCAACTCTCATGATACTGATGTCTTGAACTTCTTCAATAGTTGTTACTTTCATGTCAAATATCTTAGGAAGACACTTGAGGATCTTTCTAACAAGCTTTTCTTTTGACATCTTCTCTCCCAAGGCACTAGATGCATTTTCTATTTCAAGAAAATTCATGTGGAAGTTCTGAATGTTTTCATCATCATTCATCTTTAGGTTCTCAAATCTGGTAGTGAGAAGTTGAAGTCTTGACATCTTCACTTTGGATGTTCCTTCATGAGTTGTCTTGAGGATTTCTCAAGCATCTTTAGCTATAATACAAGAATTTATTAACCTGAAAACATTCTTGTCTACTCCATTGAATAGACAATTCAAGGCTTTGGAATTTCCTAGAGCTAATTCATCTTCCTCCTTAGGCCAACCTTCTTCTGTCTTTAAAGACTCATTCCCATCTTTGTCCTTCACAACAAGAAGATTTCATCCTTTCAAAACAACTTTCCAAGATTTATTGTCCATGGATTTTAGAAAAACTATCATTCTAACCTTCTAATAGTCATAATTTGCGCCATCTAATAGAGGTGGTTTATTATTATACCCTCCTTCCTTATCCATAGTACCAAAAATTATTCTCCCTGAAGCTCACCCAAAAATAGAACAGGGTGCCTACTCTGATACCAATTGAAATTCTGGCACTTTAACACAGATGTCAAGACTGATGTCTCAACACCAAAACACAATGTCAAGACAGATGTTAAGACATCATCTACTAACATAACAATTTTACCAAATAGTAAATTATACAGAATTAAAGTACATAAAGTAAAATAACACCATCAATTGTTAACTCAGTATAGTGCAACATCACCTACACTGGGGGCAACCAAGCCAGGAAGGAAATTCACTATGATAATACCAGTTAAATACTAAACAATCCTATTTAATAACTTATCACCTAATCACTACCTTGTGCTACTTCTACCTAGAAACCTTTAAGATATGAGATCCCCCTCTCACTTCCCACAGTCACCACAATGATACAAACAAAAACAGAAAAACACACTTCCAATTACAATACTTAGTTTTGCTTAAAAGCTTTTAACTAAGAACAATAAATTGACACACAATCAAATCTTTTCTTAAAAGCTCATAAGTGATGGGCAAGTAACAATGAACAATCAATCTACCCCAATGTATCAAAAGATACATGGGTGACACACAAAAACAAACAAAGCACCTAAAGTACTTTCAAAACCCTAAACCCTTATTTTACGCACCCAAGGTTTTTTATGTGAATGATTGCCAATTTCAGGTTTAGCAAGTATTTATATAGAGACTCTTGCAGTATGGACTTGTACTCTTCAATTAAATCCAATCTTCTAATTTTAAATCAGCTGCAAGATCTTCAATAAAAATAGGAACAAATCTTTGAAGTTTTCTAAATAGTCCCAAAGATCCTTTTTATAAAACAAAATCAAATATGCAATGTTCCTAATAAAATCTTCTTGACCTGCGAAAATAAGTGAGATATATCCAAGAGGATCTCACAAAATCAAATCAAATATGTCAAGAAAAATAACACCAACACCTGATGTACAATTGGCCAAGATGTCAAGACATTTGGCTTAACATCTGTCTAATATTCATGACAGCAGAACCTGTCATGACAATTGGTCAAGATGTTGTGACATGTTGCTCAAAATCAACTACGAACCATATTTTAGAAAATTTATGTCAATCATAAAATCACAGATCTAACAAAACTTCTCAACAATACTGGTAGATTATCCCTTCCTACATTAATTTTCACCATCATCCCATCTTACTACATGCAAACCACTTGGCCACCTCAAAACATTTGCGACAAAGTTAATCGTATGACTCAAAAACTTATTTGAAAGGTACTTGCACCTCAGATATTTGTTTGATCAATTGGGAAAAAAATTACACGTCCAAAGAACTTGGGCGGCCAAGGGGTTCAGTCAACTATATATACCAATGCGTCCCTTCTCGCCAAGCTAGTTAATGACATGCTTCAAAATATTGATAAACTTTGAGTACATTTTCTATCTCATAAGTATTTATTGGTGTTTATTGCCCCTGAATGCTCTTCTTGACTATGTCCACATCCATACACTACAACATTTTTGAGTTTATGCCACACTACACTTGGCAACAGGTAAAAAACTAGGACTTAAAATAAGAATAAACCGCACATTTATAAATATTGTTTAAAACTTACGTATATAGTACATTATAAACAAGACTTTTAAAAATGTAGATATTTATAACCACGATACAAATTTGAACTCTATTTTATTTTAGTGACAACATATTTTAACCGTGGCCTAAAATATTTTTTGTGTTGACTTAAATCATAATAAAATAATTGGCGGGGAAAGATAAAAATTGAACAAGTAAATTTTAAAGGTTTTCTTTGTATTATAATTAAAAAAATATTTTTATTGTTGTATTTTAATTCTAAAAAAATAGAATGACTCTTAATTAGGCCTTGATTATTGTGTGAAGTCATATTTTTTTCTTTATTTTTTATAGTAAAATTCATCTCCAATCCTTATTTTTGATATTTATTATTATTTTAGTATTTAATTTTTTTAAATTTTTATTTTATTTTCTTGTGTTATTTTACAAAATATTTTATTTACTTTAAAAAGACCTTTATTAAGATTTATATTTTATTTATATTTTAAAAAATTTTAATAACTAATTTTTTTATATAGATGAATAAGAAGAGAATTTCATTACATTATCTTCATTGATTGTTTTTCTTTCTTTCTGTATTCACATTTTTATTATACATAAATTGTTGCAAATTAATTAAAAAACAAAATCTTTTATTTTTTTTACTTGATTTTTTATTTAATAGAAAAATATAAATACGAGTGATTCTATTTAGACACCTACCAATTTAACATTGTCCATGTGGTTGGAAGAATTTAAAATCAGCCATTGCCGAAATTCATATGTAATAATAAATCGAGATTAACAAAATGTCATACCAATATTCATTCAAGTTTTTGAAAACAAAATTTATTATTTTATTATTTAAAATTATCAAGTTTACAACTTAAGTCTTTTAAATATATAGATAGATTACCAATACATCACACCTCAATTATTTTATATTTTTATATTTTTAAAATTTTAAGTTTTGTTTGTGAAATAGGTTAAAAACAATTTTTATAAAAAAAAAAAAGTAAAGTGGAGCTTAGCTCCATTGAATTGAATAAGATAACAACCCAAATTAACCAAAAATATAAATAAAAAAATAAATGGGCTGAGAGCTGATGGTGCTGTTTAGATCGGCCCATTAAATCAATGTTGTTCTTTGAGATCTTATTCTGGCACTTTATTTTTAACTGACACCCTCCACTGCAAACAATTTTATCAAAATATCTTTGAAAAAAGTATTTAAATTTTTGAATTTTTTTTTTGAGGTTTTCCGAATTTTTGAAAATATATATTGAAAATTTATAAAATTCTTAGTGTAGATTTTTATTTGAGTTTTTACCGAATTTATATGTGATCTATCAGATTTTTGGAATATTCATGCATATTTATTTGGTTTTATTTTTTTTGTTGTATTTGTGTTCTTTTTATAATCAGACAAATATAATTGGAGAATTGTGTAAAAGTGGACTTCAAATTAATGGATTAACATTTTTGGAGATTTTGACATGCCAACCAAAACTTAGACACGACATCTCTCATATTAGGTATTTTTACTATATTATCCTATTAAATATTAGAAATATTAAAATTTACAGCTCTGTATCAGAAATTTCACTAAAATATCAGAAATTTAGGTTAATTTAGAAAATTTTACCGTGGCTTTTGTCTAATATCTGAAATTTAAAATTTTCAATATCGAAAATTTTAAAATTACGAGTAGTGCCAACAATGTAGATACCGGAAATCTTGGTTATGTGCATGGTCTTTTTGTAGTCTGACTCTCTTGCGAAGCCGCATCATATTCTCACTGGCTAGGATCACGATGCACATCACTCTCCTCACCCTTTTTACTCTTCTTGTTTCCCCTCTTTGGCTTGTTCTTCACTAGAGGTGGACACATTGAAGTTGTGGATGGATATGTTAGATCACAAACTTTTTTCTTCAACTCCCTCTGACCCATAATATCTAAAGTGCTGAAATATCTCTCCAACTCTTCACACTATTCTTGTAAATCCCACTTACTCTCATCATGACTGACATCATGTTTTGAGATGTGCAATTTCGACCAAAATACATGTATTGATTCCAAAGGTATAGGGGCACCTAAAACTTAGAAACAGACGAGCTGACACGCACAGGATAATCCATGTGTTGTTCTAATGAAACAAGCACACCTCTCCTGACTTGAACCAACAAATTATACTCATTCTAGTTCCTTCCCGTGAGCTGTATACAAGGTCTTGAGGCAAAACCGTGGAACTTAGCATAAAATAGGTTGTTATACTGATGCTCAATATTGACGATGCTTTTTTGAAACAACACTTTGATGGAACCTAGCTGTAACTTCAACATGGTGTTCATAGCATCTCAACTTCGACATAAATCACCACGACTTGAAGTCAACATATTTTTTAGTCTCGAATGAGCAGACTCCACCCTAAAAATCATAAATAGAATAACATGTTTCAAACTATTATCGAAACATAAATATGCATAATAATGACATCAAACTGTCACGATCCACGTACCTGTTTGTTGTTGTATTCTCTAAAAGAGTGAATCTATTAGTCCATGCAACCATAAATCTTTCTTTATAAGGTGTTAACCATGTTTCATTCACATACTTAACAAATAATGGAATATTACCACAACCACTTTCGAAGTACTTGTAGTGTACATTAAACTCATCTTCTGTATTTGATATATAATATTGTTCCATTGATCTATGACATGTTCTTATCTTTCTGTTTCACATAATATTTACATTTCATGCTCATGTTTTTTGAAATAGGCAACGTACACAATAAATGAGTTGCATTTGGAAACACAGATTCCATGGATTTCATTAATGCAAGTTCCCGGTCTGTCACCACAACCTTCGATAACAGTTTATCTGAACAGAATAACTCTTTGAGCTTCTCTAGTTCCCATGTGAAGTTCTCCTCCCTTTCATGGTCCAAATAGGAAAAGGCAACTAAAAACATCAACAATCTCCAACAGTGGTATCCGATACCTGCACGATTAAAATGCACATAACTAACCAGCTCACTCAACATCTACAACATTTTTAGGATGAGAGGAGTAAAGTACTTACCTAGTTGTCTTGTATGTGCAATCAAAAATTAATATCATATGAAACATATTCAACAACTTCACATAATCAGGATGTGTCAAGAAGATATCAGCTACAATATCCTAATTCTCCTTATTTCTAGTCCAACACATGTATTTCTCTCGGTGAATAAGACTCAATAACATTTGCGTTTATGTCATTACACCTCTCTTGCCCAATATGTATGTTGCTCTAGCTTTATATACATGGATAATAATCGTGAGGTTTTCTGGATCTTTATCTTTCAAAGCAAAAATGATATACCTTGGTGTCATATTGTACTTCGTCATGTCACTCATAAACTTTATTTCATGGTCTTTTAGACGGTCCAATATGTCACGACCTTTCAAATCCTTGAAATAAATCTCAGTCTAAGCGGATATTTAACTTTCATAGTATAAATGTTATCGAGGTGTTCCCAGATTCATATTTTTCTTTTGTAATTTCCTCCTCTCTCACAACCCATAATTAATTTATCCTTCCTCCCTCACATTCTATTAGCAGAACCGGAACGAACCGTAACAACAATACCATACTTTTTACCAATAGACTGTGTCCATTCTAAAACTTCAGATTGGGATTTAAAAATCTGTCATTTACAACATAAAATTAGTACACTTTATCAATTTCATTAATATCATAAAACAAATAAAAATGTATAAGTTCAATAGGAAACTTACGGTATTTGTGGTGAAGAACTGCGTAACATCCGTACATGAATCCATAGAAGAAGAATCCGGTGTTATGCTACCTATCAGAAATTTTGGAAATTTCCAGATTATGTAACAACTTTTGGAAAATCCCCCGGAAATTTTGAAAATTTTGGTAAATCGCGCCAGATATTTTAAAATTTTCGGTTAGTCCCAATAGAAAATTTTAGAAATACAAAAAATTTCCAATTAATGCACAATTTCGATACCAGAAATTTCGTAAGAGAATCGAAAATTTCGTTTTTCATCCCCTTGACCAATGGTACAATTTTTTTGAAAAATATAAAATTTTTAGAAGTAAATAGAAACAGAGTTTTGGAAATAAACAAAAATAGAGGTGTTAAGTTTAAATTGAGGGGTGTTATGTTAAATCCTCAATATTTTGATGCTTTGAGAAATCTTTTTTATTTGAATAAAAAATAATTTATTTTATCAAATATATAATTTTTGAATTTTTTTGATAGGATAAAATTGGCATATTAATGTAACAAATTTCTATCTTGTTTCCGTGATTTAAGTCTATTGTCATAAATTTTGTAAACATTTTTCTTTTTTTTGTTAACGTACTCTCTTTAGTTTGAAATATAGGCAACAAAATAAAATTTCTATGGTAAGTCATCTATAATTATTATATTTAATATTATTATTTTAAATATAATTCTACTTTTTACATTTTTATATTCATAATGATTTTCAGAACTAATATTTAGAGTAAAATTAAAAAAAGTGTAAAAGTTAAATATATTTAAACTTTTTATGACAAGTTGAACTTTTTTTATAAAACACTACACCAAATTTGTCTTTTAGCAGCACCCCTACTAAAGCGCTTTTTGTAAAAAGCGCTGGTATAGGTTGCGCTAAAACAAAATAAAAAAACACGCTAAAAAAGCGCTCTTAAAGGGGGGGGGGGGTTACAAAAGCGCTTTCAGAAAGCGCTCTTAGAGGCTGGGGTACGAAGGCGCATTTGAAAAGCGCTCTTATAGTGGGGGGGTATGAAAGCGCTTTCTGAAAGCGCTCTTATAGGGGGCTTATGAAAGCGCTTTCAAAAGCGCTGATATAGGGGGTGGGGTACAAGAGCGCTTTTATCCTCAAAAGCGCTGGTATAGCCTTAGTTACGAAAGCGCTTTTCAAAAGCGCTGTCATACCCTCTTTACAATTAAAATTTTTTAAAACAAGAAATCGTTCATTCTCACAAAATCTTGCATTCTCATAAAACTCTTGCATTCTCAGAAAACTCACAAAATCGTTTCAAAATCTTGCATTCTCAGAAAACTCACAAAATCGTTTCCAAATCCCTAAGCTTGGAATCGTCTTCAATCGTTTCCAAATCCCTAAGCTTGGAATCGTCTTCTCCGTTCTCAATCGTCTTCTTCGAAAGAAAAAAAGCTTGGAATACTTAAGAGCTTGCTTCCTAGAGAGATATTTCATCATCTAAGCTTGGAATCGTCTTCAAGTCGTCTCCAATATTTCATCATCATCTTCTTCCTAGAGGTGAGTTCATAGTTAAATTTTAGCTTTGAGAGAAAAATCCATGGTTGGGAAGTTAGGGTTTGTGTTGTTGTTGTTATGAACATATGAATGGAATTTAGGGTTTGTTCAATCATGTTTGCAAATTGTCTTCTTAAGCATCTTCAACAATGCAAAATAGTAAAATAGAAATGGAATTTCCTTGTCTTATTCCTCTAGAACAGTTGAAAAAGCTTGTTGCCTTGTCATTAACTAAATTGATAATTTGGTTGAATGAAGTATTGTTGTCTGTGTTCTTCTGTTGTTCAACATGTTTTTTTTTTTTAGCATTGTACATGTGTGCATATGCATGTTTATGAATTTAGTTCATGTGAATTTACTTGGTAGCTAAAATCTCTACAGTTTCAAGCTCAAGTGTATGACGAGTTTTGAGTCACTTTCTTGTTTTGTTTTTGAATTTTCAATTTTAAGAACTAGTTTTCTTGATATGTTTTCTGTATAACTAACTCTATGAAAGGATTACTGAAGTTTTGTTTTGGTCTTTTTCATGTTTTGGTAGGGTTTTCATTTATTGTTCTTGATTTGAATGTTACATCAGCTTATGAAACTTTCAGGATTTTCTGTTTTAATTCAGATTCTCATTATATGCAGATGCTTGTTAGCAATTAAGGCCACAAATTTTTACTGAGATTGTCACTGTCTAAGTAATCACTTATTATTAGAATCTATTTTAGTATATGTTTGGTTTAGCTTTTGGAAGAGGCAAGAGCAATTTTAGATGTGTAATGTGTTGAATTGATTTTGGTATTTGGAATGAGGTGTTTGATTCTTCTACCGTAGAATTGATTCTGCTTCCAGAATTGATTCTACTTAAGCTGAAGTTAGAACGTGTAGCTTTTGAGTTTAAACTTGATTTCTACATTGAAATTTACCATAATCAACTAAATTGATAATTTTCTCTTACACATATGTAAATTATTATATTTTTCACTTTTTAAATGATATTTAAATATATTTATTATATTTTCATTAAAAAATAATAAAAATCACACCTAAAAATTTGTATCTAGTTATCTAGATCGTTAAAACAGTAACTCTTTTAGAGAATTCAAATCCATAAAATAAGATACCATATTTTGATGTAGATTTTTCTTTTCAATTTTCTTTCAAAATTTTTATAATTTATCTATATTTATCTAACTCGATAATAAAGCTTAATCATAATTCCAAATTTCAATTATATCCTACTTTAAATTGTAAATAATTTTTTGGATTGTTTTGAGGACTGATAATTGATTACCACATACTGGTAATCGATTACCACTGACCATATGGAAAATTACCAAATTGAAAATGATGTGGCTTGAGTTTCATAACTCTATTTTGGACGCGGTCGGAAGCGTTAAAAAGCTAACACTGAGGGATATTACATAGATAAGTTTCCATGAGTTTATTTAAATTTACTTTTCCCGTTGAGTCTGGTTAACCCCATCATAGGATGATTCGATAGGCGCTTACTATGTGGCGTGAAAGTGGAATAAGTTAGAATGAGACGAGTCATATGATGGCTCTGCCTAAGGTTTATAGGGATATGTTAGACTATCATGTGTGTTTCATGTATGCTTATGATTTATGCAATGGATTGGTTCCTTGTGTCCACCATAAAACAAGAATCATATCTGATTATTGTGAGGTCGAATATATTAGAAAGTTAGTCAAATGCCTCGTCAATTGATGAGAAGAAATCATGATTGAGCCATGACTAATGTTTGGGTATTGGTAATGAATTGGTTATGTGTGTTTTTGAATCATATTATGAATTGTTGTTTGTGTTTATTGAATGATAATTGAGCAAAAACTATGATGAAAAGTGAAGTTAAATCTAGATTTGTACTAAGTGAATGACTTAGAAAGATAACTTAGGTAATGAAAATGATTTAGGTAGTGTGGCTTGGACGCAATGATACCTCGGTGTGTATCACAGACAAGTATTCGCTTGATTTTAAGAATAGTTGAGCATATTTTAAAGTTGTTGTGTTCTCTTGACAGTTGTTTTAAGATAAGTTGTCGACTAGACAAAACTTACTAAGGCGCAATCGTCTTCCATCTTTGCTGATTTTGAGAATAAAGTTTTGGTATTGCTTCTCAATCGTCTTCCATCTTTGCTGCTGCTTTTTGCTGTTTTTCTATTTGAATTGAATCTACTCACATCTTCGTCTAAGGTGATTTTCATTATTTTATTATTATGCCTTACAGTGTAGCTTTTTTGGTGAATATCATTATATTATATATCTTTTTTTGAATTTCTTTTCAATATGCTTGAAATAGATAGATCAATCAATGTCTCTAATATTGCTCTTTAGATATTGTTTAACATCCAGCATATGGCTTAGTAGTAGTAAGCTTAGATGCTGAGTTTGTATAGTTAAGAGTGTGAATCTGCTGAAATTAAATGCTGAGTTTGTATAGTGAAGTGAAAATATGGATTAAGGGATAAAATGTGTATAATTGATATTGATATAACTGTAATCATAAATTTTAGTCATTGTATTTTGATATTTGTTGACACATCTACTATACATACAATAAAAATTTTAAACAAGACTATCAAAAATTAAGTTCAAACTTAAAACATCTTTTTATTTAAAAGAGATTTCTTACAATTTTAATTTCATATATTTATCTATCGTTAAGTGAGGTACTTACTAACTTTGTGAATTGAATTCGCCATAGGGGTTACTTGTGAAGAGTGAAAGTTTGACCGTTTTTGTTTAGCTTAATTAAGACATGGATAAGACATGGATGAATTCAAACCGATTGTCGAAAGAGTACGAGAAAGGGGTATGGGAATTTGTTGAGTTTGCGGTTGCGCACTCCAAAGACCCGCTTCGAATGCCGTGTCCTTGCTTGGGTTGCTGTTATGCCGGGGGTAAGGTTGACGGAAATCAGTTGGGATCTCATTTACTACGGTTTGGAATTGATAGAAGTTATACATGTTGGACAATGCATGGTGAGAAAAGTACCGGGAATGCTGAGTCGAGTTGTAATAGGAAGTATGCTTCAAACGACGATTGCACAGACACATACGATTGTGATCGAGTCGAAGAGATTGCAGAAGCGCTTGAAGAAGATCTTGCGGATTGTCCCAAAATGTTTGAGAGGTTGGTAAGCGATGCAGAGAAACCGTTGTATGTTGGTTGTTCAAAATTCACAAGATTGTCTGCGGTGTTAAAGTTGTACAACTTAAAGGCGGACAATGGATGGTCGGATAAAAGTTTCACAGAGTTATTAGCCCTTATGAAAGATATGCTACCAGAGGATAATGTTCTTCCCAATCGAACGTATGAAGCCAAAAAGATGTTGTCTTCTATTGGAATGAGCTATGATAAGATACATGCATGTCCAAACGATTGCGTTTTGTTTCGAAACGAGTATGCAGCGTTGAATGAGTGTCCTAAATGTGGTGCCCCTCGATATAAGAAAAAGTTGTCTCCTGCTAAAGTCTTATGGTATTTTCCTATAATTCCGAGATTTAGACGCATGTATCGTAGTGAGACCGATTCAAGACACTTGACTTGGCATGCAGATGAAAGAATTATTGATGGAAAGTTGCGACATCCGGCAGACTCACCACAATGGAGTAAAGTTGATACTGAATATCCTGAATTTGGAAAAGAAGCAAGAAACCTTCGGTTGTCATTGTCTACTGATGGAATGAACCCACATGGTATTCAAAGTATCTCGCATAGCACATGGCCTGTGATTCTTATGATTTATAACTTACCTCCGTGGCTATGTATGAAGCGTAAGTACATGATGTTATCTATGCTAATTTCTGGGCCTAAACAACCAGGGAATGACATAGACGTATACTTGGCACCCTTAATCGAAGATTTAAAGTTTTTGTGGGAGAGAGGTGTGGAGGTTTACGATGGGTATAGGAAAGAAAGTTTCAACTTGAGGGCGATGTTGTTTGGAACAATTAATGATTTTCCAGCATACGGAAATCTATCCGGGTACAGCAACAAGGGTCAAAAGGCGTGTCCTGTTTGTGAAGATGAAACCGATACGACACGATTGGCGCTTTGTCAGAAGAATGTCTTTCTCGGCCATCGTAGATTCTTAAATTCTAATCATCACTACCGTGGGTGGAGAAAAGCATTCAATGGAGAGGCCGAACATCGTACAGCCCCGCCTTTTTTGTCAGGTGATCAAATTTTTGAAAAGGTGAAAGATGTGAGCACTCAGTTTGGCAAGCCTTTTGCACATTCAATTGTCAAGGGTGGGTGGAAGAAGAAGTCAATTTTCTTTGAACTTCCATATTGGAAGTCGTTGTACGTAAGACATTTCCTGGATGTTATGCATATTGAAAAAAATGTATTTGACAGCGTTATAGGTACGCTACTCAATATACAAGGAAAGTCTAAGGATGGCGTTAACATAAGGAATGACATGGTAAACATGGGGATGAGAACTGAATTGGGGCCCGTGACGAAAGGAAGACGAACATATCTGCCACCTGCTGTTTACACTCTATCTAGAAAGGAGAAGAAAACATTGTGTAAGTTCCTCAGTGAAGTAAAAGTTCCAGAAGGCTACTCTTCAGATATTAGAAGACTTGTGTCCATGAAAGACCTCAAGTTAAAGAGTTTGAAGACGCATGATTGCCATGTTATAATGGAACATTTTTTACCAATAGGTATACGTTCTATTCTGCCAGAAAAAGTAAGAAGCGCAATAACTAAGCTGTGTTTCTTCTTCAGGTCTATTTGCAGTAAGGTGGTCGATCCCGCGATCTTACCAACATTGCAAAATGAGATAGTTGTTACTTTATGTGATCTTGAAATGTATTTTCCTCCCTCGTTTTTTGACATAATGGTTCATCTAGTCGTTCATCTTGTGAAAGAGACACAACTGTGCGGACCAGCTTATATGAGATGGATGTACCCTGCTGAACGTTATATGAAAATATTAAAAGGGTACGTGAAAAACAGAAGTCGACCAGAGGGTTGTATTGCCGAGCGATACGTTGCTGAAGAAGCGGTTGAGTTTTGTACTGAATATCTGTCAAATGTTCAATCAATTGGACTCCCCAAATCTCATATTGTCGAAAAAAAAAAGAAGGAAAAAGGCTAATTGGAAATAAAGTTGTGACAGTATCAATGGTCGAACGGGATCAAGTGCACTTGTATGTTCTGCACAATGAGATTGAGGTTGAGCCGTTTGTTGAAATGCACAAAGTTGTTCTCCGAGATTTAAATCCAAATAGAAATGAGAACTGGATAGTACGAGAGCACAATCGAAGTTTCATACCGTGGTTTAGAGATCATATTTATTCAAAGTATCGTTCAGATCCTGCTTCAGTAACAGAAAGGTTGAGATGTTTAGCCTATGGTCCATCTGTAATTGTGCTTTCTTATAGCGCATACGCAATTAATGGATACACATTTTATACCAAAGAACAGGATGATAAAAGTACTATGCAAAATAGTGGTGTTACCTTGGTAGCTGAAGCTATGCACATATCAAGTGCGAATGACTTAAATCCGAAATTTGCAAATTTGTCATATTTTGGGGTTATCGAGCGCATTTTGGTGTTTGATTACGCGAATTTTCAGATTCCTGTATTTGGTTGCAAGTGGGTTGAAAATAATAGTGGCGTACGAATGGATAAGTCAGGATTTTTGCAAGTGGATCTCAATAGGGTAGGGTACAAAGATGAGCCTTTCATTCTAGCCTCTCAAGCTAAACAAGTGTTCTATGTCAATGATCCGACAAGTACGAAATGGTCTATAGTGCTTTTATCTAACAAAATAGTTGATGAAAAAATTGAAGATCAAGGTGATATTGGTGTTGGCATTGAATCTTGTACAAGAAACGATCAAAATGAGAATGAATCTTGTATTAGAAATGATCATAATGAGGGTATTTGGATCAATCCAACCGTCCGCATTGTTAAGAGACGCGTAGTACACAATCCTACCAAGAAAAGAAAGAGACGTTAGTGATAAAGTAATGGTCTCGATAACCTTCACTCGCTTATGTTTAGTAATGGTCTCATTTTTATATTTTTTAATTATTATATTTAGTAATCTGGCATCGAATATGTGAAAATCTTACAATTTGTACTTTAAAACAATTTGACTAAAAATTAAGATTTATTAAATGAACATGCTTTTAATATTGATAGAGTATGCATCCCCTCATCTTTGCCTAAAAGAAATATCATGAAAAAGTAATATTGATTGTATCACATGCTTTTATTTTATTAATATCTTCACGTTGAACAATTAATAATGGATTGATTTTTTTTCTTCTTATAATAACTTCTATGTTGTAATTTTTTGAAATGTTTCTCATATAAAGTTAGTGTTAATAGTGTACTAATGTGCTTTAGTTTGTTTGATACAGGTTCAATGGCTCCAGATAGAGATGCTCCACCGAAAACCCACCTGAAAACTCACAAGAAAACTCACAAGAAAGAGTTGCTTCGGATACAAATGCTCCACCTGATACTGAAGCAAAAGAGGTTGCACGAGGCATCACTATTATGAAGGGAATCATTCGACATAGAGACCAAGGATTAGTATACCGATTGGAATGGAATTCTGATAAACAACCAATTGGTCCTAATTCTGCAAAGTTGACAAGTTATATTGGTACACTTGTCCGTATGCATATTCCGGTCTCCGTAGCTACCTGGAAATCGAAAACGAAAAATTTAGAATTGGAGGAGAAAAAACAAGCGATTTGGGAAGAGCTTCAGGTATATATCATATATGGTTAATTGTTGTTATTATCTTGACGATAAATTGTTTAAATTACTTATACTAACACACTATGCGTACGTTTTTTTGCAGAGGACTTTTGAGATACCAGATGAACGTAAAAGCTACATACTTAGTTTGGCCGGCAAAAGATATAGAGGGTGGAAAAGTTTTTTGACAAACACCTATCTTAAGGATAAAGATGGAAAATTTCTTGAAGAGGCACCGGGACGGCCAACAAAGTATGCGACCTTCATTGATGAAGAAGATTGGGCTGAGTTTTTAAAGCAAAGAGATGAAGCTTTTCAGAAAAAGAGTGCCACGAATAGTAAGAGAGCATCCAAACCCGCGTATCCATACAAAAAAGGGCGTTTGGGATATGCACGCTTAGAGGATAAAATTGTAAGTAAATAGAAATGCGTTTTAATTAATTGTCTACATGTGCATGTTTTAATTGACGATTTTATCGTTTGTGTCAATGCATAGTTAGAGGAGACTAAAAGTGAGGAAGCTTCACTTCCTGTACATGTGTTGTGGAAGGAAGCTCGTGTGGGAAAGAATCAAGCTGTCGATCCCGATGTTCAGAGAGTTTATACTGAATGTGTAAGTATAATACTGTGTCTTTAATTAAATCAAATGTTTTTTAATATATAAATGATTTTTTATCTCCACTAATAATTATTTGAATGTAAATGAATTACAGGAGACCTTGTCGCAATCGGCATCCACCGGTGAGGAGAGCGTACTTAGTAGAGTACTAGATGCTCCCGAGTATCCCGGTCGGGTGAGGGGTAAGGGTCATGGTGTGACTCCAACCTCTTTTTATAAGAGTTCTAGGAGAAGATCAAATCTTACCAATGAAGAAGTGTTGCAAAAGTTGCAGGAATTGCAAGCACAGGTCTCTGAATTGCAAAGAGATAAAGATATGTATATGAGAGAAAATTGCAACACTTCATCGGTGAGAGAAACTAGTGATAAGGCTAGTATCAACTATCAAAAGAAATTTCCCAAGGTAATTATAAGTTTTTTTCCTTACAAACTGTTCTATTTTATTAATGATAATGACTTTATATTTTCTATTTGTTTAGGGCATTTCATCTTGCCAACTATACTTATCGTCACCGAATTATCGACTAGTTGGCAAGGGAAAAGTGCACAACACTTCGGGAGATTTACTTCACCACAGACCGCTCCCGGATGGACACCTGAAAGTATCGGTGGATGTTGTATTAGATCGTGATGCGATTCTACCGGTACCTGACATGGTCTCAGAGACGACATTGCTGCGAGATGCAATAGGATCATTTGTTGCATGGCCCTCGGAGCTCATTACCATTAGTGATGAGGTATACTGAAAACGATTATGAATCATTTAGTTTTCGAATGTCAATTCTAAACCGTTTATTAATTATTTTTTACATTTTAATTTTAGACTGCTCCTATAAAACCCGCAATTAAGGGTAAAGGGATTTTACAGGAGGAGGAGTCTGTTGCATCACTAAAAGAGGTACATTTAAAGTGTTAATATATAGTCTGAATCTAAATCTGCATGATTTTATATTTTACCTAACTTATATGATTTTTAGGCATCCGCTCGGGAGTCACAACAAGTGACGCAGCAGGTTCGTAGCTTACCACCCACTGGTCCTCCGAAGCAAGCGGCAAAAAAAGGCGGTGCTTTTGTGCCTCGATACCGTTCGACACTCGCAACAATGGTTGATATGTCCGATTTGAAGGATGGTGGTTTACGTGAAATCAACATGGATGAAAGTGTCTTCGGTATTGAATTCCCGTCACATATTACATTTGATGACTTGGAAGAGATTTTTAGGCATGATCAACTAGGCGTCAGTAATATGCACTCATACATCCGGTAATATTCACTCATCCGATATATTATTTAATTAGTCCAACAATATAATTTATTTACACATTTCAATGAAAATAATCTAATGTTTATTATGTTTTTATTTAAGGTTGTTGTATGACAGAGTGTTGCGCGGGACTGCATTGTCTAACAGATTCCGTTTCGTGTCTTCCGCCCATTGCAGCGGAATGACAATTGCTTCGGAACCGGAATCAGTTAGACAGCGCTTAGTAGATAGATTCATGTCCACCGGCAATACAGAAAGTCTGCATCTTTGGGCGTATAATACCCGACCAGTAGGGTTAGTTTCTCATTCTTGGTTCATCTAATCTCTGTTTCTTTTGTGTATAGCAAAATTTTCATATAACCTATTGTTTTAATTTATAGAGCACACTGGTTGCTGCTTGCTATCAACCCGATAAGAGAAGTCGTGTATTATCTGAATTCGGTAAATGGTGAATGGACCAATTATCCGGCTATGAAGGAAATCGTTGATTTGTAAGTGGGATCGTTCTAAATATATATTCGTGTATATTTATATATTTTCTTATTTGTGGGATTGATCTAAACATATGCTTTTATATATTTAATAATTAGATCAATACAAGTGTTCCGTAGTCAACGGGACGCACAGGTATCCCGGACTAAATCAAACAACATCACTTGGATCCAAGTGCAGGTACATTACTTTTCACAATTTTGCTTATAATATTTATGCTACTTGGTAAAACAAGACAACTATAGAATCTTATTTGTTTTATTATGTAGTGTCCGCAACAGCGAAACAGTTATGATTGCGGATACTTTGTTTTGAGGTTCATGAAAGAAATCCTTCAGGCGAATCAATTAGAGATTCCGCTCACGGTATGAATTTATAACTTAAGATAATTTCATATAATTTATTACATTTAACTAAATATATCATTTATATTATGTTTTTGTTTTGTAGTACCTTGACGAATTCCGTGCTGCTGGGTACCCGAAGCTTAAGTTGGAAGAAATTAAAGAAGATTTGTGTCAATATTATATTAAGCAATTTTTCATGTAGGATTTGTGTCGATTTGAACTATAATATTATTGATGTAATGATGTATATATATAATTTTGGATATTATAATGGTATTATATTAGTATATATATTGTCTTACTGATGGCTGAAATAATAGCGTCGAAAATATATTACAGGTCAAAAATATATTACAGATCGAAAATATTACAGGTCGAAAACATTACAGGTCGACTGGGAGGATTAAATTATAGGCTGTACATAAAAATACCTCATTTAGAAACGACAGCGCTTTTAAAAAGCGCTCTTAAAGGTCCACCTACTAAAGCGCTTCTTAGTAAAAGCGCTGCCAAAGACCAGTAAAAAAGCATAAAAAATTAAAAAAAAACGCAGCATACAAAAGCGCTTTTGGAAAAGCGCTCTTATAGGGGGGCCTATCAGAGCGCTTTTTCCATAAAAAGCGCTCTCATAGGGGGGCCTACCAGAGCGCTTTTACAAAAGCGCTTTTGTATGCTGCGTTTTTTTTTAATTTTTTATGCTTTTTTACTGGTCTTTGGCAGCGCTTTCTGGGAAAAGCGCTCTTAAAGGGGGGTCTACCAGAGCGCTTTTTCCAGGAAAGCGCTCTTATAGGGGGTCCTACCAGAGCGCTTTTTCCAGGAAAGCGCTCTTAAAGGGGGGGTCTACCAGAGCGCTTTTAGAAGCGCTTTTGTTACCTACGCCAGCGCCAGCTATTAAAGCGCTTTTTAAGCGCTTTTAAAGGCCAAAATAAGCGCTTTAAAAGCCCTTTTCCGTAGTAGTGAAATTATTTATATATGAGACCGAAAAGAAAAATATATTTGCACACAATTTTTAACCACTCTTCTAACATCTCATTGATTTCTTGTGACATCATCAAATATCTATCACACCACACCACATATATAACTAAAGAAATAATATATATTTAGGACCCTTTTGTTAAACACAATTTGAGAGAATAAGATAAAAACGGTATAAGATATGACCACTAACATGATAAATATATTATATTATGTATTTGGACAGATGAGAATTAATATAATATAATATAATTATATATATATATATATATATATATATATATATATATATATATATATATATATATATATATATATATATATATATATATATATATATATATATATATATATATATATATATATTATATATATATATATATATATTATATATATATATATATATATTAGTGATATTATATTCAAAATTATAAAATTATTCTTGTAAAAAAATTACATGTAAATTTTGAAAATAATATATACTTTATAACATAATTATTAATTTTTAACTTAATATAAAAGAATATTTTATTTATTTATTTATATTATATCATATGTTTTATATTTAAATTATATTTTAATTGAATAAATCAGAAATTTAATTTTTATTATATTCTATAAATTTTTTACTCAACTCAAATTCAAGATTTGAATTTTAACTTGAGAAAAATAATTTATCATATTTTAATATATCATTAAATATTAGATTGAGACATATATATGTTATTATTTATATATTTTATCTCTTTTATTTTATTTTATTGAAGAGAGGGCTTAAAGTCCAACCAAAAAGAAACTGCATCGCAATAATCCTAGGGGTGACAAAGTCTCTTTCAGCTGCATTCATAATATAAACAAACACTTATGGGCAATGAGAAAAGAAAATGCACATATCATTTTAAAAAAACAATCTTTCACTAACACATTTGTTAGTCTATTTGTTTTCCGATACGAAGGATTAACCACTAATTTCCAATTCATATATAATAATCTTCATATCTCTTCAAATATTGCCCTCCCAACAGTGGCACTCTTCCTACTTATAATAACGTCTATTGCGTCTTTTGAATCTAAACAAATCTCTATCTTAGAAAAATTCATATTCCAAGCCAACTTGAGGCCCTTCCAGTAGTCCCCACATCTCCGACATAAAAGCTTCCACTTTTTCAATGATTTTGGAGAAACCCCTTAACCACTCCCCATCACTCTCCAAATGACACCACCGCAGTCAATCAACCCATTTCTACGAGCCCCATCAATGTTCAAACATACCCACCCTATTCTAGGAGCCTTCCAACCCACTTCATTTTCCTTTGGGTGAAATGACATTTTCTTCTAACAGAAAGGATTCTAATATCTCCCAAACCGAAACCTCTGCTTCCAAGGTCTCACAAACCCTTCTTCGTGCTTCTCTTTATTCCTCCATCTCCATGCCGCATGACAAATCGTAGCCCAAAACCTACTCCACCCCTTATTCACCCTTAACCTCCCTATACTGGCCACATTTGTTGTTATCCACTCCTTCAAGGGCATTGTGAAGAACCTTTGTCTTTGATTAAAAGGAATAACATTAAGCCATAAAGGTTTAATAAGAACACAATCCCGCAACACATGCAAAATTGTTTCAAGACAATCACGACAGTGATCACGCCTACCATTACCAATCTCCATGCAATATAACCTCTCATTCGTTAATATCCTACCATGCGTGATAAACCAAATGAAAGCTTTAGTTCGCTCTTGGACTTTTAATCTCCAAATATTCAGCCAAGTTCGATCTATCTCACTATCATCATCACATAACGTATGATACATTGCTGAGATGGAAAAAGCACCATTCCTGCCATCTTTGCAAATTTGGAAATCAGCCCCATTGCTCATTTTAGGTGGAATAATCGATACGGTCTTCATAATGATGTGCAATGGAAACCATCCTTGAAAAATTATCCAGTTCCAGTTGACATCACTAGTAACAATGTCAAAAGCATAACACCTTTGAGTTGGTCCAGGGTTTGGAGATTATAATTAACTGGTCGCAATCCTTCTTGTATCCAAGCGTCACTGCACATGTCAATACTCTTCCCATTTCTAATGCTCCACCAATTGTACTCATTCACTTTAGGCTACAACTTCACAATCGTCTTCCAAAGATGAGAATCTGTAGCCTTGTGATTAAAATGATCTGCATGCAAATCAACCTTATATTTTCCAAGCAACACCTCACGCCGCATTTCCTTTGACCCAACTTGAATTTTCCCCACGGTCTTTATTATGCAAGCTTCATTCATCACTTTTAATCTCCTTAAACTAAGACCACCAAACTTTCTAGGCCTAGTCAGCATATCCCCCCCCCCCCCCCCCCCCCCCCCCCCCCCCGTGCATGATAGTGATGGCGTTGACCAGTATCCCCCCAAATAAACTGCCATTGAATACAATGAAACTCCTCTATGCAGCCTTTAGGAATAAAAGTGTCCATCATCGGGTTATTTGGGATCGCTTCAAGCACACTTTTTGCTAACGTAACTCTCCCAACAAAAGCTAATTGATTAGCATTCCAATGCATAAGCTTTGATTCTGTTGATCAATAATATACACAAAATCATTCTTCTTCGGCGCTCTACCTGTCAAAGGGATTCCCAAGTACTTCCCTAACGAATTTGTTTCCTTGAACCCAGAAATTCTAGTGAGCTTCTCCGTCATACTTCAATTAGTGTTAGAAGAAAATAAAACACTAGTATTCTCTCTACTAACTCGCTGACTAGATAAATTGCAGAACTTATTAAGAATATCCACTACACACTTCATCTACACTTCAGTAGCTTCATCAAAAAGCAACCGATCATCGACAAACATAAGATGCGAAACTACACGGCCATTTCTTCCCGCTCTAAGGGCCTTCCAATCCCCCATTATCAACTGCCTCAATAATTAAATGCGAAAGCATGTCGATACACATAAAAAATAAATAAGGTGAGATCGGGTCACCTTTTCTAATGCCTCTTTAAGGTCGAAATAAGTTCCCTCTTGCACCATTCCACTTCAAATTTTTCTCAACACTTGTAACAGAATGCATGATAACATTTCGCATTGCATAAGGAATTTGAATCTCCAACAATATCCTCCAAATAAAGTCCCAATTGAGTTTATCATATGCCATTGCGAAATCAATTTTAATTGCAAAGTAGCTTCATGCCTTTCGCTTTATTCACATAATATATCATTTATTGTGCTACAATTATATTCTTATGAATGTTACGACCCAGTACAAACCTTGTTTGATCCGAGGAAATGATAAGAGGAATACACTATTTCAATCTTTCTACTATCACTTTGCTAACCACTTTGTAGATTGTGTTACAAAGAGAAATTGGTTG